>CM039679.1:297230197-297667697 GCA_022537955.1 Schmidtea mediterranea | reverse complement strand
GTAGCTATTTTTAATAACTTTTGAAAGCAAAAGACAAATTTACTTGATTGTTAAAACAAAATGTATTTTAAAATGGGGAAAATTTTGAAATACCTGGTCCTAAATTCATTCTCAGTCCAGCCCTGCTTGTGACCTACTTATTTGTTAAATTGGATCGGTATTACAATTTCTGAAAATGAATCATATGTATATGAAATTTCTATGAACTACATATATCTTTTCCGTGACCTGTATAAAATTTGTCGAGACTTATATAAAAATACTAAGAAAACTTTAGCTTAATAATTTTTCCTCACAGGGAGTGGCCAGAATGAGACATAACATCTAAGTTACCACAAAGAATAAGTTGTGCATATTTTATGATTACAAGTTGTGTTGTCTATGTGTTACACGGAGCCACACAGGGTTAATCAACCATATTAAGGTTGTTCAAATTTTTATTTTCATTCATATTCAAAACAATAACACAATTTTCACTGATTTACTGTAAAGATTTTCGAGTTTGCTAATTAGTATTTAATGATGTAAAGTTTATATTGTAATAATAATAATGTCGAGTGTAACTAGTAGTATACACATTGACTCGTATTTATGCTTTAACTGTAACACACACACACACACACACACATATATATATATATATATATATATATATATAAACAAAATTTCGAATAAAATATGGAGAATTCTTTGCATTTTCACATATTGCAATCATAAAAATAATATTTAATATGTAATATTATAATTTAATTCAAATAAATTAATTTAAGTTTTTTATCAAAATTTAAATAATTTTTCCCGCAAAAATTAATATACTAATATAAATAAAAAAATACTTAATAAAATAAATTTAAAAATACAAATACCATTAATTAGCTAATGAATTAATAATATACAAAGTTAATTTGATTTGATCAAGGTTTGTGCATTGACAAGTCAATCAAGCAACAATAATTCTGTAAATAAATGTCATATTATTTTATCTCTATTATGCTACTCATACTGACGCGGGCTCCAGTTCTTGATCCGCTATGATTAACGTTGTCATGTTTAATATGATTAATGAAGCATTCAAGGGAATGACTAATAAATTGCTTATCAACAGATCAAATTTCAAAACCGTTCACTTCATATGTACAAATATATAAAATTAGAATAAATTTTCATCATAATTGGTAGAGCAATACTTATTAATAATATATTATGTTTATTTATAAATTGTATTTTTTAATAAATAACTTGAAAAATATCAAATGAGCTTCACATAAATTAATATAATTTAACCTTTTACTGCGCGCCTAAAAAAAGTGAGAAAAATGCCTTTTTAATTAGTAATTGATTTTTAAGATTAAAAATATTTAAGCATAAGTGTCTTAAACAAAAATAATACAAAAATCTTACACAAAAACTCAGATGTGAATCAATAAAAATATCAAATTCAAAATAAAAATTAAAGTGTAAAAATTATTATTAAGTGCAAATCCAAAACAATTTAAAATAAATATTTGGCGGAGAAAATTGGTATTGACGTACATCAAACGATGAGACGAGTTTAAATAAAATAAATTAAAATAATGAGGGTGAGAGCGGTGTCCATTAAGAAATGTTTAAAGAAAATTATTTTTAATTATGTTGAGTTAATATTTTAAACTGTTCAGCAGCAACTTTTCCTCTGACTCCACGTGCTCTTTAATTACTACTGAGATAACTCAACTCAGGAATAATCTTTATTGATACAAAAACTGCACAACGATTTACACTTTCAAATAAATCAACACTGGCAGAGATCCCTGTCGGAAACCGCCTTTTAATCTATGATATATTAGAACTTTCAAAATATCCTTGACACAACTCTGACCAGTTTCTGAGACTTCTCTTTATACTATATTTCCTATTTCAAACTCGCAAAACTTGTAACTTTTCCTTAATTATTTTTTTCAATTTCGTAGATCCAATTTGCGGTTCAACTTTGTGACCAAGTTATTTATTCGAGATTCCATTATATAAGAATCTCTCCTCTACAACTAATCAAATTGAGTGAAATTTTGATTGGACTTCTGAGGAACTAGAGGAGTAATTTTTTTTATCTTTTGGACACTTCAGCCGTTCCCAAGGAGAAATTTTCAACTCAAATCACATTAAGGAATAATTAGTTCTCTTGAAAATTATATTTATTAAAATTGGAGAATTTCTCCCTAATTTAAGTTATTTGTTTCGTCATTTTAATTAATTAATTAATTTGTATTTTCTTTATAACTTTTTCTAGGGGTCCCAAATTAATTTTATATTATTATCTTCGTATTCGTCTTGTCAATTGGCATCGTCAAATACCCATTTCCCCCGGAAAATATTGATTTTGATTTTTTGATTATCTTAAAATAATTATTTTATTTTCTTAATTTTTTTCTATTTATTACTATTTTGTAAATATACATAACCAAACAATTATAAATTAATTAGATTATTAAAAAATCTAGCTAATGAGTTAAAAGGGAACCAACGTTGATAAAATTACCCCGATGCAATGAGATTTTAGTGATGCAACGAAACTTCCCAGTTGATTGATAACAAATTAGGAAAGTAAATCCATCAATTTCAATCGGAGCTCTGTTAACAGAGAATACAATTACTCAAAATGTATATATAACAGAGGCAACTTAGTCAAATCGCCAGTTTGGTTAAAGATAAATCAAGGAGTTTTAGAAGGTTAGAAAAAGCAGAGATTAAAATTAAAATAAATCCATAGGAAGACATATCCCAACGCAAGAGAAATAAGTTATTATTTAAAATAGTTTAATCTTAAAAGATATTTTTGAGATTGTGTGGATAAAGTTGTAGATATTGTGATGATTATAAATAAACGCTGTGTTGGGTTGTTCGATTTGTTTAAATAAAGACACCAAGAAGATAGAAACTAGTACCAACTTATCATTAATACCAAACAAAATTTCTAAAAAAAACACTATTTGAACTAAATATTTTGGTTGAGCTCCTTCGTAATTGTTAGGCTTCTGAAGATTTCGGTAGGATTGAGATTCTAATCTGATTCCGGCTGTTATATATAATTAAAATAACAAAAAAATTCTCAACCGGATGCCATGGAAAGTTCGGAGGCTATCCACTAAAATATGTTAATATAACAAATTCAAAGGTAGATATTAAAAAAATAAAACTAATTTCGAATGTTTTTTTATGGTTTTGGAATGTTATAAACTTATGTTTATTTTATAAATGAATTTGTTTTAATAGTGAAGTGATAAAAAATTCATTATTTTATCAAAATATAAATAATTTCTTGGAAGGAGAGGCAACAACTGTATAGTTATTAATATGATATTGTCGATAAAAATGTAAGGAGCTATTGTCTTAAAGTATTTATTTTCGTTAAAAATAACCACCTAAACTCACAAAAAAATTATTATCAATTGCTTTAATTTATATATTTAAATTTAATAACATTTAATTTTTATTATTTTATTAATTGTTTTTTTTAATATATTTTATTTATATCATAGTTTAATACTATATACACTCCATTAATATTAACGAAATTAATATCGGTTTTTTAAACACAATTATCTAAGGGATAACTAAATTTAAAACTAATGAAATCAGCAATTAGTTGAATTAAATAAACAAACGAAGCTGAACTAAACCTAAAAAATATCTAGAAAATAAATAAATCATATTATAAATTTAATTTCGAGATAACATACTGCTTACAAGTAATTAGTAGTGTTAATTAATAAAAATAACGGATTAATCGGATGAGTGAGAATGGTTATACGATATATTGGATTGAGCATTGGACAATGTCTGACAGCCATAGAGGCAATATGATAACGTTAGAGAGTTTGTAATTGAATGATACTTCTAATTGAATTATGTAGCTTGCTCGTTGTAGTGAGTTCAGGACAGGCAAGTATCTCCAAGCCGAGTAATCGGATAAGCATTACTCAGTTGTCAAATTAGATGGTCAAGGTGATAAGCGCCATGTTTTCTGATTTCAATATTTGGATCTTATTGGAATTAGTGGCTTGTGTGACTTATAAAATCATTTAATTTTATAACCAATCGTAATGGCTTAATTGTCGTATAAGAAATGCAACAGTTAATTTCATGATAATAATCAAACAATGTCGAATGGTGTTGAAGGTATTTATTATATATTTTGTAAATTTGTTTTTTGTTTAATTTTATTAATAATTCAAATTTCGAGTTTAGCAAACAATTCAATTTTCTCCAATTTTAATCCTTAACGTATTTTATATTCTTATATTTTATATGTTCTTAATTAAAATTTTGATTTTTGCTGGTATATCAAAGTTCATGATTAATTTATAATAAAATTTTATTAATAATTTTTAAAATAAAAATAATTTAATGTCATCTTTATTATTATTTTTTTAAATGATTGGAAGTAAATTAATTATTAAGTAATATAATGGTTTGAATTTAGGTTTGATAATATTAATTGATTATAAAATAGGATTGATTTGAAGTAAAAGTTTTTAGTTTAGGCTAATTATATTAATTAATTGCAAAATAGGATTGATGCTAAATTAAAGTTTGATATAGTTCCTGTATTGGCAATAATTATTTAATTACCAATGTTTCATATTTTATTCAACAATCTATTTTGACATAAATACTTAATACTTTTAAATTGTAACGAAAATAAAATTCAATATAAAACTTGAAGTAACGTTCAATATATTTCTTTGTCAATTTAATATTTAAATGACAACAAAGAATACAAATTTAATATTTAATCAATCTATTTTAATACCTATACAATTGCGCAAAGAAATTATTATTTGAAATATTTAAACAGTGAGAACTTTTGAAAATGTCTAAAATTATTTTCTTTTGTTTTAATAGTTTTAATTTACATTATTTAAATGTTATAGTAATTTCCTTTTTTTGTATGGACTATTTATTTTCACCGACAATTTCTAAGCTTTCAGCTGAATTACCTGTTGATAATTTTATAAGAGCTCCAAAAATTATTGCGATCTTTTTTAATTTTTAAAAATATTGTAGAATATTTTGCTCAAAAAACATTCACATTTATTATTTTACCTACCAATGCCAGCAAATTACAGCTTGATTCACTATAGTTGATAATCTTGAGTTTTCTTTCAGGGGAAAATGTACTTATTTTCTTCATACAATTAAATCTAATAATTTTGGTTCTTGAAATATATAATTTAATTAAACAAAATAAATTAATTGTAGTTTGAATGTAGAAGAAATCGAATAAAAGAATCTTAATGTTGTAAATATGCATTGAAGTCTTACAAGATTTACAACATAATTTGATCGAATATTTTAAATAAAATAATTTATATATTTATCCTTCACTATGCGCACTGAGGTAATTTAAAATTTAAATTCATTTAAAATGCAATGTAACTTTTATCTTCACGTCCGAATTATGTTTTGATTATTTCATTTATTACAGTTTTATTATCATATATTGGGGTTTTGATTATTATGTTATTATAATTAGTAAAAATTTAAATAAAAGCTAAAATTGTGTTCGTTTTCCTTACAAAATATATCAAAATGTACATGTAATTCGATTGACCTCTATTTACAGACGTCGGGAAATTTGCGATTCACTTTTTTCTTTTGTGCGTTTTTTAAATTAGATTTTACATCCAAAAGTATTTTTAATTTATTGCTTTATATTATAAGGTTTTGAAATTATGCGATATTTTATTTTTTATTCGATGACTTCAGCTTTACAATGAATAAAACATTTTCTGTAAGTGATACTGATTCTAACCCGAGTTTTCAAAATCCGAATTCAGTTGAAGGGGTGTAATTCCATCTACCGAGAATTCGATTTGGAACTGATTTAAAACTTTTTCATCAATTTTATTGTCAAAGAAACAAAATTAACATGTAATGAATTTGAAATAAACGATAATCCCATGATTATCTTGCAAATCTGATGTTCTAACTTTTATTTATATTTTTGTGTGATTACTTTTTGAGGTGTCAACTGCACATTTTTACATAAAACTTCGTTAATGTGAACATGTCTTGTTGGTCCATATCTTTAATTAACACTAGAAGCATGGAAATTACAATGTACCTATAACTACGTATGTGTCAGTTTTGACACATTATGTTTTTATTAGATATGGATGCGTTTAAGACAATGTGTGTTTTAGTCAAAGGTCGTGTTAATTAAAATTTATGTAAAGTGAAAAACAGACAGAGTTTTCATCCTTTGTAGCCTTCTGTTACAAAAAAACAATCATATATTGACGGCATAGACAATACCCAGTATTACAAAACAAGTAAAAGTTACGTGTGGAACGATGAACATGAAGCACATATAGTGTAAACATACTTTTGTCCATTCTTAGGGTTTCCACAAACACTCTTATTAATGACAACAATGACATCGTTTTCGTACACTGGGAACAATAATATGGGTGTGCAGTTGCAATGAAGTTGTGAATTCATTGTTGAAATGATTTATATTTATGAAGAAAATTAGATGTAAAGTTTGCCATGTGTCAATTTTGACACATCCGTGCTTCTAGTGTTAATGCAGACCGGGAAAATATTTTTGAGATGAAATGCTAATAAGAAAACAAAAAAAATCAAAATTATGATTATAATCTAGTAATATAAATATTAAAATTTTACATTTAATATATAATATTTCGTTGTGAAATTTTAAAAGTTATGGTATATTATTAAATATCTTAATATTGTTTTAATAATAATAAAACTTTTGTTATCGAGTTTTTTTAAATGAATGAAATTAAAGCTGTAACTGGCGACCATGCTAAAAATATTATTGCCGTTACAAGGTAGCAAGAAAAAATTGATCGTAGAAGCGTTTCCGAATAAAGCACAATTAGATTCAATATTTAAAAATATGATCAAAGAAGCAAAGACGAAAACTCGAATTTGGTTAAAGATATAAAAAATCTTATTTGAATGAACAATCTATGCACCGATAGTGTCTTCGGTTTGTTATTATATGATGAAGCTGGAATTTCATGGCATGATTTTAAGACAGACGAAGTTACAAAAGATGAAGAAAAATCTTGGTTCTGGATACATTTACCATAAAAAAATCAATTACAAATATCATTGTTGAACTTAACGAAATTAATCAAAAATGAGATAAATGATTTGCAATATTTGAAATCAGAGTAAAAAATATTTTCGGAAGTGTTTTTAATCAAGGAATTAGTCGTGAAGAAATAGCAAAAGATATTATTTCTAAAAGAGCTAGAAGTTTAAAGAAAAAAATAATTTCTAAGCCAATCATGAAATTAGAAGATATTTGAAATTTAGCCAAATTATATGAACGTCATGAAGTTTCGCAATAATCTTCAGAAGTATTTGTTGAGGAGAAAAATTATTCAAATACTTTGAAACACTATTTTAAATCAAAATATGATTTCAAACTCCAATATAGAAAAAGCAGATTGGCTATCTGTAATTGGATAATCATTATACTCACAATATCAAACAAAACAAGATAATGCTGAAAGCTCTAAAATTTATAAATTATATATAAATTATATAACAGATATCGCAAATGGGAATCAAATGAAAAAAATAAAGTTTAAACAAGAAAATGATCCGAATTTCAATGAAATTAAAAATTAAATAAAACTCATGTTCAAAATTGTTCAGATTGTAATAAAATTAGTTAAGTGTATAAAAACAGAAAATTTAAAGATAATCTATGATATTCTGGTGTTAGAAAAAGAAATTAGTTTCTTAGAACTATTTATACCAAACTTACTTAAAAACCTTTGTGATTACAATTTACGATGACTTATTTCACATTAGATCAAAGAAAAATTATAATCCCCTTAAATATCAATATTTTTGGTCATTTGTGATTAACAATATAAAAGAATGCTTGTAAAAAGGCATTGTCTACGCGAAAAGAAAGTTAATTTTAAGCAAAGCAAAGGAATTAATAAGGCAGAAATTTCCTTGAACAAATTGTAATAGATATTGCTTACATGGAGAAAACAGAAGCTATAAAGTATTTGTTATGATTGAGAGCAAACTGGTTATCCTAATCGCAGTATATAAAATGAATGACCAATGTATTTTTAAAAATATATTACATAATTGGATATACATTTATATTATATAACCTATATTATATGTTCGGTTAAATTTATTAAATGAAAACGTTGAAAGTCTTCATACGAAGATGACAGAATTAAACGTTAAGCGAGAGTTTACATCACTATATCAACATCAGTCAATTGGATTAGTTGAACGTGTATTACTAACCGTGAAAGATATAATTATAACATCCTTAAAACCTAAGTAAAAAAAGAAATTGATTTGAATTTCTTCCATTGATAGAATTCAAAAGTAATGCTAAGATTACTCATCGTTTTTCTCTTGAGCTCTCGATGACTCATCATTTTCTACCCCTATTAAATAATATCCTAAAATTTTGTGCCCCAGTGTGTGTGTGCACGGAACATTTAATAGAAACCTTGAAATTTTTTAAAAATACATGTATTTTTCTATAAACTTTTTCAAAATATTTGTCTAAACCCTCCCCCCCACCCTTGGTAAAAACTTATTTTTCAAAAAATTTTCTAAGTCATATCCCCTTCCTAACAAAAATTTTTATGAATTTTAAAACAACCAAATTTTTCTATCCCTCGTGTATTTGTGTGTTTAAGGGGCATTTAATAGCATCTTTTAAACTTTGAAAATTGTATACTGATAAATTATTATTATTATTATTATGACTTTGAAAATTGCAAACAGATAAATTATTATTATGACTGATATTTTTTAAAAATATTTTCTAAGTCCGAACCCCCCCCCCCTAGCAAAAATTTTATAACTCATACTTTTTTCAAAAATTTTTCAAAGTCGATTTAAAAAACAATAATATAACAGTTTAATTGGAAATTATCTTTGCGTTATAGGTTTCGTCTATGAAACCGGTTTAAATAGATTTTTAAATGTTTTGGCAGGAAAATATTAACAAAAGAAAATATTTGAGAATGACACATACTTTTATCCAATCAGTTGTACATAGAAAATTGATCATTCATATGTTTTCTGACCAAAATATCCATTAAATATATACAAATAAACATTATTTCTAAGCATATTTATAGAAATTGACTAAGACTGTATGATTTCCAATTTGGTAACAAATACTCAAATATCTAATTAATATTAGTAAAATTAGTAAGAACTTACTAAATGGTTATGTATTAACTAATATACATATGATTCGCTCAAGACTGCATGACTATGTTGTATGATCATCTTTTCATTAACTAAATATTAACATTATAGATATTTTATCATGAATATCACTGAATAACAAAAGTTTATATTTTATTAAACATTTATTAATAAATGACTTTATTTTCATAAATTGAAATAAAAGGATACAGAGGTTTGGTTTGATATTTATTGAATAAATTAACGATTTCAATTCAGGTTACAGAATTAGGTATTATTTGGGGGTCTGACCTTTTCAATAATTAATAGGGTTTAGGCATCAAAATTTGATAATATAATTCTAGTAAAATTGGAAAAATCCTTTAAACATGAATCAGTTGAACGTTTTGTAGAATTTTTTGGATTCAACAAATCATTGATGAAATTATCGATCTGGATAATATTTTTAAATGATATTGATCCTACGGAATTTAATATACTCAGTGTTTTCTGGTCATGTATAGATTTAAGGTTTGGAGAATATTACAACTTTATTCGATCTTTCACGGATAATGTCAATAAAATAGAAATGCAAATCATTTAAAAACTGTCCAATGCAAGAAAAGATTTTCTGACATGTTCGATCTGCCAAATTAACAAAGTATCTATCTTATATTTATCCCGTGGACATATAATTATTTGTTCTTCTTGTTTCAAAACCACTACTCATAAATGTACCATCATAAATACCATTTTGTATATATCTAATGTGATAAAAATATATTTTTTCTGTTTTACCAATTGAATATTTTTATAAAATAAAGTTCAACTTCCAATAAAATAAAAATGTCGATGGTTTGTCTAACTTAAAATAATTTTTAGCAATGGCTGATATATTTCAATGAAATACCCAAAATATACCCATGTTTTCATAACAAACATATTAAGACTGTTAAATTGTATCAAATAGGTTAGTTTTTGTATGTGATAAATACCTCACATTGATTAAAATTGATAACCCAATGTATGATTTTCGTGTTTTCATATGTAATTTAATTACTCATCTGCGACTCAAATGCAATAATAATGCATGATTTAGATTGTTAGATGTGTGAATGTTACATCGTGTGAATGCAGTTGTGTCAACTTTGTATGTGAATATATGTCAACTTTGTATCGATACCTTTATCAATCCTTGAAAGTAATTTTATTCCCGATTTATTTAATACCACAATGATATGTAACCCTTCATCGAGCAGTGAGTACATCTTTGAATGAAAGTTTTTAAGAATCAAAATCTACGACAAATCAATGATATTCGATTGAAATCTTTAAAACCTGCTATGATATCTTTACTGGACAATGTCAATTTCACGATAATCAACTCCTTTTCAAGTATTTTTACATAAAAAAAGCCATGAATCGTATATGATTAACAAAACATTACATAAAGTACTCAAGTTATGTATCCCCATTAAAATATTTTGTTAATATCATTTAGTTAGCATCCAGTATCAGAACCATTTTTATCTGAAAAATTATTAAAATTCATTATTATTATTATTATTATTATTATTATTATTATTATTATTATTATTATAAACTATTTTGTTGAAATAAATTATTATAGTATTTGCAAGTTGTGTTATTTTATGATTTTGTAATAATTTACTTAAAAAGTTTATTTTTTGATGGTAATATTTTAATAATTTTGCTGGTTCATTACTTCGATTCAATATTAAGTTGATACAACATTTACGTAAAACTTTATTATATATTGTTTTTTCTTAAATATTTTAATGAATTATGATAAAATTTATTAATTTGGAACAAAAACATTTTAGTATCCAATATTTAGAATTATTTGATAACAAAGCATCTCTACATAGATCTTTAGAACCCAACTGGTGTTATTCCATCATAAAAATAAATAAATTTTGGTATAATATTGTTTTGATCATTTATTTTTGTTAATTTTTATTATGTTTTATTGCAATATCCATTCATTTAAAACGCAATATCGATACTATTTATTACTCAGACATCGAGATTATGAAGAGGTCCTGCATACATTAAGGTTAATGACATTATCCAATCAAAATTTTCATTGCATTGGTTGCATAAAAATAACAAGATAACATGAAAATTTGACCGAAAAATAGATTAATTTATAAAACTAGTTTTTTAACAAATAAACCTGGTTAAAAATAAAATATTTCTAGTTGAAAATATTCAATTAAAAAATAATAAGAATATATTATCCATTTAATGTAAAAAATTGGAAAAATTAGAATTAGATATCACAAGTAAACTCAAGGCAAATTTTGTTTTAATGCACCAAAAAGAACACGCAAGGTTAGGGTCACAAAATAGGTATTTATACCGATTCATTTTTACAGATTTTTTCCTAGTGAAAGCACTTTTACGAACAACAATTTTCTAGGATACGAACTCAAGCATACTTATAAGTAATTCGCTGCTTGGGCGTATTCCTTGGAGTGTTGTATGACTGAAAACAATTCCATATGTTATATACTGATGAATCTATTACAATTTATGTCAAGATATTAGTTCTATTTTGTTGAAATTTTTACGGCCTACAGTCACATAATCTACAAGTCATTAAATTGTAACATAACTATCAAGCGGTGTAAGTGCGGTTTCTCCGCCTATAGCTTGTGCCCGTGAGGGCCTAGGTCGTGCGCAACGACGGACTCAAACGTCAAATCATCAACTTCTATAGGGATAGTGGGAAGATCGAGAACTAGTGTTTTGGCTAGATCTCTTTCACCTATCTCCCGAAAATTTGACCTAAAATCACACCACTCATCGGCTAAACTTCTTGCACCGAATAGTCCAGTGGGCACTCATAAAATTTCAATATTAACATATATTTCCTAAGATCAAATTAGAAGGGAAGGTAGGTAGGAATTCGAAATAACTGCAACTAAACTGTAAACTTATTAAAATAAATATCAGGACTAACTCCGTGAATACGATAAACTGTAAATGTATTAGAATAAATATCAGAATCAACACCATGTAAAATGAATATGATAAAATTATTAAAAAAAATATTAGGGTTGAGCTATATAAAATTAATACGATAAATTGTAAGTTTATTAAAATGAATAGCAAGATCAAATCTATATAAAATGGATGCGATAAACTATAAATTTATAAAATGAAAATTAGGATTAAAACTATATAAAATAAATACAGTAAGCTGTGCATTTGATTTGAACCTACGATATAGTTTCTAAACGACGGTCAACTTTCATAAAATCGTGATATTATTAATGATAAATTGTGAACTTTATGACAAAAAAAGTAATTAAATAAAAGTAATTGATGTTAACGTACCTTAATGGGTCTATAGACTAGTAATCTAACAACAATGGCATCGATAATAAGGTTCCAATAATAACAACAATGTGACGCCTCGCGGTGAACTCAACTAGCCCTAATAGCAAATTCCGAGATAAAAAATGGGTGACAACAACATTGAAATTAGTAATGGTGGGTTTCTGGGTTTTGATATTTGAGACTATATGGTTGTTACCAAGACAACCCCATACAAATATCTTTCGCTTACCACTTGGCACCCGTTGCTAAGCAACGTTGGAACTGTGTTCGAGTGAGTAGATTGTCCGCAAAAAGTGAGCGTTATTTTCCGTCTCAATTCAACATAATTTATTTAATTCTTATAAATTATTTAAAAATATTATTTTCCATGATTTTAGTCGTTCGGATCAATCTTTTTCCGATGGCTATTCATTTTAACTGTTGCAAAGATTTCGCAATTTTCGTTAATACCCATTCCTTCTCTTTGTCCTTAAGATCTATGTATGTTCATTTTATAATTAATGAGTGCCCACTGGACTACTCGGTGTTAGAGATTTTGAGCCGATTGTTATTCAGAAACTCTGTTGATTTTGCAGGAAACGCATGATGAAGGAGCAGCCAAAGGACTACTCATTTACCCTCCAATTTCCCCTATATACGGATAATATTGACGTTCCAACTCCTGCGTTCCGCACGCCGGAGCCTTCACGGGCACGAATCATTGGCGGTATTCCAAGCACTTACATGGTTCGATAGATTATGTGTGATTTTAATTACTTGAAGTTTGTTTTGGCTGTGGGCCACAAAATAAAATAAAATTAAAAAAAAAATTAAATGTTACCATCTAAATTCGATAAAAGTTTCGAGGCATAAATGTATATTCTTCATATAAATTTACAGATTCTCCATATAAATTCTTCATTTCATATCATAAAATTCCATAACTGCAGGCAATCGAAAAATTACTACAGATTCTCCATATAAATTCTTCATTTCATATCATAAAATTCCATAACTGCAGGCAATCGAAAAATTACTACAGATTCTCCATATAAATTCTTCATTTCATATCATAAAATTCCATAATTGTAGGCAATTGAAAAATTATACAGGAAAGTAATACCACAAATCGACAACAGTAATTTAAAATCAATTTGACCAGATATAGCTAACAGTAAAATGAAATTTTTCTCTCTGCATACAGCCTGTAACTTAGTTAAAATTTTGTTGTCAATTTTGTGCTGCTAATTTGTGAAAACACATCAGTATATATACCTATCATTTGGCCTTAACCTTGCGTGTTAATTTTATTGCGATTAAACAAAATTCGACCTTGAAATTATTTGTGTTATCTAAATTAAATTTTTATTAATTTCTTAATTTAAATTGGTAATTTATTTTTAACATTTTTAAATAAATTTATTCAACCAAAAAATATTTTATTTTTATTCATTTAATTCATTAATTTTTACTTTTATATAAATGGTCATTTTACGGTCAAATTTCTCTTGTTATTATGTTATGTTTTATGTAGATTTCGTGCGGTTCTTGATGCATTTTGTATTTATTTTATTTTACTTTTATGTTTTTTAATTTTATATTTATTTATATTCTCTCAGATTTTAAAATGTTTAGTTGGTGTTGTATATTGTATTTTAAGTTATCTTGGTGCTGTGTTTTCGTGCTGTATTACTGATGCATTTAAACAATTCTCAAGGCTATTTGTGTGCTGGCCCAACAATAATATACCTATCAGCACCATCAGTCTGTAATAACATTCACCACATTAAGAATAACACAAAATAGTAATAATAATATTCGGAGACAAAGTCCATAAGCAAAAATCACAAAAGAGTTATTATAACGTCAACTAATTGAGCAGAGTTTCTTTCTAAATACCAACTCCACGAAGCACCGCCAGACTCGATCAGTAAGTCATTATCAATAGAGAACCCTTGTTCTGCTGCTCTGACATTCACCCACCTGGAGAGAATTCATTTCGACTTCCCCAGACCTAAATCCACAGGACCACTAAAATTAATAAAGAATGAGAATCAGATTTACATTACCAATGTATGACTACCTGACATTGCACTACGAAGTTTACCCGAATACCATCAACCAGGATATGCTCCCATTTGACATCAGATGCAAGAAGATCCAGAAATTATTATAAACCCGTTCACCGATCTATTGGAACGTAGCAGAGATAACCAATATAATCCGTCGAAATATGGTGAGAATAGGTACCGGGAATTTGGGCACCTGCCGGCGGAATTAGTGAAGAATGGAGGTCGATAGAAAAGCGATTGGAACGAGTTTGTGATGAGCTAGTTACTCCATTAAAGACCAACCAAGCAACCTTGGGAATCAAACGAGAGAAATAGGCTGAATAAATGTTGAATTTGTTTTCGGTGAAAAAATCAAATTTAAAAACGATAAATAAAATCAATATGGTGACAATAAAAATTAACCAACCGAAATAGTATAACTGACTCAACCAAAATACAACAGACGGTGATTTGCACAGGTAATCAAGTGGAATGAACAGGCAATTTAATAATCGATAAAAGGGGAAATTCCATAAATAATAATAAACCAAAAATAAAATCAGAAAAATTAATTATGTTAATTCCGTAATAAATAAATCATCTATATTTAATGGGAGGATTGCCCATCCGAGCGGCGCTGAGTCAACGCCACCAACATATATTTATCATCACGAATTCAGTAATTTAACAATCAACAGTATCTAAAAATACCAACCACTCACGGACAACGGACGTGAAGGAATGGGACTGCTCGGAGATTGGTTCCAGAACTACCAATCGCCTAGTGAAGGAAGGCTAGAAGGCAACCTCGCCGAACTCAACCGAGGTGCATAACTTACGTTATACACTTATATATTTTTTGAGTTTAATATTATTTGTATTTATTTACATGCCTAATGACTAACGACGATAGTAGTTGTATTAACGACAAACATAGGACAATTTGCTAGCTATTATTATAACATTCGTACCATGATGTTGATTGCTACGGTTATTTAGATAGCAGAGATCCGCACGACGGATGGACAGACGATTCGCGGGTCACCCTGCAAGTACCTGCTTGCTAAGTTGCAAAATATCGACAAGGGTTATGAGACCATGGGTACTCGTTGGCCACGTATGGAGAGCCTAGTTTGCTCCGTTGACTGGACGATCGAGATGATAAAGTGGAGCTGCCCAGTGTAGCTATTAAAAGATAACCGGACAGGAACCCGGCACGAGAAGCCCTCCAACGGGCTGAGTTCAGCCTATACCGACTAGAAAATCTCGAGAAGAATTACCATTGGAAATCAAGCATGGCCCGGCAGCATTTACCCCGCATGAACGCTGACATCGCAAGTAGTCTAATCCCAAGTACAGACGGCTGAACTAGACGATTCCAGACTGATTAGTATGGACGCACCAACCAAGCTGATTTTTCCAGATCGACTAATACAGCCAACGCTTCGGAACCGGCTCGGACAACGGCAGTCAGGAAATCACGAATATATCCAATGACACCCAAAATGGAAACGTGCGGACCATCTATAACGAAACAATCCGGCCGAGGCTCAACGATGAACCAAGAAGCAAGGCTTGAGTTGTATTCTCTGAATTTACAATTTTTGTCTTATTTTGATAGAATATAATTATAATATTCCGAGAACAAGATTACTAAATAATGATGATGACGCAAAGCAATATTTCTAAATGATAAGTGAGATTTCATCATATAAATTGTAAGCAATAAGGTAAAAAGCACTATCACAATTCGGATGGGTTCATAGATGGATTTTAATTTATAGGTAAATAGTTCAGTGAATAAACTAGAATTACAACACGTTATAGAGAATTTAATGAACCTAAGACATTTTTTATCAAATATCTAAATCATTTGCGAATGACTTTAATTAACTATTAGAACCACAGATAATAACGATACTACTTTATCCGAGTAACTAACCAACTTTCGGTTTATAGATAGAATCGGCAAGAACCTTCAGTCAGGAATTGAGAAGCATGCAGCTGAAGAACGTGGATTTACACCGGCAATTATTATAACTATGTCGTGAAATCCAAGAAATTAAAGCCAATTCGATCAAACCGGACCAAGCAAAAAAGTTATATCATCGTTTAACTGCAGCTCAACAAGGTTGGAAGGAGAAAAAGAACCCTGTCCAAGCCCAGCGAACCCAGAACGGGGCTTGGAAGTGGTGCTAGCGGCATACCAAGAAGGGAGAGCCATGACGTATCTCTTAGCGTATCGGGAACAGAACCGGCCAGAAGCAGCCAGCAAACGAAATCTACCCTATGCTAGCGCAGACGACTCCAGAAGTCTGATAACTCCAAATAACAATATTAATTCTGTCGATTTTTTTGTGTATTATGCTAATAAATATTTAACTCGATCCTTTTGAATTATAAATAGATCTAAGTTTAATTAATCTTCAATAAAGGCCACGGCAGCTGAGAAGTAGTTTAGGGACTTATAAATTTAAGACGAGCACAGGCCTTCTAACGGCAGCTCGCTGGACCCAACGTGAGACCAAGCCTTAGCAGTCTTAGAAGTAAGACTCAACTTTGGCGGCCTCATAACCATTGGGTGCTGTTGAAGGTGGTATGTATGGGTACCAAGGTCATAAATCACCAACCCACCAGAAGCAATAACCACATATATCTTGGCTACGAGAATTCAAAGTTTTATATTGGTAATAGAGTAGTAAATTTTTTTGACCACTTTCATTGGTATACAAACATCATTATCCAAGGACACAAGATCGATTCAGATGATGTCATGACTCTAACTTTGAAACGTCAGTAGTGCTAGAATGTTATTTTAATAAATCTTTTCATAAAATGTCTGGATTTTATTGTGCAGATTAGTTTCCGTCTGCTTTTTTTTATTGATTTATTCATAATAGTATTAATAATAATAATAGAAATCTGCTGAATATTACAAATTTTTATTTTACATTTGTTGATTTACTTATAAATACATCTTATTACAAATAGATTTGATAAATACAGAATTACTAATATCAATTATAATTTTTCAGCTTTCTGAGTATCTTAAGATAAATTCAACACATATCATCAATTTTTCGGATTTGAAACATATAAACTATTAGAACTTAACAGTACTAATAGATAAAACTAATGATGAATCTGAATGATTAACGTTAGCATTATCTATATTTTTTACTAGTGTTTATATGGTTTTAATGATTTCCTCTATTAAATAACGTTTTAACCCTGCATTATAAATCAACCTAGTTACACCAATACAGGCCATCTAATTTGTTTGTTTTTTTAATCGCATTAAAATGGTCCTCTTAGACCATACCAAACACCAAATTACCAATTTATTATTATTTATTATTTTGGATTTAGAATAAATTATAATAAAATATTAATGACGATGATGCCCAAATTTCGATAGATGAAGATTCATCTGATTTGGATGAAAAATGTTAGTATCGATTTATTTTTTAAAATAATAGATATAATAAAATAATAATAATTATAACAATTACAATTGGTAAGAATCATGATAAAAATAATAATACAAATAATATTTTCTACAAAATTTGACTATGAATCATAATAATAATAATAATAATAATAATAATAATAATAATATTGATAATAATTCAATTGTATGATTTATAAATATATGTGCAAGTACATATTTAACAAAGATAATCTAACAAAGACATATATAATATAAATAATCTTAAAATTTTAGATTTTAGAAATATATGAAAAATACTTTAGAAATTATGTTGATTAAAAGTATACCCGCGCGCATTTAATATATCAAGTTTTGACTTAATAATAATATTATTTTGGCTCCCATCATTCGATACCGATGAGTTTAAATGGATCAATTGTTTGTTTGTATTTTTAAATATAATACACTTTATCTTGTGCTTTCTTCAATTTTATTGTGTTTTTAACTATATTTGTTTAAGTTTTTATTATTATGACTCTATACACTAAGTTATTTAAGTTATTTAGCTATTATCAAAACTAAATTGTATTTTTAACGAAAATATGTATTAAATATAAATTTCTTTAAATTATATCACTTATTATATGTATTTTCTTAAAAATTGTAAATCATTTTTCTTTTAATGATAAAACAAACACACATATTTCAATCTAAACACGTGTATCATAAATTACGTGTATTTTCTTAAAAATTGTCCATAATTTTTATTTTATCCGTAACATAAACACATATTTTAATTTCAAACACGTGTATCATAAATCACATGCATTTTCTTAACAATCTCAAATTTTACCTAAATACTGAACCATTTTGATGATTTAACACACATATTATTAGCCATAAAATAAATATTTCATAAATTTTTGAAAAAATTACACATATTTTTAATAAACTTTTCCATAAATAATATCACATATCGATGATTTAACACACACATTTTGAGCAATAAAATAAATATTTCATAGATATTTGAAAAATTACACATATTTTTATTAAATCTTTTCCATAAATATTGTCACATATTTTGAGCCATACACGCAAATAACATATTTATTCACACATATTATCTTAAAAATATCGAATTTTTCGTTATATTTCGAAATATAAAGTTATAATAATAATAATAATAATAATAATATTAATAATAATATTAAAATAATAATAATGATAATAATAATAATAGTAATAATAATAATATATTAATAATAATACTAATAATAATAATTGTAATAATAATAATAATAATAATAATAATAATAATAATAATAATAATAATAACCAGCTATTTAAAGAACCCAAGTTTTATTTTCGTGATTGATCATTTTTATTCTTTTGTTCTTACTTCCAAAGAGCGTATCGACATCATCATTACTGACACTGAAAAAAAGATAATATTTAGGTTAGACATCAAATGTCCGATTGATTCTTTATCACACTTTGAGTTGACTGATCAAGGAAATATTGAAAAATATAGCTCACTTCAGGTCTAATGGAGAATCGAGTGGCTAAAATGTGAAAAAGATCTTAGAAATGATGAAGTTATAATATATCATTAAATAAATTAACTTCTGGTTATGGTTAAACACCATCTACACGGAAAAAATTACTATATACAGTTTTTTACTATAGTCGACTTTACTATATCCGGAATATACTGTATTTCAATATTTAATAAGTATCTGTTTTAATAATAAAACTTTTCTTTTTGCATTATTTTAAATAGGTGAAATAACCAGATAATAGTAAATAAATATATAGCTATAATAAGATGAATTTACTTGGCTTAAAATTCAGTAAAACTATTTATAAGGCATTCAAAATTTAAATTTTCACAAATTTCGTGTTATATGAATAACAAGGTTAAATTATTTAATCTCTCAAAAGTAATTCCGGCTCAAGGGGGATTTTTCTGTTTATTTTAGATTTTTTAAAACTTCTTTCGTGTTTAATTCTGGTTACATGTGTTGTCAAGAAAATTCTCGGTGAAACTGAATGAATTATTAATTACATGTAAATTTTTAAACATTCTTGAGGTGTTAATTTTAAGTATTAACTAATTCTGTTAAAAATTTATTTTCTGTCAGTGTCATTAAATATCATGTGCAACAAGGATATTTCGAGGTTTAAGGGGGGGTCACATGAAACACCGCAAGCGATGGAATAAGGGCAATTGGTTTATTTTTTCCTCTCTTTTTATTTAGTGAGATGGAGGAAATTATGTTAACAATGAATGAAACTAAATATACTGATGCCTTAAATTATGAGAAATTCTAAGATAAATAATTAATTCGGTTAAGATCACAGAGAGATTAAGTAAAAGAAATAGAAAATTTAACAATGGAAAAATTCATAAACCTATTGTTTAGTTTCTCTAATTGTGTAAATTTCTCACTGTTACTTATTTCTGATGCACGATATGGGATTCTTTTTTGATTTTATAATTTTATCCCCAATAAATATTATTGAAATGAAAAGTTATAATTAAAAATAATAATCAAATTAATAATTTTTTCACTTAACTCTTGAAAATTTCATGTAAATCAGTTTAGGGAATTATTAGTTATAAAAAGTTTCCGTAAAAATAAATTTACGAAATGGAGATTTCCACAAAAATTATGCCGCTACTGGTTAAAGTTGTCGGAAAATTAATGCAAGAAAAATAATGTTAATAAACATGATTATTTCGTGAAAATAATACCTAAGTTTAAAAAACAGTTTTAGTGAACGACTTTATTTATTCTTTTTTTGTTTACATAAATATTAATTTAGTGTTTTAAACATATTGTCAATCCATTACTGATTTTATGATAAAAATAACATCGAATTTTGATAATAATTTGATGTGCTTTTATCAGCAGATAATTTATCTGTTTTTTATCACTAGAATTTCATTTATCTTCATTTAAATTTTGACTAGAGCAATGTTTGTCTTAATTCAACACAAAATTTCTGCATTGCTTTTTACAAATGTTACAAAATGAGGGAAATAGGAAAAGATTAAAGACAGAGATTCGATATAGAACAGAAATTATAAAATTAAAAAACTTAATATTGGCACTTTGTATATTATTTGAACATGTTTAATCCAAGTTTAGTTAATTTTTTATTAGTCCGAATTCTCAATGAAAACGCGTTTGATAAATAGTTTTTCATCATGGAATTATTCATTATTTTCAACCAGTTCCAATCGTAATAGACTTACAGAGTTTTGTAGATCAAATTATTTATCAACCTGTGCAATGACAGAATTGTCATTTTTCATATCAAATTGCAAATTTGATTGGTTTCCACTGAGTTAGCTTGGTTGGCTATTTTTGGTTATTTTTATCATTTCTTTTTGGAAATCTACTTCACTTTGCATTACAACAATTGGCATATCTATTCTGAATTTTTGTTACATTTTGGTCTGTTCTTTGATAAACTCTTTCTCAATATTTCATGCAACAAAATTCGGTTTTATGAAGTTTTTGAGAATTTTGCTTTGTTTAGAATTCGTAGTTCAAGTATGTTTATTTTCGATTTCTTTTATACTTTGAGAGAGACCAAAATATATATCTATCTCCATATGCAATAGGACGTTTCAGATATAGTACAAACAGGATAGGAGAACATATTTATGATATCTTTTTTGTAATATTTTTTAACCTTGAGTTTTAAAAAAGAATTCCATGCAAATCAGGTGCCAAATCAACAAAATATTTACAAATTTAATTGAAATGCAAAATTAATTAAATATAAAGAAATTTGAAAAATATTTTTTTTCGGTAAAATCAGGTTAGGAAAGGACAGGCATGTACGAATAGGATAATTTTCTAATTATTTGATGTATGCCATTTAAGATGTATGTTATTTAAGAAATGTAAATTAATTAATTAATTAATTGAAATACGCTAATCAATTTAACTATCGAAATTTGACAGGTTTGTGATAGTCTGTCAAACCGGGATAAAATATTTGTATTTCTCAGTTTCGGAATTTTGTGACATTGTAATTAGATTACAAAAGAAATTGAAGAATTTAATAAAATTAGTTAATCACACATAAAACTAATAAATCATACAAAAGTATTTTGAATGCCAGAATAATTTTGTTTATAATGTATTTTTATATATTATACTTCATTTGCAAAACATAAATGAGTCACTTGATGATCCACGGGTTATAGGTTTTCGACTCCTGATCTTGAAATTAGTAGACACTGACTCTAATTCAGTCAAGAGATATGAGCGCTACAGTGCTGCCGTGTTCAAAAAGTAGGTCAGTGTGATGTAGTAATTACATGTACTGCTAGGTATGTCCTAAGTGCTTGGTTCCTTTTCTATTGTCTTCATGTGTCCATTTCTGGAGACTTAGCAGCTATTTAAGGGTTTCATTAATGTGTGCTTCCTAATTAATTTTAATTTTATCTAGGAACAAACGTCAATTGTAATTAATATATTCATTTTTACATTTTTACTTATATCTGTTTAGGCCATCCACTGGAAAATATTGATTTTCGACTGAGTTATATAAACACATACACTATTATGTCATGTGTCGCACAGGTTAAGGTCATATTACATAATAGATCAAGGTCATATGACGTCATCGGTGGTTTTTTTTAATGAAGTCGCCATTTTGAATTTTTGTGTTAATGAAGTGGTCACCATTTTTTTGAAATCTTTGTTTAAATAGTCAGATTTTAGTCAAACAACATCAATTTTTGTAAATTTGGGTAAAAAACCCAATTCTGGGCTCAAAACCCATGATTTCATGGTATTTTTGATGTTTTTGTTATTGGAAAGGTGTCAGATTTTGAACAAAAATTCAGATTTTAGTCATATTAAGATTAGGTTTACATTAAAAGTTGATTCAAGTGTCAAAATCTATGAATTAACTGTCTAGTCAGCATATATGATCAAAAGGAGGTCAGGATTGAATTTCGAACAAAATATGATACCAAACATATAAATTTAAGCCAACTTTAATGTCAGTGTGACTAGGCTTAGAAGGATAATTTTCGATAAATCTTGAGACTGGTTTAAAAACGGGTTTGGGTTGAAAAAACCTTGCATATTTAACGATTGGGTACATTATTAATATTTTTAATATTACTATTATTATTATTATTATTAACACTGTGAGACAAGATAAAGAATGCATTTATTTATTACCAGACACAATGAGCGGTGAGCAGATCTCGCATTTATTCGTAAGATATAACGACCGTGCCACCCCTAAAGTGAGGTCAAAGTGTCTGGTATAATCATGGTTTTCATTGAAACATCACAATAGCTACATCATCAAAGTATGGTGTCATTTAAACTGTGTGATGTTACGTGAATAATTATGCTTGGCACGTCATGGTCCTACTTCGAAAAAGAGCTATTTCTGGTAGTTAACTTAAAAGTTAACTACTCACGCATACATGCAATGGTATATGCACACTGGACATATTTCTATTCCATAGGCTCTATGATTATGGCAATGTTTACTTATAATAGAATTTTGTAGAGGCCTCCCATTAGGTTGGATTACAGACATCAACCGCGATATCCGGCATACAAAACTCTATTTATACATTAAAAAATTATTTAAAATTATTCAAACGAAATTCACGAGTTAAAGATACTCCCACCCTAATATATTAAAACATAAAAACATAAATAGATTCTGGAATTTTTCATCGTATTCACTTGATTTTTCTAAAATATATTTAATTTAAAATCATTTATTAATTAAATTTGTTTAAATAATTAATTTACCGTAAGCGTCAATTATTTAAAATTACTTCAAAAATAAAACATTAATTTATTTAAAACTTTTATTAAAAAATTACTTTTACTTATTTACAAAAACATTATTTATTTAAATTTGTTTAAATAATTAACTTACCTTAAGTGGCAATTATTTAAAAATAATACTTCAAAAATAAAAATAATTAATAACAAAATTAATTTAACTTTTTTACAAATTTATAAAATTATTTACAAATTTAATTGACACTAAGCAGCAATTATTTAAAATAACTTCAAAAAACAAAACATTTAATAATTTAGAACTTTTATTACAAAATTAGTTTAACTTATTTACAATTTAAGATAATTTACAAAATTTATAAAACAATTAAATTTAAAAATAGATACAAATTACAAGTGTTTTAATTATTAGTTTACCTTAAGTGGCAATAATTTAAAATATATACTTCATAAATAAATCTAAGTAATAAAAAAATTAATTTAATTTACCATATGCGGCAATATTTCAAAATTATGTAATTCAAAATAAAACTAATTAAGAACAAAATTAATTTAACTTATTTACAAATTTATTTTGTTTAAATAATTAATTTACCATATACGGCAATTTTTCAAATTAATTAAAAAATAAAACACTTGATATTTAATTAAAACTTTCTATAACAAAATTAATTTAATTTATTTACAAAACTTATAAAATAGGTACAAATTACATTTGTTTTAATTAATAGTTGACATCAACTGTCAAATATTTAAAATTAATTACAATTTAATTAAAATTTAATTATAGATGATTACCTTATTAATTATTAACGATGAATTTTATTTTAAATTATTTTTCCTTAAAAATTTAAAGATTTAAAACATTAAAAACTTAATTAACAATATAGAAAATTACCTTTTAAATATTCCAATAAAAAATAAAATTTCTAAATAATTTCCTAAATGAAACAAATTAAAACCACTTACCTAAATTAAATTGAACATATTTTGAATTTATTCTAAAATAAAAATTAATTGTTTTAAATAATAAAACAAAAATACTTACGTTATAATTTTAAATGAAAATATTTTTTATATTTAATTACTAAAATAAAATGACGATTATTTTAATTTATTCTAAAATAAAAATTAATTAATTGGAATAATAAAACAAAACTCATGTGAGTCACTAATCATCTTCCTTTATAATTTATATTGCTGATCATTTATGATGTAATAATAGTTAAATAGTTTTAAATGAAGGAAAACTGTTAATTAAAACAAATGTAAAAAATAATTGTAATTTAGTAATTAATTGCAATATTTAAGTACTTTGCGGTCATTAGATGTAATATTTGTTAACTTTGTTATAATTTGATGAAAAATTTCTTAACTTTTGCAATTTGACAAAAAGTTTCATAACTTTGATATCATTTACTACATGTTTACCTGAAAAGTCAATTATCTTTTTCAAGTCTGTGTAAATGTTTTGTAAGTCTGTTACAATATTTAATTATTTTGATGCAAATCACTGAAATAATTTATTACTTTGTTACATCTTGATTAAATATTTTATCAATATGGTGCAATTCATTGAAATAAATTATAACTTGGAAATAATTTGATTAAATAATTTATTAAATGGTGTAATATTTAAGTACTTTTCTGCAATTCGCTGTCATATTTTATAAATTGTTATAACTTGAAGAAATTTTTCTTAACTTTGTTGCAATTTGACAAAACATTACATAACTCTTATATAATTTAATGTTTGTGTACCTGAAAAATGAATTATCTTTTGCAAGTTCATGTAATAATTTTGTTAGTTTGTTACAATATTTAATTATTTTTGATGCAAATCACTGTAATATTTTATTGTTTGTTACAACTTGATGAAATAATTTATCATTGTAGTGAAACTTATTGAAATATATTATAACTTAAATGCGATTTGATTAAATAAATTATCATTTTAATACAATTGACTGTAGTATTTTATAAATTCGTTGAATCTTAATCAAATAAGTAAATAAATTTTATTTATTAAATAAATTATAATTATTAAATAAATATTTTGGTAAATTATTAATTATTGTAAATAAGTTTAAATATTTACATACCTTTTATTTGTGCTTACGGCTAACAATTAATTTAAACAAATAATCAAAACAAATAAGTTCTAGAGATATAAATTGTTCATATTTTTGTAAGATACCATAAAGTCAAATCGAGAGGGTAATAATAAATAATATGTCAAGATTTTGAAATCCGCATTCAATAACCTAGAAACCGTAAATTTCAGTTCCAATGCTGAGCTATACTTTAGTGTTGCAAAACTTTTATTAATGTTTTTTGTATATCGAATGATCAAGTTTCACACTTTCGGCTAAAACATCCAAATAATTAAAGGCAACAATAGACATAATGTAGCATACTTGACATTTTTCAGATTATCAGTGAAAGAACTGATAAAAAAAATTTAACCATAAAAACATAGTTTTAAAACTCTCTATATGTCTCACTCTTTTACATTCTCTCAAAATTATAGTATCTTTGATCGATCTGAAATTTTGATCTGTCAAATTTAAGCTCGATCCGATCAAAGGAAGTGGGTTAGTTTGGCGTCTCAAGATTCTGGTTGCTCATTCAAACATACAAAGTGAAGTTAATATAGTTGTCATTCGCAAAATATAAATAGAGAAAAACGAGCATATCAAAAGAATGCATTGTTATTTAAAGCACTTTTTTTTAAAACTACAGTCCAAAATCCATTTTAATAAATGTGGTTGAGTTTGTTTTCATTTATCCTTTAGCTTTCAATGCTACCATATAAACGATGTGGCAAGCGGGAACAATATTTTCAGGGAATCTGTGATTAATTTCACTTCGACATAATCTTGTTGGATTAGTAGATTGTCGGTGAAATATGCAATTAACACTTATTGATCTGACTCCAAGGCGTGTAAATAACAACAACTATATTTCAGATAATATAAACCTTATTGATCAGCACTTTGCACATTAATCTTTGGATTCAAAGACCTTATCAACACTGCTTCACATATCACGCGTTCCCAATAATTATTAAAACTTTTCAACAAAATTCTAAAATCAGTCATTCCTATTTCACTTTTACAGCCTCTATTGTGCTCACTAATATTGGTCAAACCCTTCAATCGACAATGCTCTAGAACTCGAGTACAGAGATGACGGGAAGTCTCTCCAATGTATGTGGCATTACACCCATTACATGTAAATTGATAAACGAGATCAGAACACAATCCAACCGGAGATTTTGATTTATTAATAAACATATTGCGTACCTTACACGAATTAGAGACGATCTTATACTCTAAATTTCCCATCTGTTTACTTAACTTCCGTTTATAATTTGTAAAACCATCAGAGTACGGCAATACTAACACATATTTAGGCTCAATTTTTTATATCCAATTTTACTATTATTTAGATCAACACTCAATTCACACTCATTTGACAAATTACACTCAGACTTTCCAAAACATGGATCCTTAGGATTTTTAATCAATTTGTCAACTGTCTCTTTTATCATCAACAATAAAAATGAATTAGAATACTCATTCTTTATCAACAACTCAACCAATTTATCAGCACTTTTTACCGAATTAACAAAAGTAGAAGATAAAGACCATGAACGATAAATCAATCCTTTCACCATATTTCTCTTATACTTAAATTCACAAAAGCTTTCTGGAGAAGTATAAAGACCAGTATCGGTTGGTTTTCTATAAATCTCTGTCTCATAATGTTTATCTTAGCATTGAATTAACAAATCCAAAAACGCAATTGATGACTTTCTCTTCGTTTCACATGTGAATACAATGTTCTTATATAAACTGTTCATAAAATGTAAAAACGGTTCTACATGTTTCTGGTTTTCAAATACAAGAAAAATATCACCCGCATACCTTTTATAAACAAAAGGTTTTTCAAATTGGAAAGAAGCAATTTTCTTTTCCAAACTAGCCAAAAATATTGATGCCATCGTTGGTGCTAAAGAGGAACCCATAGCGACTCCATCTATTTGTTGATACCATTCATCATTGAAAAGAAAATTGACATTTGAAGTAGCAAATTCAAGAAGTTTACGAAATTCCATTCTATCCAAAATGTGATGTTTAGATAGTACATTCGTAAACAAACTGCAAACATCAAACGAAACCATAATATCATTCATACTTCGTTTTTGTAACTGTGCAATACAAGACACAAACTCAAAACTATCCTTACATTCAAACTGTGATCCCATTAACGGTTTTAATAATCCATCTAAAAACTTTGTATTTTATACTGGGCAGTACCAACCATCGACAAAACTGGTCTCATAGATACATCATCTTTATGGATTTTTGGAAGCCCATATAGTTTTGCTGGCTGCGATCCTATTGGACGAATAAACTTACCTACCTCTTCATTAATAAGTTTCTTCTCAATAAAACCATTTGACATTTTTTTTACCAACTCTTCATCCTTAATAGGAGGCAATTTTCCATTCTTCCGACCCTTAGGCAATTTCACAAACTGAGGAGAATATAACAAATCATTCAACTCATTTACATACACATCATGGTCAAGAATAACTATCCCATTTCTGTTGTCAAACTTACAGATATTTATATTTTTTTAGCTAAGTTTTTTAAAGTCATAAAATCCCTAATATTCTGCAATTTTTGTTTTTATCGGTTTCGTTTGATGTTTACAGTTTATTAAGTGATATATTAAATGAGAGTAAGGGATAAATAAATTATTGGTTTTTTAAATGATATGGTTACTAATACTGCATGAACGCAGGTAGAGTATAAATTATGAAAGATTACAACGTTGGAGAGACACTTTAGCGGCTGTCATTTTTGATAGATTATGGCTAGTACATTATACATCATCCGAAATTCATTACAAACTAATATTATTAGTAAATGAATTATAATTATTGACATTATGATTATTTTATATCAACATTTTATTTCATATTTAGATATGTTGAATCCAAAACCCAGGCGGCATCGTGTGAATTTTACTGTTCATCAATTGATGGAACTAGAGAGGATTTTTGATCAAACACATTATCCTGATGCTCATATACGGGAAGAATTGAGTGCTAGGTTGCATTTATCGGAAGCTCGTGTACAAGTATGGTTTCAAAATCGTCGAGCTAAAAGTCGAAAACGCTATCAAAACATTGAAAAGAATCAATCAAGTGGGATTTCTTTTAATGACACAAGAAAAATTAATTAACTTAAAAATGGTTTAACTCAGTGGTTCAAAAACTTTCTGGTCCTGTGACCCCTTGATAACATTTGTCAAGTCGTGGCGACCCAAACAATAAAATTAATAGGGTTGCTCCTCAGTCACTGCATTTTTGCAGCTAACTATTATGTTTTTGACTTCTAAATATCTGATTTTATTTATATTTTATACTTTATACTATAAAGTCAGAGTAGGAGTATCGCTTAAATTTAAAATGATAGTTAAAAAACCACTGACTATCGTAAACAAATTATTTTCAGGTCTCATGCGACCCCTGGCAAATTGTCACGAAACCCCTTTTGGGGTCGTGACATACAGGTTGGGAACCTCTGGTTTAACTGTTCACTGACTATTCAAACATAATAATTTATTATTGTTAAACTAACGTATTTAGTTAATATTACGCCTCTTGTCATTTGAAAAATGCGTAATCGTGACAATGAACTTTTAGAAATCCCAATATATTTAATTATTTTCCTTGTAATCCTTTATTAAAATCCTTTATTTAAATATTATATCAACTATATATTTTGGTTTGATTGCACAATGAAACTTTTCTTGGTTACCAAGACTTCACTTGAATAAATTACGAATACCAGCAATATATGAAAGAATCATTTATACTGGCAAAGTACAGGCAAGGCGAGAAGTTTAATGTAGCACGAATCACAACATTATATGTTTAATGGAAACCCATCAATTCCGAAATATTATTACTAAATCATAAATTTTGTTTTTGTTGACAAATACTAATTAATTAAAATTTAATTACGTGTTTCAATTAATGAAAATATTCAAGGTCGTTTACCAATGGTTGAAAACTTTTTAATTTCTTTTCTGATGAAAATTGAGCTATAGATTCAAACAAGATAAAACTCTTCCACGTCGCGTTTCTTGTCGTTTTCCATTAACATAATTTTACTGGTCTTTTGATTTATAAGTTTCATTTTTTATCCTCATTATTATTTATACAGCACTGGCAAATCCTGTGTGACATCAACTGAGATTTCAGTACAAAAAAGTTTTCTCAATAACGCTGAATCATTCAGCCTGAATGCAAACATTTTTCAATTTATCTAATTAACGTATATTACGCAGAAATTTCAAACAACCGATAAGCCGAGAATTTATAAAATAACAATTTATTATAAAATGATAATAACTAATAAAAAATAAATATCACATAAACTTTATAATTTGAGTTTTAGAGTAATTTAATTGTTAATGTAATAACTTCTTTAGATGTCACTACTGATTATATCGATTTTAAATTGAATTTATTAAAAAATATTTAACCATGAATCAGTAAAGATATCGATGTTTTTTTTGATATTCACAAAAAACATCGAAATCTTTACTGATTCATAGTCAAATATTTTTTAATAAATTTAATTTAATTGTGCAAATATGTTTTGTTGACTTTTGTAAAACATTTAACAAGTTTTCCATCTGATGGACGTCATTTTATTAATGAAAATTATCGGTATAAAATACTACCTCCGTTTAAAAATGATTGTCTCATTTGACATTTGTTACCAACTTAACAATATAAAATGACAATATGTCATCTATACCATAACATCTTAACCATAAGTTAACCTTCAGTTTATAATAGTTTCATAAATAACTAGCAATTTCTGAAATTTGTAATTTTTTAGCAGTGTACAAAAATAACCCGCTGCTATTTTCCTTGCAGTCCAAATAACCTTAAATCATGGAAATTCAACGTTCTGAAGTAAAGTACAAAATTTAAGTGACTGTGCGATCTAACAATAAGAAATTGCCAAATCGAACAATTAAAGATGTTGCTGGAGAATTTAAAAAGTATTACGAGATATGTAAAATAATACAAGTAGTTTGTAATGAAATGTTTATTTCATAAATAAAAACGTTCTCTAAAGCGAAATTGAAGTTTATATATTGTATGTAAAACTAACGAGACAATCATTTTTTAACAAAAATTTTCACCAAAACGGACAATCATTTTTGAACGGAGGTAGTGATAATTTAGTCAACATAATTTTATTTTTTTGTCAGTATAAATAATAAAATGAAGCTAATATTTTTTTTAAAATTGTATATTTTATTGCAAAAAAAGTGCAAGAAATTATAATTTAACTTTATAAAAGGAAAAGGACAAATATAAAAATTGTTTAGTCAATAAATTAACAGAGCACGAATTGTTAATGTTTGCCTTTCTCTTGAACCTCTCAGCCCAGCGGAAAACTGTTTAGGTTTCTGTTTCTACTGCTTGGTTTACAATCCAAACTTTGAACATCTTTCGTTTGAATTGATCAAATGTGTTCTAAAGCATTTCAAATATATACGATATTTCCTCTTTTGAAGCATTCAATTGACGTTTTGAAGGAAAAAATATATTTTTATGAATTGTTGCAAACCACCGTAAAAAAATTTCACGTTTATTTGTGCTCACTGATAACCTTTTGCCAATTGAAATAACTCAGTTTTAGTTGAAATTTTAAACATTGAATAAACATACTGATATATTTGTTAATTTTTATTACTAAACATTTTATTAAAATATCGTCCATTACATTTCTACATACATTTCAATTAAAATATTTCTCGTTTTTATATAAGCCAGCGCTATACCGATCATTTATTTATATTACTTACTGACATTTAATCTTAAATACAAACCCATTAAATAACAGCCAATAAAATTAATCTATTAGTTTGTTGTTTTTAATTGTTTTTAATTTAATACACTATTTCAGAAACAATTTCACATTCCTCAGAAAACTTTCTATCGACGTCTCCGTTAATTGAAAATCAAATGACGAATCCAGATTTTTTCCTATCTGCTCTGGCTATTTTCAATTCTCACATTTCTATGAGATCATCGGGCAATAATTTAAATACTTTCAAACAGTGCTGCACCCAGGAATACAAATCATTTCATCAAGTATCCAACAATTTCAATCAGTATATTCTTTATCAAAACCTTTATCAAATGATTCAACAAATGATCCACCAGAATCAACAATAAAAAAATCCATTCAATGAACTTAAAAATGAAAAGAAAAAATAAAAATCAAATAGTAAATCTATATTTAAAAAAGAAACAGTTAAACTTTCCCATATTATAATAATTTTAAAAATAAAAGTACTGATCGGCTTGAAAACAACAATTATTATCCTATTACTACACATATAATCTGGTTTTTAATAACTGGAAAAGAAAAAATTATTATTATTATTATTATTATTATTATTATTATTATTATTCTACAAAAAAAATTTATTTCCATAAATCAGTTGCGAGGTTTTTATTAGGAAAAATTATTTATAATAAACAGTTCGAAGAAATTCTTTTTTATCGTGTTTATTTTCAATTAGTTTTTGTTTTGATTATTTAGCGAAAAACTTTTTGTTTAACAAAAAAACTAAAAGATTTACATTAATTTTAGCACGATCAAACATTCTCATCACGTTAGTTCCTTCATATTGCAGCTGGAGCAGATCGCTGAACATTAAACTGACCTTGTCCATTTGGACCCCCATAAATTTGGCGGTAACATCAAATTGTCCAGATGAGAAACTTTCTGAACTGTGCGATATTTCGAATTGTAAGTTCTTGTATTGGGAATTATTCAATCCATCTATCTCAAGAATTATTCCTTTTTTTCGCAATTCATTAGCAGAATATTTTATTGTTTTTTTGCTGATAGTTGGTTTGTTGTTTGATTACCGGAATTGACAGAAACATTCAAACTTTGACCAGCTAGTGCATTGAAATTGCTGGGATTTTGAGACAAACTTTGTGTCCTTGATCGTTGATGTTTTCTAAATAATATTTTAAAATTTCGAAAATCTTAGAGTGGATAAAAAAAAAGAAAAAACTCATCAGTTAGTGTGAGTGATTTAGAATTTATTAATTGCCACTTACCTTTTATTTTACTTTAAAATCGCACACACTTTTATTTGATGAGGACTGATTAAAACATGAATAACTAAATATATCAGGGCAATCGGACAACAGTAAGTGGTCTCCCACAAGCGCTAAGAAATACAACACGCGAACGAATTTGCAAAAAAACTCATTTCATGTAATTAAGTATACATTTAACTTTATATTGTAATATGTACACTTCCCCACTGAAAACAAATGTACCAGTCAAAAATACAACTTTTAGGGAGTTGGACAGTTATTCAGTTCAGTTGGGGACTAAGGGTCTTCATGAGGTATTTCTTAATTGTGCCTCTTGTCAGAAGCCTCCACTGGTACTCAACAATTTTATACAGTAGCTGGCTGCATCTCGATATTTAATGTCCTCAGTAGTCATTGACATCTGCTTAGGGCCATGCTGGTAGATGAGGAACTGTCGATCTTCAATAATTTTTGTTCTTCGTTCCCAGTCTACACGTGCAATGCCGAAAATTTTGCTCACTATCTGTGTAAGTTTTGCTTTCGAGACAACCCGAATAACCGATCGTCTGTGTTTGTGCTTACAGACTTGAACATGATTCTAGTAAATGACTTTCAGCTTTGCAACAATGTGTGGTTTGGCATTATCGTTTTGTTGGCTTTCTCACACAGCGAGTTTACTTCATCTGTAACGACACTAATGGCAGCTGACAGTATAGCCTAGTTGGTTTTCATCTCATACTAAATGCAAAGAAGAGCAGTACTATTCGTAAGCAGTTGATTTTGTTTGTCTGAACTACCAGTTGCCGAGCACGTATTAACTATCACGCATGGAGTCTTTGAGACCATTATTCACAGTCTGAAATACAATAGCATACATTATAATAGTGTCATAAGTAAAATAACTAAACCATCCTCCTTTCTACCCACGAAAGATATGTTTTATGATTTAAAATTATCTTAAAATATTATATATTAAATTAAAATACTCATTAAACTGTAACTTCATTCAAACTATTAAACAAATAACAATCATGTTATACTAGTTGAAATATCAAGTAGTATGGAATGGAATGAAAAACCAAAATGTGAAGATCGACTAAAACTTCAAAATCGTAATTAATGCTTTAATAATTTTCGCCAACTTTAACAGACAACTGGTGTATTCTTATTATCACTCAACAATGCATTAAATGTTACAACTAAGTAAATAAATATAATGCAGACATGTTAAAATATAGTAGTGGCTTGAACATTATTAATTATGCATCAGTGCGGCTACGCACCTACTTTCACCAGCAATAAAGGGAACTTGAGGGCCAGTGGGAGACCACTTTATATTGTAGTATTGCTCTCAAATTTTTACGTAGTGGTTATTACACTAATCCTTCTCAAATAAAAGGGTGTGCAATGTAAAATAATAATTTTAAACATATTCTATATAAAAATTGGTCAGGCTAAGGTATAGTTATATCTAACTGTTTTATAGTTAATTTATGAATAATTAAAAACCATAATATTGATTAATCATGTTTCAAATTTTCACCCCTAAAAATTATACACACACACGCATATATATATATATATATATATATGTATATATCTGCGGCCTGTGGGATTATAATGCATTTCCAAAGTGACACATAACATCGTTTTACTTGGCCAGGGCTGCTATATATAATGCATAATCATAATAACAAATCCTAGAAAGTGAATCTTACCCTCTTTTCCCCATATTTTCCAGGCAAGACTGGCAGTATTTTTCATAATAGTCCATTTGATCTTCTTGAAATTGGCGTTTCAAACCCAGCTGATGGAAAATCTCTTTTAAGTGTTTCATTTCTTCTTTCCTGTGACATCTATATGTTTTCAATGTCTTAATGTCTCTAGCAATCGAATTTAGAATATCCTTAAAAGTTTTTATTTACAGAATCAAATTTAAAAATCGAACTTGATAGTCATTATCTGAACTAAGAATGCCAGCACTTTCCAAACGAATCAGATTTGCACGAATATGCTTACGTTTTTCATCGAGACTGAAATTTAGTTCAGTAACATATGAGCGAGTATGTGATATTTTCTTTTTTGCGGGTGTCAGTGATCTATCCAATTGCAGACGATTCTGTAGCAACATTGTGTGTTTGGAATCTTCAAACCATTTTATAGGTCGGTTTAAAAATGTGACCAAAGAGATTATTTTGCTAAAATTCTTTGATTTATCTTGAATTCCTAAAGTAAAAAAACGTTAATTAAATTAATTAATTTACAGAAAAAATATATTGTATTATTATTACCATTTAACTCCATGCAATTCAACACGTCAACTATCATCCTTTTTGTATGAATATAAAGGGAATCTAATGTTAAATCACTGTAAATGGCATATTGTAGGATTTCTTTTCTTAAGAAAATTTACTGATTTCAAATGATCGTTTAAAGTTACCTCTCGTATTTTCGATATTTCTTCCTCCAGAGGAGCAGTGAAAATTACGGTCACCACTAGCCCCGTTTGACTCAAACTGGTTTACTGCATGATATTCGTGCTTTGGGGATAATGTTAACCAAATGTCACTGTTTTCATTTGATCTGAAACCCGTAATTTCCTGATTTTTCTTGACAATTTTACAATTTTTTCATTTGAAAAAAATTACTTTGTTAACGTCTACTGATAAAGGATCTCCAAGATCATTTAGGAGTTCATGCAAAGGATCATTTGGTGAAGTCGCTATTGCATCTTGATATTGAATTAATAAGTTTTGCGTGTCCTTGATTTCCTAAAAAATAAAAAAAATTAATGTTTTTTATTATTAATATTGTTGAGCTGGTACTTCGAAATGACATCATTTTCTAGAATTTTCCTTGGACTTTAAATTTATATAGCTTAAACTTTAAATTATTAATTTTTCAAGAGGTTAGGAGTATCTTTGACAAAAAATGATTTTTGTGTTAAAGAGAGCGGCTAAAATATTAAATTTTATGAATTTGTCAATTTTAATACTATCAGGGCACTATGACACAAATAATCATTATTTATATTTTAAAAAATTGGATTCAGTTATTGGGAAATTTAAAGATGAAGCTAAGAGTGAAGATTACAATGAGTTGGTTTTCCTTAGACCATCATCTATATACATTTAAAATAGTAAAATTGTGTTAACTAATAGCAATAATAAAAGGGTTTAGGTTGGCAAACAATATAAGGGGCTAATATCTACGTACTCATATGCAACAATGGCAACCGCACTGGATCCACTATGTTGAGGGGCTACCAAATATTAAATACACAACAAAAACTTCTTCAATACTATTTATTATTTTAATAACGATTATATAAGCATCAAATTAACTATTAAATGTTTTAATTTTCTATTGTTAACTTTTTAATATGCATTCTTTATCATGATTCTGGATTGTTTGAATTATATCGTTTGAATATATAACTTTACAAAAGAACTGGATAAGTGTTAATAATTTAGTTTCAGTTGTTTTTACAATATATTTATTTTAACAGCCCCGGAAAGCAACAAATTTAAGTATCTTTGCTGGATTATTAGATCAATTTTTAAAGCGAGATGAAAGCTCCTCAATTTCGGTTACTAATTTAATTGAAATATGTGTTTCAAATAGCACATCACAAATCGAAAGCAATGATTTGGTAGAAAATGAAAATTAAAAATTTATCTTCAAAATTACTTTTTTTAAAATTTTTTGCACATGGCCCCCAAAAGATGCCGAATGGTGCTGTTCGAGAGAAAAAATAATACCACGATTAAAAAAATTCATTAAACTTCTAAAAAACAATTTAAATTTCTTTATTTTTTAGTTTTATTCACAAGATCCCCTAAAGTTCCAGCACGGCGCTGCCATAATATGATTAGGCTATTTGAACAAAATTATCACACAAAGAATTTTTGTTAAAAATACTTTTTACATTTTTCTGTAAAATAATAGCTTTAAATACAATTTTGAATTAAATATAATTAACAAATAAAATTGCCTTATTGTCATTCTGATAACTGGTTTTGTTAATGATGTTAAATCACTATATTGGTCCATCTGAAAATTTTTCTCTGGATTTTCTACCCGACAAACTTCTCGAAAATATTCTTTAAATTTTTCATGGCACTGTCTTATAAATGGATTTAGAACCTCAGCTAGATGGGGACTTTCAAACCCAAATCCCTTGTTTGCTGTTGCAAATTGCAATAACTTGGCTATAGATGCCAAATTTCTTCGCTTATCTGGTGGTAATACTTCGGCTACGTTTCTGTCAAGCATATCAAAAGCATCCGGGGCTACAATTGCGGAGTTGATGTACCGATAATAAATTAGGTTTCCTACAACCTTGAAAAATTATTTTAATTTTGAATAGAAAATATTTATTATTTTTTCAATATTTTTAACAATTATATCTTTAATATAAAAGTTATGTTTATGAACCCAATCTTTGTTTCCAAATATTTAGTCTTTATTAAATAAAATATATTTTTAATACTAAAGTAACATAAATTTTCAGAATATATATATAAACTTTTTATTAACTTTTCACCAGTTGCGCAGGAATGACGTGCTATGTATATTATGTGATCGTTGTTAATTTGACAGTTCTCTCAACAAGTTATATTTTCTATAAAACCCATTTTGCTTATAAAAGTAAAAATAACATGCCAACTCACTGTGAATTGCCATGAACGGATTTAGCACTCGCTAATGTTAATTTATTGCCAGTGCAAATGGTAAACGGAATTTATCAAAATAATAAATAATATATCAAAAATTATTATTGAATCCGAAGTGATGGTGATTAACCGAAAAAATAGGCAAATTTTAACAAGTACATTTTTATTAATTTTAAATGAAAAAGAAATTTTTTCTTTAAAGATGGTTTAATCATAACGGAACTTGGAGAATGGTTTATCGAAATTATGAAATCAGAACTGTTATTTACTGAATTTACATTTGTTATTCAAATGTTAAAAGATAAATAAGAAAATAAAAATGAATTTTATCCAAATATGGGAAAGAAATAAAAATGTGAGCGAAATGGTAGGTATGAAGCAATTTTTGTCAAATCAATTTTAAGACGCTAACAATTTTACGATTGACCCTCGTGGCAAAAGTTGTTTTAAATATGTAAGTCAATGATATCTACTTTGTTTTAATCATTCTAAAAAAAATATTGTACGCAGTCCCGAATGAAAACCATGGACCAACTGAGCATACAAAAGCCTTTTCACATTAGAATAAAATTTGCTAAATGGACTTTTTCATTTATTATAAAATGGAAAAATAGCAAAAAATGGTTGTAAAATATTAAACTTAATAGAAATATCAAGGCAGATCAGATACCAATGAATTAATCAAAGGTTTCTAACAACACATACCCCAACCGCAAACGTTAGTGACATTTATCGCTTATAATTATTTTTAGAAAGTTTCAGATATATTTTTAAAAAAATCCGGTTACTTTTAATATGTCTTTTTCCGGACAATCTGGAAATTTCAATCGTAAACATTCATTAATAACTTTAGCCATATATCTCATCGAGTAAGGCAATCTTTCTGGACTTTTCAATAGAGCCCTTATAAATCGTTGACATGTTTGCTTTAATTGAGTCACACTTCTTTCAATGATCGTTCGGACTTCCGGATATTTCATTGCGGCTTGAGATGTTATATCATAAGGTAGCCCACAAGGAGCGCCACTATTGACTTCCAGTTCATTCACCCAACATTTATAAACTTCCACGGGACTTGTGTTAATTTTCAAAGTGTTGTCTTCAATGACAGATTTGATTAAGGCTTTAAAATAGTTTTCAGACTTTCTTGAGCATGAGCTGTCCTACAGAGTCCAACAATTAATTTAACAACAAATGGGTTTGCCGACAAAAAATCATTCGGGTGATTGTGGGTCTTTGAGTTGATTTCACATTCGACTGCTCTTTTGAAAAGTCTCAACAAAAGAAATTCATCTCTATTGCTAGAACCGTAATTGTAAAGAGAAAAAATTACAGTTTCGACAAATTTTGTTTGTTGTAACTGAGGCATTTCGAAAACCAAATTTGCCAGGTAGTTGGGATTGGTTTGTAGTAAGTAAAACAAATGTTGATAGGATTCAATCTTTTGACGGGTGGCCTTGTTAATCATGTTGTGAAATAATATGTCATTGCTTGGTTCAATCAAATCATTGTTTGCCTCCAAATACGATCGAAAATTTTTCAGATCCATGTTTTGATTTAGAACCTCTTGTAGAGAAATACGATTCCTTACTAACAAACCAATTTTCAGATCCATTTCTTTGATTTCATCTTCTAATAGCCGATTCTGTCGGATTGCGTTGGAGATTTGTTGTTTCAAAGTTTGGATTTCGATTTCTTCTTGATAGTCGTTGAAACTGTTTTCAAGAAGATAAAGAAAACGCTTTATGACTTTGATAGAAGCGCTGGAGTTTGTAATCAGTGCTCGATAGTCACTTCGGATCCGAGAGGCTTTCCAATACGATTGTATTTTTATGATTTCATTTTCGTGTAATTTGAACAGAATTGTCCGAGTCAAAAATCGCCTTCGGTAGATTTTCATCCGCCAAACCGATTGAACAATAATAATCGCCGAAATCCTGCTTCGATAATGAAGCATTGTTGCTAAGAACCTTTTTCTTTGCAATATCATCCTGAAGCGCGATTGAATTTTTAATATTATTTTTTCATTTGTTTTAAAATATTTCCATCGGCAGCGTAGTTTGTCACGAACTACAAATCCTCTAATTATACTCTGAAGACGAATGACAAATTCTTCATTGGAAAGAAAGAGTAGTTCCCTTTTGAATTCTGAGTTAACCATATCGATAATGGCTTGGAGCTCTTCTCGATTTAATAAACTCGCATCTTTAACTAGGGTTATGTTAGAACTCTCATCCGGTTTACTCCATAATAAACATCGGTCCTTTACGTTGTAATAGAATGAGATTGGCCGGTCTGGTAAACGACACTGTATCCATCCTGATCCAGCTTGGCAGTCTTGTTCTGATAATTTGAATCGTCTAACTTCCAGCATTCTTTGTAAATAAATTTCTTTGCAATCTCTTATCACATTCGATATATAGAAATCTTTATTCGTTAAATAGTGATAGATTTCTACAGCATCTTGCTTATCCAAAGCTAGATTGATGGCCGTTAACTTGAGTCCTAACCGAGTAGCTTGCATTAAAATCTCGGTAGCAGCATTAATTCCGATTTTCACATCCTCCAACCAAAGGTCCTCAGAATTCTGAGATTTACGTTTACGATTTCGTTCTAACTGTAGACAATAGAAATATAACTCCGACGATTCTGAACTTAATTTTGGAAATCCCAAACATGGTTCCAGTAGAATTGGCATTAAAGATTTGTGAGTGCCTTGCTTGAGACAGTTGTTAATTTTTTCCAAACTGATCACCTTTTGATTTTCAAACGTAGCACGGCCGTTGCACTCTTCGACAATCGTTTGGATTTCAGAATGCGTGAGCAAAGGATTTTTATATTTTAGCTTCGAATCACGAATTAATTTCATAGATTGAAGATAGCAGTTTGCAAGAGCTGGGTCGACATTTTCGAAATACGAATCTGTAAGCATGAGAGCATTGTACAACGGATCGCTTGAATTGCAGTCAAGTGTTGAATTGACCGCCGCTACACATTGTAGCACTTCAACTGCCGCCGACAATTCTTCATGTGTCAAATCGTCTTGTTTGTCTTGTTTTGCCAATTGCAATTCAAAATGATACAAAGGCGCTGCATATTCTTTCAATCCTTGTGGAAGCATGGCATTTTCATCAGTCAAAGCTTTAAAAGTATCAAGTGGATTGTTGAAATTGAGAAGAAAGTTTATGTTTTGAATAGCGGTATTCATTTTCTTTTCTTGTTCCGCATATTCGTTGCCTCGAAATATACAAGACTGGAGGATATTCTGAATAGTAACACATTCCACAGTTAACTTGTTGTCACTATTCATCAGTTCCTTAAAGCGAACTAAATCATTCTCTAACATTATAAAGTACCAATCTCGGTTGACTGAATACAAATTCTTAAACCCAACATTTAGGTCGCTGAGAATCACCATAATTTCTTGAATGCTTTGACTTTCAATTAATTTGATCAAATCTGCCAATTTATAATGCATTAAAGCTGGATTTCTATACAAGTCTCTGATTTAATTCGGGTAGGATTTGTTGATCAAAAAATTAAAACAAATTTTCTACATTTTTCACAGATATCCTATAATTGTAAAAACTCCATAACTTACATTAAATACATTTTTTCATCGGATATTTTATGTTTACCAAATGTCAATTTTCCTATTGATTGATGTTTTTATTGAAAAATGTTTATTGTTTATTGCAGGAGATGTTTACTCTCGTGTTTATCATTGTATAAACATTTTGGGTGCCAACCATTATAGGAGAACTGAGAACACCTATGTACCATATATTGGAAGCTAGAATATCACTGGAACACCAAATCGCATTCTAGTGTTTTTAATAAATTTTTGGTAGGATTCATATTGTTAAGGATACCTAAATAATAAAAATTAAATTAAAAATCAAATAATTTAGGACAAAAAATGAAATTTGAGACGAGAAATAACAAATCAATAAAATTAAACAAAGAATACGACAAGCTCATTCTTAATTATTAAGTTCATATGAAAATGTTGAGTTAATATTTTATTTGGGTTCGGTTGTAACTATTCGCTCGACTCCTCGTGCTCTTTGGATAATACTGAAATAACTCAACACAGGAAAACTTTTATTGATACCAAAAATTACACAACGATTCACAAGTTTCAATTTCCTAGATCGGCATGAATTCCTATCGGAAGCCGCCTATTAAATCTGAATTATTCAATATCTCAAAATTCTCTTGACACAAGTCTGACTCGACACAAACTACTTTCTTCTATTTTCGCAACTTTTCAATAAATTGTTGTCTCTAATCGCTTGGTTTTATTTGGAAAACATTTTTTTTGTCCCAGTTGTCGATTAGAGACTCCCTTATATAGGAATATCTTCTCGACAACTAATTAGTTTTTGTAGAATTTTGATTGAACTCCCGGGAACTCGTGGAATAATTTAGTTTTATCTTTTGGTCGTTTCAGTTGTTCCCCGGGAAAAAAAACTTCGAAGTTAATTATATTAGGAAATGTGGGGTTTGTGGTAGTTTGTTTAACCTTGACCCCAAGCATAGAACTTTTCTTGCCCTCCAATGGTTACCCGTTGCTGAGCAACGTTGGTAATGCAACCACTGGTTATGAGACCGCCAAAGGTGAGCCCTACGTCAGAACTGCTATGGCCCGGCATTATGATGGGTTCAACGCATCGCCGATAGAAGGTCTGTGTGCGATTTTTCTATTTCGATCCCTTCTCGTTGTACTTGAAACCTTTAACAATTAAATTTCATCCGAACTACTTATAGCTGCAATTTAACGGATTTTAAATCTATTATTAACAATTAGATGGAAATATAACAAACGAAACTATAGCATTAACAACAATCATTTATTGGATTAAGATAAGTATAGTTTAGAGCCGAGCTTCTTAAACTTTTGTAATTCACGACCCCATTTATGATTGCGAGTTTCTTGACGACCCCATACAAATATAAAAGAAAAATAAATTTATATTTTTTTTAAAATTCCTATAACATCTTCTAATTCTAATTCATAGTAAATGTTATTCAAGTTATTACAATACTCTTTATAGAAATGCAGGTACAAACAATCTTTCCGAACTAGAAGATTTTATGATATATTTATCTACGATAATTGTTATTTTATCTTTATAACAATAATTTTACAAGTTATCTATGTCTACGTTAGATTATTATGAAAATCCGATACTCAACTACTGAAATAAATCTACTAGGCATCTCTCTGACCGTACTATAGCAATTACTTTAGTTCCCTATATTTATTGTTAAATAATTTATGAGTAAAGAAAAAAGAAAAAATTCAAAATTTATTTTCATAACACTTAATACCACTTCGAACTTTGGTAGCATTCATTTGAGCTCCGTCTTGGTCGTTCACGAGCGTATGGGTGATCTTGTTTCTCTCTTGGACTTCTGTCATTGCGGTGCATCTCTTTAGAGAGCATCTTCCTCGGAATTACTACATTTATGGACGTGGATCACCCTTCTAACCTCGAATCGTTGAGTTCAAAGGAGATGACGTATGAAGGGGCATACCCGTCGGTGCTCGGAATCCTTCCCTCGGTAATGTCCGAGTTTACTCTGACCAGGTGGCGTCTAGCCATTTCCACCTTCCAGTTCGTCTGTTTCTGATGCTCCTCGAGGCGAGCCAGAATATATTCAGCGCGGCTTCGACTTTCTCGAGCTGGATTGCGGTCCGGTTCCTTTTTGATCGCGACGTAGGAAAGATCGGCCTCTCCAAAATCCTCCTGATGGCCTGCTCACGACTCTCTTACGGGAGAAATTGTAAATCCCGCGTCCCACATCGCCTGCCTGCATCTGGCAGCGGAACGTGCTGGGAAACGCACGGTGACTCGGGACGCGTCTATCCATGAATCGTCTAGAAGATAAGAATCGTCATCACAATGCTGTTTATACATCTCCTAAACTATCAAAATCTAGATGATGCGTTGCACATAAAATTGGTCATCATTTGGTCTAATGTGTAAGTAGACAGGAGGTTGCAGTGATTGAGTGACGATAAGGCGTTAATGAAGTAGAGTCTATGCATGTTATATTGTCGGTAATACGTTAGAGAATTGTTCGAACTAGGTCATTTATCATGGGTTATATTTGACGAAGAGACTTTGAGAAAATCGAACTAGTTGAGAGCGTCAACTAGTTACGTCACATATTTTACTATTGATTTACTAGATGATGAAATAAATTGTTTCTCAATGTAATTTTCCGCATGAGTTAACTTCTCTATCTTTCGGGCATAGGTTAGTACTGTCCAACACTAAGCGTTCTTTTATTTAAAGTTCTACTGCATTTTAGTGTTAGTTGAATTGATGATAACTCTTTGATACAAAACAGAATAAAACTAGCATAAATGAATATTGATTCAATAAAATTTTGGTTTTTATTCTCAACGATTAGTTTCCATAAATTTTGCTCTCCTAAAGTCATGCATTATCCGATTCGACTTACTGATCCAATGAATAGTTCATACCAATTTTGAAAAACAAGAAAGGAGGGTTTATGTCCAATCCTAATCCGGTGCTTGCTCATAGTTTTTCACAAAACGAAAATAATAATTAGATGAGAGTAATAACTAAATGTAATGTTTACCTTCTCGTTCACCGATTCTCTTCTCCATGATTACCACCTCTAATCCCCTGTCACACGGTCTCTCGGTGGAACTTCTTCTCGGATTGGGGTAGGCTTTCTGTTCGTTGGCGTACATGCTTATTCTTTTGATCAACTGTAGAAATAATTGAGTATTCAGAAAGTAGTGAGTTATTTATATGTGACCGTCCACTAGCACAATCAATGATTGGTGTAACTTCCTACACGTGCTGATGTGGCTAAAAATTTCGTTTACCGCGATGTGACCGGTGACTGTTGGCGTGTATTGATTATGATGATTTCAGCAACTGGTGACGTGGCAAATCGTTCCTCTCGTATTGTGTCTGGTCGATTTATTGGATTTCATTCTGTCTTTTCTCCGTAGCACCTCAACTCTTGCATTTAGCGGTTAGACAATTTCTATGTGCAGTGGGTGTGTATGTTCCACTCAGTACATTTATTACGTTTGATTTCTACCCGTTTGCACGACTTATGGAAATTCTATATTAACTACGTCGTTCGTTCAATGTGATCGAATTATCTACTGCTCTTCTTCGTGCAAGTTCGGTAAGTAATTTCCTATATTCGATACGCGATTTATATTATCATATTTCTCTCTAGGCTGTTTATCATCACTGTCCAGTACTATTGCACTCAGTCTGATGTTTACTCATTTTATCCTTCAGCATATGCCTATTAGCTATGATCCTCCGGCGTGAGATTAAAATGAATGAGCTTATGGTCGAGAATCGAGTGAGTTCCACAAGTGATCTCCTACTGGCTTGCTGTCTGATTTACAATGGATTCACTTTCAACATCGATCGTCCATCAATTGTCCTCTAATTACTGATTGTCGTTATTATGATTTTAGCTTGTCTGTCTCATATTATGTTATTATGTTCGAATTATTTTCAGTGGAGTTGATTTCAATTTTACGATGTAGGGTTTATGCTACTTCGATAATTTTTTATATAAATCGACTGGGTCCTCCTTTATATTATCTGTAATAGATTTCCAAACGAGATCGATTAATTAATATCAATACTCCTATTGTTAGAGAGAACTTTTTGAGGATCGAATTGTCAATATCAGGGTATTTTGTCGATCTTATCGTCGGTTACTTAGGTAGTACAATCCTATTTATTATACTTATCTTGAAGGGTTTCAATGTTAAGGGTGACATTCTTAATTTATTTCCTCATGTTGGGCCAGGACACAAATAGCCTTGAAAATTGTTTAAATGTATCAGTAATACAACATGAAAAGCTAGTATCAAGATAACTTAAAATATAATATACAACACCAATTAAACATTTTAAAATCTGAGAGGATTTAAATAAATATAAAATCAAACACATAAAAGTAAAATAAAATAAATACAAAATGCATCAAGAACCGCATGAAATTTACATAAAAAATAACATAATAACAAGAAAATTTGATCGTAAAATGACCATTTATATAAAAGTAAAAATTAATGAATTAAATGAATAAAAATAAAATATTTTTAGCTGAATAAATTTAATTAAAAATGTTAAAAATAAATTACCAATTTAAATTAAGAAATAAATAAAAATTTAATTTAGATAACACAAATAATTTCAAGGTCGAATTTTGTTTAATCGCAATAAAAAATAACACGCGAGGTTAAGGCCAAATTATAGGTATATATACTGATATGATTTGACAAATGTTAATCTTAATTTTCAGTATTGATTTTCCGTCGTACTTTGACACTTGATTTCAACAGTTTTACTTTGGATTAATATATTTATCTGTGAATAATGGATTCATTGGTCGATGTTTTATGGATTATTACTAAGATATATTTATGAATTTTAATTTGATGGATGTATCTGGTAATTTAATTTTGGTTTTAATAAATTATTATAATGCATAAATTAATTTTTCGAATTGTCGAAATTTTTCCGGCCCACAGCCAAAAACACATCACAAGTTATTAAAATCAAACATATTGTTCAAACCATGTAAGTGCGTGGAATATCGCCAATGATTCGTGCCCGTGAAGGCTCCGGCGTGCGGAACGCAGGAGTTGGAACGTCAATATTATTCGTAGATAGGGAAACTTGGAAGGTAAATGAATAGTCCTTTGGCTGCTTCTTCATCATCTGTTTCCTGTAAAATTAACATAAATTTTTAACAACAATCGGTTCAAAATATCTAACACCGAGTAGTCCAGTGGGCACTCATTAAATATAACATGAACATACATATATCTTAAGGACAAAGAGAGGGAAAGGGTAGCGGGGAAAATTGCGAAAACGTTGCAACAGTTAAAATGAATAGCCATCGGAAAAAGATTAATCCGAACGACCAAAATCATGAAAAATAATGTTTTAAATAATATTTAAGAATTAAATAAATTATGTTGAATTGAGACAAAAAATAAGGGCGGAAAGCTGCTCAAATTTTCCGAATCAATGAAAATACGTCATCGAAAACTGTAGAATAAGGATGGAATGCTGCTAAAGTTTTTCGAATTAACAAGAATACTTTATCGAAAACTGAAAAATACAGATATATTACGGCTAAATTTTTATATAAGTAAGATATTTTATAAAGCTGAGGAATGAGGACGGATTCCCTACTAAAAACTTGATAATAATAATGATAATAGTAAGGATAATGGTAATGATAATAATAATAATAATAATAATAATAATAATAATAATAATAATAATAATAATAATAATAATAATAATAATAGTAATAATAATAAATATAATGGTAATTATAGTAACAAGAATAATAATAAATGTAATAGTAGTAACAATTAATAAAGGTAATACATATAATAGTAACAATGATAATGCTAGCAATAATAATAAGCAACATTTCAGTTATAATAGGGATAAGGGTAAGAGAGATACGGTGCGGATATTTAACGAAATCGATAATTAGATATTTAAAAATCGATAATACGAACAATGATAAGAATAACTATGAGAATAGACATAAAGATGAATGATATAAGAGTATAGGTTAACATTTGAAGGAGATAAGAGAATAATTGGACCTAAAAATCGAAATCAAGCAAAGGCCTTCTATCGGCAGCTCGTTGAACCCATGGATCGTTCGGTCAATTATAGCATTAGCAATATTGCTCACTTTTTGCGGACGACCCACCCACTCGAACACAGTTCCAACGTTGCTTAGTAACGGGTGCCGAGTGGTAAGCGAAAGGTATTTGTATGTGGTTGTCTGGGTAACAACCATATAGTTTCAAAGTATCAACACCCAGAAACCCACCACTATTCAATTTAAATCTGAGTTTTTGGAGCTACTCATTCGTTTTTTGTTGTATGTCTTTTAGTTATTCGGGGTTACTGATTTCACGTCTTAATCCTGTGAGTTATTTAGTTTCGCTTTAATGATTATTGCTCATGTAATTCTCGATCTATCATTCTAGTTTTAGATTATTTATTTTATCTAATTTCGGTTTAAATGCTACTATTCGTGAAGTTCTTAATTCAGCTAGCAAGGTTAAGGGTTAATCATTTAATTAATTTTTATATAAATATTATCGTTAGCAAAGTGCTTAAATTATTTGACGTAACAACGCTTCTCGACTCTTTCCCACACTCCCTTCCCTTATTTGATCTTAGGGTTATTTGTGTCGATATTAGAATATTACGAGTGCCCACTGGACTACTCGGTGTTTATGATTTTAAGCTGATATGAATCATATAGTTTAGGTCGATTTTTGGGAGATGGGTGACGATGGAATAGCCAAAAGACTACTCCTTCATCATCCCATTTCCCACTATAATGGATAGTATTGACGTTTGAGTTCTTGCGTTACTCACGCCGGGACCTTCACGGGAATAAGCTATTGACGGATAAACCGCACTTACACAGCTTGAATTGGTGTGTAGATTTTGCTTTCTTGCGGTGTTGTGTCGGCTGTGGGCCGGAAAAATTTCAACAAAATGTAATTTTCTTCAAATATATATATATATATATTCTGGCATAACATCATAACATGCTTGGCATATAATTCGCATTTCATCATCATACGCATAACGTTTCCCATATAAGCGTCAAGCAGTGCTTACCTTGAAAATGCTCGTACGCTGTATGGAAAAGTTTTCTAGATGGTTCAACAACTGATTTTTAATTCCTCGAAATTTGGTTAAAACAAAGTTAAACAAGTTAAAACAAGTAAATTCTGTGAAAATAAATTGGTGTATTTACATGTTCTGTGACCCTAACCTTGCTTGTAAATTTTAGTGCAGTAAAAACAAAATTTGACCTTGAGATTATCTGTGTAATCTAACTCTAATTTTATTATTTTCATGATTTAATTTGACAATTCATTTCTCTCATTTTTAATTGAATTATTTCCAATTAAAATTATTTGATTTTATTTTTACTTTTCATTAACTCTTATTCTTTTAAATAAATTGTCAATTTTCGGTCAAATTCCTGTGTTTTCTTGTTATTTCTATGTTTATTTCGTGCGGATATTGTTGCATCTTGTTATTATTTTAATTTATTATTTTGTTTTCGATTTTATATTTTTAATTATTTCTTCCTCGTATTTTAAAGTGGTTATTTGATGTTTTATGGGTCTGATTTTAAATCTGCCTGTTATATTTGCGTGCTATTACCAATTCATTTAAACAAAACTCTGTTCTGGCCCAACAGGAATAATTAGTTCCCTTAGCTAATTAAATTTATTAAAATCGCAGAATTTCTCCCTTATTTAATTTATTTCGTTTCATCGTTTAATTAATTAATTTATTTGTATTTTCTTAATTACTTTTTCTAGGGGTTCCAAATTAATTTTTATATTATTATTTTCGTAATCGTCTCGTCAATTGGCGGCAGCACATACCAATTCCCCCGGAAAATATTGATTTTGATCTTTTGATTATTTTTAATTATTTTTTTACCAAATTTTGTTTTTTAATACAATTTTAAAAATCTCATAACCCCAAAAAAAAGCAAAAAAAACAAGATCAAAATTTAATTTTTATATTTCGATGGTTTATTCGAGGTAAAGAGAATAGATTACCGAGGAAGTCGAGAAATGGAGTCTTCAAACATATCTCGGCAGCTGCCAGAGATAATAAAAGGAGCTAGAGAAGACAAAACAGAATGTACGGGGAAAAGAATCTAAATAAAAATCAATATCAGAAAGTGTCATTAGATTGCAGATTATTAGAAAAACCACAATTTATATCAGAACAGAATTTCTAGTAGACAGAAGGACGAAAATCGAAAATAAAGAAAAGGAAACATGAATTAAAGAAAAAGTGGTTGTGAATTCTGAGTTGTATTGTTAACGTGTTAATCATCGGGAGAGTTGTAATAAGTACTCAAATCATTGTAGAATTATATTGAATTATTGGTGTCGATGTAAATTGGTAGTCAATTGTGTTAATTAATAAAAGTTTATATTGACTGAAATTCTTTGGAGTCAGATACAATAATTTTTAATTGCACATTATCACTAACAACTATATTTACTCAACAATATCAACTCTGACTACTCGTGTTTAGAATTAATAATAAAGACTGTTGGGGTTATAAGAAAACATGAATAAAAATGTGGGGTTAGTGGTATTTAACCTTGACCACTTGCATACAACGTTTTCTGCCCTCCAATGGTTACCCGTTGCTAAGCAACGTTGGAACTGCAACCACTGGTTATTAGACCGCCAAAGGTGAGCTCTACTGAAAAACTGCTAAGGCCCGGCCTCATCGTGGGTCCAACGCACTACCAATAGAAGGTCTGTGTGCAATTTTCTTGCTTTCTGTCCTTCCGTATGTCTAACACTTTCTCGAATCAATTATTTCACGAACCCTAGTTCCTAACTTCAGTTAAACGGATTTATTTTCCAAAAAATAACGATTTAGTAAAACGATACAAAGAAACAAACCAAATAACACTGATAATTTATTTGTCAGTACACTAATAAATTAATGTGAAGCCTTGATTTGCTGTGCCCGGCGTTTAGCGCGTTCCGCCTTCCCTGGACGTCGCTGAGAAGGTTTCGCCACCGGTTTGGTCGTATCCGTTACTTCTCTATATGCTAGTTGAGCTGGTGCGAACACTAGTGGATACGTTACGGCGTTGCCTTCCTGGCAAGCCGATAACGCCACTTCCAAACTGCGTATCTGAGTCTTTTGTGCTTGACCTAATTGCTTTTCCTCCGCTCATCCACGCTGTGCGGCAATCAAATTTTGGTAAAGCGTTCTCACCTTTGTTGGTTCCTTCCAAGATGCTCGAATCTTCTGGATTTCTCGAACCATCTGGAGTAATTGGCGGTGAAGCTTGCATTCTCTCTGCACGATTTCACCAATTCTCTACTCAGGGCTTTTAATGGGTTCATATCAAAAATTAGATGAATCGTTAACAAATGTCACATTTTTATCTGTAAAACTTTCATTATTTATAGTTACGACAGGTTATTTTTATGGGTCTAACATTCATCCACTAAAGAAAAACCTACTGAGTGTCTGTCTAACCGTACTATACTAATTGTCTTATCTCAATATTGATATGATTTCAGTCTCGAAAGGTTAAATATTCGGTAAGTAAAGAAATAAGATTTTTTAATTCAACATTTATTTCCCATAACATTTTAACGTCGCATAGAATTTCGGTGATGCGAACTTGGATTCAATCTTGGACGTTCCCGAGCGTAGGAATGTTCTTGTTGTCCTACCGGGCTTCTGTCGGCGTCTCGCATATCTTTGGGTAGCAATTTCCTTGGAATCACCACGTCCATAGGTCTGGGAAACTCCTCCAACATCCGGTCGTCTAATTCGTAAGATATGCCATACGATGGGGCATATCCGTCAGTACTCGGAATTCTTCCAGCGGCAATATCTGTATTGACTCTGACCAGGTGTCGTCTAGCTATTTCTACCTGCCAGTTCTTTTGTCTTTGCCGTTGTTCGAGGCGAGCCAAAATGAATTCTGCGCCTTGTCGGCTTTCACAGGCTGGGTTTCGGCATGGCTCCCTCTTGATTGCGATGTATGGAAGATCTGCTTCTTCATAGTCGTCCAGACGACCTTCTATGAACTCCCTCACAGGGGAAATCGAAAAGTCTGCGTCCCACATTGCCTGCCTGCATCTTGCAGCAGATCGTGCTGGAAAACGCACGGTGATCCGGGACGCGTCAATCCAAGATTCATCTATAAAATAATTTTCAGTATGCGGGTTCTAGTTATGAATCTAGTTTAAAAATGTCATGACTCTCGTGAGGTCCTTATCGAACGGGACAATCTAATAGGGCCTTTGATGTTGTCTACTCATCGAAACTTGTGCACATGCGAATATGAAGCTTTCTATTTTATCCCCTATGCGTTGACGGTGTTCCGAATTGCGGATGTTTATTGAATATGTTAATTCCTCAGTCACGAATACTATTTGACTGTACTAATTTAGCCTTTCTACAAATATGGTTCATAGGTAAATATGCTTCTTCATTTCTTCGACAAATGTTATGTGAACACCAATAAATCATTTGCAGCAGAACTAGAATTATGTTGAGCATGGGAAATTAACATTATGAAAATATCAATAAGCCAGGTGCATTGAACCAAAAATTATATTAACTTTGAAATTAATATTATAAGAATATTAACAAACAATTTGCATTTAAACAAGATTATATTAAGCGTTTAAAATTTAATGTGCCAAGTAAATGTCATTTGTAAACAAAAATACACTGATTCATTTCCCGGAATGTGGTGTCGATGATTCAGAAGTCATTCTATAAATTCAATTCTCTAAAAATTATAAAGGATATCTGCAGGTGGTTCGGTGAGTAAATAAAACATCGTCGTATAATATCTAATTAAGTTGCTTTAATAACTACTAGATGAGACTTTATCTCAACGAATTTCGTATGGAAAGCTATCATTTTCTGAAGTTTAGCAAACTCCTTTGTCCTGTGGATTATGATATTTGTGACTTCCTTCTGTATAGTGGAATTCGCTCATAATTATTCCTCGTCCTCGCTTAGTGAGTTTCTTTCTAAGGGTCTCTTGGATGGATCCTGTACCAGTGAGTCGTTGCGTGGAAATTGATAGCCAAGAGTTAAAGAGTTCTTTATGAAATATTGAAAATTTATCCTCATGATGGTTTGCTCTTTTCTCCACTAGCTTTCCTTTCGATTCCTCCTCACGTTGGCAAGTGCGACGATCCTCCTCCATAGTCGGGGCTGCATGAAATTGTCGTTCTGGCGCATACATAGCTTCTCTGGTTTTTTTGTGGAATAAAATCAAACCAGTGTGGCTAGCTATTTATATAGTTCTACACGCCGGCACACTCATTGATTGAAGCGAATTTTTTTCTGTTCACGGTGACGTGGCATAGCTAGTTGTATCTACCTCGTGATCAGTAAGCAAAATTATTTTTCTGATTTTGTTAACGTGGCCTATATTGTTCGTTGCCGGTTTAATGACTGAGTGTGTCTCATGCACGCCCTCTCCAAAATTCATTGTGATTAATTCATACCTATTCGTGCGAGCGGTGGATTATTATATTGATTATTATGGGTTTATTCTCTGAAATCAGGTGGTCTTGCTCCTCTGCTTATCCTCCTCAGGATAAATTCTAGTACGTGATTTTATACATTTGATCAGCAATTTATATTTGTCAAGTTTCTCGCCAGGGCGGTTTACTATCATGATTCTTGTGCTATCACGTTCGATACGATGTCTACGCGTCCAACTCTTCAGAGTACGATCAATAGCTACGATCCTCCAGTATCAGGTTACGATATAATAGATGAGTAAATTCATGGTCTGGAATCGAATGGAGTTCACCAATTACATCATACAAGCATGCTATCCGACTGATAATGTTTCCAATCTCAGTGCTCCTTTTTGATGAATGATCCTTTAGTTTAATGATTTCGTGTGGTGTACATTATCATTATTATGGTTGCAATTTTACATACTATATTGTTTTGTTATGCTTGAGTTATTTCGGTTGGTTTTCAAACTTTGGTGTCGGGTTTATCTTACTTTATATCAACTAGATTTTGGATATTAATTGGCTAGGTCTTTTCCCACGTTATTTATGGCTTATGTCGAGGCGTGGTCAATTAATTAACTACAATACTCTTACGGTGATCATTAGAAAAGGCTTTTTCTGAACCGAATTGCCAATATCATGATGTTACGTTGACCCTATCATCGTGGTTCTTAAATGGTTTTATCCTATTCAATAGCATCGTTACGGAGGGTTTCAATTTATTGCCCAATTCTCTTACTTATTTTTAATAGTATCTTTATTGGAATTAGGTATATTGAATGGTCGGGAGCCCAAAAACAAATTAATAGTTTAAATTATTTACCGACGAACCCATTAATCAAGGTCTGCCAAGCTGAACGTCAGCTTAATGTGTTTCCGGGCATTAGTGAAACGGGCAATAAATTGTCCGAAATAGAAAATTGTTTTCCAGCCGTAATACAGATTTATGGGAATCCAAAAACTATAAAAGCAACTGACAACAAAAATAAGTTGCCAGTTGGTCGGAGCGCGAAAATAACGAGTCGAAGGAAACGAGTGAATAGCAGTAAATAGATAAAGTTAATCAGATTGCAGTTGAACTTATATCGTAATACCCTTAAGGTGTGTACGATAAATAAATTATTGGTGAATATTTGTCAATAAAGATTTCGTTGTTGGGATTTTTGTCTTATTGATTATTGAACATGAGGAGTCGGATCGAGAGACCTTTTCATCTACGAATATTTAATATCCCAACAAGACTAAACAATATTGAAACTTTATTTTAGCACAATACTTTCACAATTTCCATTCCCATAGTTCTTTATATCATTGTTCGTATTATCGATTTTTACTATGGCCTGTACACCTTTTGTTATGTTAAATGTCCTCACAGTATCTCTCTTACCCTTATCCCTATTATAAACATTATGTTCCCTACTATTGTTACTAGCATTATTATCGTTACTAGTACATGTGTTATTCTAATCCATTATCACTATTATTACTATTATTCTTATTCTTATTACTACCGTTACCATTATTATTATTATTATTATTTTTATTACCATTATCCTTACTATTATCATAATTATTATTAAATTTTTAGTAGGGATCCACCCTTATTTCTCAGTTTTATCAGAATATTATACAAACAATTGAGCCACGCTCCACTTTTACGTTACAATTTTTTATAAAGTATTTTAATTAGTTCGGAAAATTTGAGCAGCGTTCCGACCTTATTTTACAGTTTTATGATAAAGTATTTTACATATTTCCACTCATATTTTCCATCTCAACTCAAAATAATTTGTTTAGTTCTTACATATTATTTAAATTATTCCTTTTCATGATTTTGGTCGTTCGGATTAATCTTTTTCCGATGGCTATTCATTTTAACTGTTGCAAAAATATCGCAATTTTCCCCGCTACCCTTTCCCTTTCTTTGTCCTTAGGATCTACTTGTGTTCACATTTTATTTAATGAGTGCCTACTGGGCTACTCGGTGTTAGTGATTTTGAGTCGAATGTTGTTTGAAAGTTTATGTCGATTTTATCGAAATTAAGTGCAAGAAAGTTTAGCCAAAAGACCCGTTCTCGAGTTACCTTCTTTCGCTATTTAGTTCTATGATTTGACATTCGAGCGCGTCATTACGAACGACTAGACCCTCACGAGCACGACTATAGGCGGAGAAATCGCACTTACACAGTTTGATAATGTGTCTGATTTTACTACCTTGCGATATGTTTTGGCTGTGGGCCAGAAAATAAATAAATAAATATTACCATCTAAATTGTATAAAAACTTCGATGCATAAACGTATATTCTTCATTAAAATTCTTCATTTCCTATTTTCATCATAAAGTTTCACAAATACAAGCAATTGAAAATATTACTGAAAAGAAAGACCACAAATTGACATCTGCATTCTAAATCAGTCTGACCATCTGCATATTAACACTAAAATTCCGTCCGTATTTATTTTATTTTACTTTTGTGTTTTTGATTTTATATTTATTTATATTCTCTCAAATTTTAGAGTGTTTAGTTGATGTTGTATGTTGTATTTTAAGTTATCTTGGTGCTGGGTTTTCGTGCTATATAACTGATACATTTAAACAATTTTCAAGGCTGTTTGTGTTCTGGCCAAACAGTACTTTGCAATTTAATTGACGTCGGTTTCTTTTTTACACCGGATTTCTTTCATCACCCAATTTTTTTTTACACCATTAGCCGATTAATTTGAAATAAATTTTATTTTTATTTAATATTTCCTTCTAGGGACCCCCGTCGATTTAATTTTATTATATCTGAATTTGTCTCACATTTTGGCATCCGCCTATACCAATTTCCCTCGCAAAATATTTATTTGAAATTAATTTATTTAATTTGGCACTTTTAATTATTACTTTGAATTTTAATGTTTTTATTGATTTTCCCTTTTTATTTTTTTTGTCTGTTTTGTCAACTCTAACATATAGAATTTCGCATTAGTTACCGTGTTGGATTTTATAAATAAATATTCCGGTTTAATTCGATTTTATTCTGACTTTGTGAGTTTCTTTACTCACAAATTCAAAATCCAACTAATTTACACCCTAAAGTCCTAAACTTTATTATTTTATAACAAATCTTTCAAGATTGACTAAGTTTATCAAAGGGAAACTTTTCAAATTTTAAATAGTTGATGCCTCGGAAAATCTGCAAATATTTTTTTTACAAATTATAATCCAATCGATTTTTGTGTTAATAATTTTTATGTTTAATTATATGATTATTGTCCCTCAATATTGTTTGAGTTTGTTTGAACGCATCTTGAAATACAGCAACTTAAAATCAAAATATACAAACACTGATTAAACACGTAAAAATTAAGGAAACACACAAATAAAACATATTAGGTTAGGTACTGCAATCTGACTCCTTGGTGTTCTTAATTAAAAAAATTCAAAAACCAAACATAACAACTTTATTCAAAATTACTCCAATCATTTACAACACTATATTTATGTAATTTTCAGTAACAATTTTAATCTACATTATTTTCAATAACACATTTATTCTTTCGAGCTGGGATAAATCTTGATACGGGTAATCTCCCATCTGGTACACTAAGAATTTAATTTTCTAGTACTTGCTAGTATTAAGAGAACTTTGACTTTTATTCTAACCTTTAAAATTTCTGAAATGTATCTTCGATGAACTAGCGATTTTACTAAATCATCTTCTCTTTTAATACCGTTTCCATTATTAATTTGTTCGGGTTATAAGTCTAAGATTATTTTAAAATGCTGGAAGAATATAACAAAAAACAAAAGAAAATTGAACGGTGTAAAAAAAGAGAAACTTGTGAGAAAATCAACCAATTATCAAATTTGAATTTGAAAAACGGGTTAGATATAGATTAGACAATGGTGAACATCGTGGTAATAATGAATTTATCCGAATTCGCTCAGAAATGGCGAAAATCAAAGGAATGTATGAAAACTGAAATCGTTAATTAATTAATTAATTAATTAATGAAAACCAGAGTTGGGTAAACAACAACGAAATTAAGCAAAAGGGAATTCAAAAACCTATTTTCATGACAACATGAGTAATGGGTAAAAATTATCTGAGGTAATTAATTATTTCCTTAGACGAAAAGAAAATTGAAAAGACCACGAAGCAAAGATTGTTAAATAGAGATGAATTAGTGAAAACAACATAAATCAATGTGATTAATCCAACTATATTAAAGGAACTCCAACTTAGAAACCATTGGCATTTTGCTACATTTAAGGAAGAAGAAACTTAGAATAGGACTTTTGAAGATAGGCTAATTACTGGAAATAGAAACGTAAGAATCAAAGGAAATTGATAGATTGGATAAAATTGAAATTGGATCAGATTATCAATGTGAGTATTGTTGTGAAGTGCATAGAACCGGATAACCATAGCAAGACTCATAGAGTGATCATTACGAGTGTTATTTTTTACTGTGAAAATTTAAGTGTTGCAATTTGAATACAAATACACGTTGGATATAGTTTGCTTAGTTGATTTCTTGTATAGAAGACGTAGAGTCAGGTATCACCGACTTTTAATATTTATTTTTTTGAAAATCAAACAAAATTAATTGTATCATTTCGATTATTTTAGCAATTGCATGTGGTTCTTGATGTTGTCAAGTTTGTTAATCTACCCATGATTTTCTGTAATAACCTAATTTATTGTCAATTTGAAGATCTCATCAATTTCGCATAACCCATTTATCTCGGGATAATTTTATAAATTTCCAATCAAAGTGGGGTTCCCCTTTATCTCAAGGTTTCCTTTATTTTGCAATTTGCTTATCTCTAATTTAATAATTTTGTTGTCAACCTTGCTTCCAGTATTTTTTGGATTTTTTATTAGCTAATTAATTTTTAATTAATTTTCTTTATATATTTACTACTGGGGACCCCTTTTGATTTGATTTTATTATATTTGAACTTGATTCATCATTTAATATCCACCTATACCAATTTCCACCACAAAATATTTATTTTACATTTTTAAATTATTCATTTGCACTTTAATTATTATTTTGGATTTAATGTTTCTATTGATTACACCTAATTTTTGTGATTTGCATTTTTGTTTTGGCCCTTTGGGTCGAACCATAACACATCTCCACTTTAAATTTAGATTCGCTCTAGAATTTTTATATCTAGAATCATATGGGTATCGTTAAATACAATATAGTAATGACATAATATTCACAGCATTAATGATAATAAAAAAAATCAAATTTTTATTTAAGAAAAAACCGACCATCATTGGCTAACATATGCGAGTGTTATCAGCATTACTTTTTAATCATTACTTGTAAGGTAATATAATAATAATTAATAAAAACACTAATGATATAAACAGGTCACTATAACGTTGATGTAAGATGAATTATGCGGGAATGTTTGTACACAATGAAATAAACTAAGCATGTACGTGACCTATATCAACAGAATCGCTTAAACTAATAATGCGATAGTCTCGCGATCTTTATACGCTTCGAAGCTGTTTCGTCCATATTGAACACCTGTTCTGGCTGATACTTGCAGTTCTTAAGGATTTTCTGGAACGTGAGACTCGAATAGTCATCTGCTGAAGTCTTATCAGCAGATCTGCTTCCCCGTATAAAAAATCATTCTTCAGAGATTATACCTCTTCTTAAACTTCTAAAACCAATCCTAACTGATTCAAAAATATGAAGAGGTGCAGAGTGATTATTCCGGTTTTGAAGAAAGATTACGAACAACCTCGAGCCAAGAAAATTATACACAGTCTTGAGATATCCATAAGGAAATGATTCATGTAACAAATTTATTAACAAAGTGAAAAAGCTGTAGACAATGTCCTTCGACACAAATTAACAAAGCCATCATTAATGTAGTTTTTAATGGAAAATACGAAAACGAAAATGAAACTGTAATTAAGAGAAGTTAAGGATAAATTGTAGTATTTTGACAGTCGTTTCCTAATTGGTATAGATTATGTTATATTAAATCATTTATATTAAATCAATTCAATTAAATTTAATGAATCCCTTTCCTACAGTTCGTCAATTTTTTCAATTATTTTTGACAGAAAAATCATGTGTTCAATATTTGTTGTCAAGAAATGTTTTCTATTCATCAGTTAATTGTCCTGGTTGTGAAAAACCAATGAAGAGGTATGATATTTATTTGGTTTTTCGCTGTACATCGCATTCTTGTAACAATAGAAGATTGAGTATGAAAATTCACACGTTTCTCTATCATTCCAATTTTAAATATCCTGATATTTTAGAATTGGCACTCTATTGGTTACATGGTTGTCCTGTGATACAAACCACTTCGTTAACTGGGTTTTCATCACAATCTAAACTGGGAAAGAGGAAATACAACCGAGGTCATCTTGTTGATGGTGTGTGGGTTTTGGTAGGCGTTGAACGTACAGTTGAACAATAAATGTTCATAGTTCAAGTTGTTAATCGATCGGCAGAGCTCATAATTCTAATTATACCAAAATTTGTAAGAGTGGGTTCAATAATAAATATGGACATGTGGCGGGGAGTAGGCGATTTGAGTTATAGGCATTTGCAAGTTAATCATTCAGAAACTTTTAAGGATAATATTTCAGGTGCTACTACAAACACCGTCGAGGAACAAACAATGCTTTAAAAATAAAAATTCCTCCATGTATTCGAACTGAGAAAAATATTGATAACTTATTTGAATTCATTTGGCGTAGGAAAAACAAAGACAGATTATTTGATGCGTTTTTCGATTGTTTACGTGATATTCATTGTGAATAAATTGTTTTGATTTTTTTAAATATTTCCTAATTTGTCGATGTCGAGATTCTACAATTGATTCCATCATTGGCATCTCTTCATGAAAATAAATTATTTGCTGATTCAGTCAAAAGCGCGAAGAAAAACCAATGTTTTCAATAGAATAAAACATCAATATATGATGTAGTAAATTTCAATATGCCAAATAAAAGTGATTAGAAGAACTGAAAGAGACGTTTTTACCGTAGAGATATTGAATGTCTGGAGATCGGGGACATAGTCAAGCAGAATACCCATATGTGAAATGTTCTCAGTGTTCCTAAAATGGTAATTTTATGTATCAATGCCCGAACGTCAGAAGAAACCTAATTTAAACAGAAACATGCCAAAAGCAGAAATTATGATTAAACTCAAAAAGAATTTGAATACAAAGAACAATATTAAAACAAATCAATTTTCTGACCAAGGTTAACATCGAAGACAATGGAATGTAATATACAACTACAAATATGAAGAAGGATATTTATTTCCACGTGGTAAAGTTCAGAAAGATTGCAAGCAGCAAAATGGTGAGGTTCCGGTTTCAAGGAAGTTACTAGGAGCCACAAATTTGGTTTAAGTAAATGTATTGTTAACACAGAAATTTTGAAATTGAATTCTTGTAATTTTAAAATTTTCTTAATAAATGAATTTATTGTGAATACGAATGATTACGAATACATGATTTTTTGATTTTGAAAATATTTGAATTTTGATTTTGAAAAGAATTTAGAATGTAGTTTATTTTAAATTACTAACAAAATTGAAAAGATTATGAATATTGATATAATTAATAGAAATTTTTATAAAAATAAAGAAAGATTATTTAATTCTAAAATTGTTTATGATGAATGGTAGGTAGATCTATTGTAAGCATTTGACGATAAACCCAACCAGACATCCAAAACCATGCCTACTGAATCTCGAAAAAGGAAAGGAAGCTGAATTTGACTCTCAAATGCTTAACTCTGATATGATCTACAGATTCGTGTTTGAGAAAAGAGCAAATAAATTAATTGTGTTTGTTATTTTTCTCGATTTAAGAATTGTTTGATCAAAAAATTATCCGGAAAATGGTGCGTAAATACTTTCAATTGATGAAATTATTAATGCAATATAATATAGTGTCCAATGAATCCAAATAGAAAAGAGCTGAATTGGCAATTCTCCAGAATAAGGTTACCGGCCTGCGAACTCAACTAATGCCAGTAAACCACCAGAAATTGCATTTCAAGGTGCTTTATTTCGTCTGTAAACTCAAACAACAACGACAGTTACTCCAGGAACCTCAAGACACATAACAGAGCGATAGAGTCAGCCTTGAGGGCAAACCAGAAGGCTAATCCAGTCAAGTATTATCTAGTGTATGCCAGGGCCCAGATCTCCTATCGAGAAGCGACGGATAGGAACAGTGAAGCAGGGTTATTCATTATCCAGAAGCGTGTGAATCCCGAGATAGCAGAGTCAGCCCACCTAAGCGGAGCGCAAAGCTTACAAAAGTCGTGTAAAGGTTTGTCATTGGTAGAATGTACCTCACCCGATTTGTAGCTATAAATAAATGGAGGTGTTTTTCTTTAATTCGATTCATGTGTTCCGCCGAATGTTAGTAGCTTTCCTGAACTTAAATCGATACAGAGAACATAGCGTTTGCAGAATTTTTCCCGGGGTGCAACTTTATTTTCAATAGATTTATCGAAAAATAAGTCATAATTTTACAGTAAAAAAAACCAAAACATTTTTTAGACATTTATGTACATATTACAAAGAAATGTCAAGGATATGAAGAATGATATTTTAAACGACATACAGAAAAACTAGGTAAACTTGAAAATTTCATGGAGCACTTGCCCTCACCTCCTCATTGCCTCCTTTTACGGACTTCCATTATAGAGAACCAGGAGAATTAAAAGATTATCACATGCCTTTTAACGGCCGCTCGCATGACTCGCGGAGCGTTCTGGCATAGTGGTTTTAGTAATAGCGCTCACTTTTGGCAGACGTACACATCTACCGGATGACCCACGTTGCCTAGCAACAACTGGCACTTAGGAAGTGACATTATGTAATGTGTTGGGCCAGCACACAAATAACCTTGAGAATTGTTTAAATGCATCAGTAATACAGCACGAAAACCCAGCACCAAGATAACTTAAAATACAATATACAACACCAATTAAACACTTTAAAATCTGAGAGAATATAAATAAATATAAAATCAAAAACATAAAAATTAAATTAAAATAATAACAAAATGCACCAAGATTCGCACGATACCTACACAAATATAACAAGAAAACACAACAAATTCGACGAAATTGAAAAAATTAATAAAAGTTCATTAAAATGAAATTTAAATCGAAAAATTTGAATTAGTAATAATTCAATAAAAATCTTAAATAAAAAATTATAAAAATAAATCAAAAAATAATAAAATTAACGAATAGAATTTACTAGAAAATAACAAGGTCGAATTTTGTTTTACTGCATCAAATTTCACACGCGAGAAAAATAGGTATAAATACCGATGTGTTTTCACAAATTTTCAGTCTTATTTTTCGGAGGAAAATTTCATTGCAGAGCTGTGTGGCTGGTTGTATGGCTGGTTGAGAGCCGTGCATTCAGGCAATTAACACGGGTAAGTGTTTTGCCTGAACACGATCACTCTCAACTGGTGCAATATTTATTAGTTGATTTTTTCGAAGGGAATTGATGGGTAATTTTTCAATTGAATTTATGTATGACTTTTCAGATCGAATTGATGGATGATTTTTGTTGTTCAAATTGAATTTATGGATAATTTTGTTTTTCCAATTGAATTTATGGATGAATTTTTTGAATCAAATTTGTGGGTAATTTTTCAATTGAATTTATGGATGATTTTTCAGATTAAATTTATGGATAATTTTGTTTTTCCAATTGAATTTATAGATGATTTATCGAATTAAATTTATGGGATTTTCGAAGTAAATTTTATGGAATGGATACAATGAATTTCAAATGTATGTAGCCGATGTAATATGCTGAAATAAATATTTTATATCTACAGCCTTAGTGCATCGAAACTTTTATTCCAAATGCTATGGTAAAATATTATTTGTTATTCCTTTTCCGGCCCACAGCCAACACATAACGCAAGAAAGCAAAATCTACATAGTACAGATTTGTGTAAGAGCGTGGAAAATCGCCAATGATATGTACCCGTGAAAACTCAGCGTGCGGAACGCAGGAGTTGGAACGTCAATATTATCCGTACATAAGGGAAATTGGAGGGTAAATGAGTAGTTTATTGGCTGCTCCTTCACCATCCGTTTCCTGTAAAATTGACATAAATTTTTAACAACAATCGGCTCAAAATCTCTAACACCGAGTAGTCCAGTGGGCACTCATTAACTATAATATGAACATAAATAGATCTTAAGGACAAAAGAGGGAATGGGTAGCGGGGAAAATTGCGAAATCGTTGCAACAGTTAAAATGAATAGCCATCGGAAAAAGATTAATCCGAACGACCAAAATCATGAAAAATAATGTTTTTAAATAAGAATTAAATAAATTAATTTAAGTTGAGGCGGAAAATATGGGCGGGACGCTGCTCAAATTTTCCGAACTAATTCAAATACTTAACAAAAATAATAACGTAAAAATGGAATGCGTAAAATAAGGGCGGAACGCTGCTCAAATTTTCCGAGCCAATGAAAATACTTTGTCGAAAACTGTAGAATAGGGATGAACCGTAAAATAAGGGCGGAACGCTGCTAAAATTTTCGAATTTACAAAAATACTTTATCGAAAACCGAAAAATATAGATGGACTACGGCTAATGTTGTATATCAATAAAAAATTTAACGCTGAGGAATAAGGAAGGATCCCTACAAAATCTTAATAAATATAACGATAATGATAAGGGTAATGGTAATTATAATAATAATAATATTGATAATAATAATAATGATAATAATAATAATAATGGTAATAATAATAATAATCATGGTATTTGTAGTAATGGTGATAATAATTATGATAATAATAATAGTAGTAATAATCATAGTAGTAATAACAATAAATATAATAGTAGTTATAGTAATAGACATAATAATAAAGGTAATATATATAGTAGTAACAATGATAATGCTAGTAACAATGATAGGAAACATTGTAGTTATAATAGGGATAAAGGTGAAAGATATAATGTGGGTGTATTTAACATAACAAAGGGTGTACAGGCCAAAGAATAATCTTCGACATGGACAACAAGGAGAAGGACTATGGGAATGGACATAACAATGAATGATATGAGAGTATAGGTTAACATTTGAAGGAGATAGGAGAATAATGGGACCTAAGAATCAAAAGCGAGCACAGGTCTTCTATCGACAGCTCGTGAACCCGAGGGTTGTCCGAGCAACTACAGTACTAGCACATGGTACTCAATTTTTGCGGGCAATCCACCACTTGAACACATTACCAACGTTGCTTAGCAACGGGTGCCAAGTGGATCAGAATCATTTTGTATGGCGTTACGAGGGCAACTAGAAGGATAAGCAAGATTTGAAACCCTGTAACCCACCATACAAATTTGGGGGCTCAGCCGGGATAGAATGATTGTTTCGTACAAAAAACCCAAAGAAATACAAACAAATGTCTAATGATCAAACAAAAATGTCGGGACGACATTTTACCAAACCCCGGAGAGATGACAAATGAAAAAGAAGAGAGCTTAATACAGAAAGATAAAAAACGAGTAACCCGACTACAAAATGAGAAACGAATGGCTTGCCCACCATACAAATTTGGGGGCTCAGCCGGGATAGAATGATTTTCGTACACAACAAACGGCAGGGGACATAAAGCATAACTATCTTTTTAAAAGAAAATGTCGGGACGACATTTTGCCGAACCCCGGAGAGATGAAATATAGAGAAATTGATGAGAAATTGTAAAGATCGATGAAAAACGAACGACCTGACTACAAATCAAGAGAGTAAACATTAGACGACTAGCCCACCAAGTACAAATTTGGGGGCTCAGCCGGGATAACCATGATTGTTTTTGCAAAGAACCCAAGGAAATAAAAGCAAATGTTTAATTATTAAACAGAAATGTTGGAACGACATTTTGTCGGACCACGGAGAGAGGATGAACTAAAGAATGGAACTTAATAACAAACGAAGGAAAACGATCGACTTATTGACGATGAGAAAACAGTTCGATGATATTATGTAGAGAACGATGAGCTGAGTAAAAATGCCAATTGAACTATGGTTGTATTTTCTGAAGGTTCGAAGTTACAAAGGGTCAAACCTTGGCCAAAAATTTTATTTTTGATATGTTGTACAGGACGGTGAGTTGAGTATTATTGTCAATGGAACTATAGCCGTATCTTATCGAACTTCAAAGGTGTAAAGGGTCAAACCTTGACCAAAAATATAATTTTTGATATGTTGTAGAGAAGAATGAGCTTAATAAAATTGCCAATAGAACCATGGTCATATCTTCTAAGGGTCCGAAGCTAAAAAGGGTCAAACCTTGACCAAAAATATAATTTTTGATATGTTGTAGAGAAGAATGAGCTTAATAAAATTGCCAATAGAACCATGGTCATATCTTCTAAGGGTCCGAAGCTAAAAAGGGTCAAACCTTGACCAAAAATATAACTTTTGATATGTTTTATTTTATACAAAAAAAATTTCGCATAAAAATAAAATAATAAATTCATAATTCTAGAAAACACAAATTATACAAAAAACATCGAAAAGAAAAAATAAATAATGAAAATAAAAAGCAAAATTTAATATGTTCTTTATCATTTATTATTTACTAAATTTATGATATAAATACATAAGACATTTTTAAAATAAATAACATTGATAAAATCTTATCGGCCTATTAGTATTAGTACAAATAAAAAACTTTCTAATATTAAAGGTTTTTAATTACATTCATAAAAATTACATGAGTGGGTTATTCACGGTTATTCAATTAGAAATATTTTCGAGTTGTAAAACCTTGTTTATATAAATAGTTAATTTAAATAATTTTTTGAAGTAGAATGGATAATATTGCAAAAAGTAATGTGCTAGTTGTGGGCGCTGGGGGTATTGGTTGTGAACTTTTAAAAAATCTAGTGATGTGGAATTTTAAAGAAATCACTGTGGTATTATTTTTACTTAACTTTTCCACAAGTATTTATTTAATTTAATAGATTGATTTAGATACTATTGATGTTAGCAATCTTAATAGACAATTTCTATTCCGCAAGGAAAATGTAGGAAAATCGAAAGCATTGGTTATTATTATTATTATATAAGCAACTTGAATAAATATTGGTTAGACTGCCAAAGAAAGTGTTTTGAAATTTAATCCTAATGTGAACATAAAAGCAATCCACGATGATGTTATGAGGTTTAATTTTTTATTATACTTTCATAATAAAAGCTGATGCTTCAGTAATAAATATAATGCAGATTTTTTCAAAACGTTTGACATTGTATTGAATGCATTAGACAACAAAGGTTTGTTTACTCTAACATTTTAATTTTTAAAATTTTTTACACTATAGCTGCAAGAAATTATGTTAATAGAATGTGTTTAAAATCCAATATTCCATTAATAGAAGGTGGTACAATGGGTTATAGAGGACAGGTTCAAGTCATTTTGAAAGGTAAAACGGCTTGTTATGAATGCTATCCAAAACCTGCACAAAAGCAGTACCCAGCTTGCACAATTAGAAATACGCCGTCTGAGCCAATTCATTGCGTGGTTTGGGCAAAATTTTTGTTCAAGTAATTACATAAACATCTTAAATTAAAATTAAAACAAATGTAGTCAATTATTCGGTGAACCCGATGCCGACCAAGATGTCGTACCTGATCAAAACGACCCTGAATTAACTAATGAAACCACAGAAAACGGAGACCAAACAGATCCTGTTAAACTAAACATCCGATTAGCATGGAAAGTTTCTGATCAATATGATTCGAACTTATTACTGAAGATCTTATTTAACGATAATATTCGCGATTTATTATCAATGAAGGCATTATGGATGAAAAGTGAACGAGTGAAACCGGAAGTTCTGGACAAATCTTTAATCAATGTGGATATTGACGATCTCAGTATTGTGACTACTATTGATGCGTAATTATTTTAACAAATCTTTAGGTCAGTTCATGTCAAATGTTACTGGAGGCGTGAAGGATCAAGAGAAATTCTCTCTGAGAAATTGGTGCCAAGCTTTCAAAAATTCAGCCAATCAATTGTCAGAGAGGATGAGCCAATCCGATACTGCGTTGGTTTGGGATAAAGTAATTTATCAATATTGCTACTTTATGACTCATATTTATTGAATAATAATAATTTACTTGACTAGTAAAATGTTGTGCCACCATAAAATCGTTTTATTTTCAAAAATTCAACTTCAATGAAGGCAGCCATTTAAATATGGGGACTAATTTTAATCTAAAAAAATAAATATTAATCTACGTATGAAATGACCGTATTATAAATTTGTAGTTAATTTAATTTAAATATTAAAATCCAGATATAAAATTTATTAATTAATTAAAAATGTTAATTAATTAAAAATATTAATTAATTGATTATTTTATAAGCAATTTAAATATTTAAATCCAGATATAAAATTTATTAATTAATTAAAAATGTTAATTAATTAAAAATATTAATTAATTGATTATTTTATAAGCAATTTAAATATTAAAATCCAGATATAAAAAATATTTAAATCCAGATATAAAATATATTAATTAATTAAAAATATTAATTAATTGATTATTTTATAAGCAATTTAAATATTAAAAAAGATTTTCAAAAATGTCATTATTATAAATTAAATTAATTATTAATTAACAAATTATAATTAATAATATAAAATTATAATTTCATAAGTGTCTTTATTATTAGGAAAATTTATAAAAATAATTTATTGAATTAAAATAAATAATTTTAATATTTAAAATTTTTTGTTAACAAATATCTATTAATTAAATTTAAATATTTAAAAAATTGTAAATAGTAATTAATTAAATTTTTTAAAATATTTGTGACTTAATTTAAATATTAAAAAGTTTCATGTCTTAATTATAAAACAGTATTTAATTAAATTAATTATTAATTAAGAAATTAAAATCAGTCACAATATTAAATAAGAATTTAAGGTTAAATTTATTAGTTAAATTTAAATAAATAAAAATCATTTATTGAATTAAACTAATTAATTTAAATATTACAAATGTTTTTAAAAATATTAATTAATTTAAAAAATTTTAATAAGTTAAATTTTAACAATTAATTCTTTTTAAAATTATAAATAATTAAAATAAAAATCTAAATTAAAATAATTTCAAATGTGGCAAATTATAATTTATTTCATAAATTATTGAAAAGAAATTGCTAAGATAAACAGTTTTATTAGTTTACACACGCAACAAAAAGTACTCACATATACCAACCAAAACGATTGCATTATAACATTTGTCAAATCGAATGAAAATTAAGTAAATCGGTATTTTCGACTTTTTAAAGCTTACCTAACATCTCTGTAAATTCATATTCTGGATTAATAAATATTTATTGATTAATAATAATGTTTATTGGCATAATGAATTTGAATGAATTAAATATTATTCCTTTACAAATAAAATTCATATTCTGGATTAATAAATATTTATTGATTAATAATAATGTTTATTGGCATAATGAATTTGAATGAATTAAATATTATTCCTTTACAAATAAAATTCATATTCTGGATTAATAAATATTTATTGATTAATAATAATGTTTATTGGCATAATGAATTTGAATGAATTAAATATTATTCCTTTACAAATAAAATCCATTCTCGATTAATAAAGAACAAGGCACGTAACCCCCACCCCCTCTTGCAAAAACCAGAACCGTGCTCACACAATTGAGAACAAAAACTATCAAAATTAAACAATTGTAGAAATATGATTATAAAAAATATGTTCAGATCTTTATGGTGTATTAAAATTAGGATGACGTCGTAGCCATGGATTTTGTTGCAGCAGCAGCCAATATTCGAATGAGTGTATTCCATATATTGCCGATGTTAACACGGTTCGAAATAAAATCCATGGCCGGGAATATTATCCCAGCCATAGCGACCACTAATGCTATGATTGCTGGAATATCTGTATTGCATGCCTATAAAATTTTAAATGGCCAAGCCGACGTAAGTCTTATTTTTGATATTTTTAAAATTATTTTCCCTTTTTAAAATATTTAAATTTCATTTAATTATTTTTTTATTAATATTACTGAAATCAATAATGATTGAAAATTTTAATAAGCCGAAAATAACAATTTGAAATTGTATATAAAAAGTTGACTTATCGACGAATCTGGAATTCTATTAATTATCATTACTAAATATTCGACATGTGGAAAATTTACTAATAACTTTTAATTTAATCGAGAACATCCCATTTTTATTTCAATATCATTTGGAAATCGATTTTCCTTATTAAATGATACATACAAACAATATTTTCAAAGAACTCGATATGAATCGATTTGTAATTTATTTTTTAATGGATTTATAATAAATACAATTTTACTAATTTAATAATCCATAATTTAATTATTTCGAGATCTATATATGTTAATTAATTAAAAATATAGAAAAATTTTTAAATTATTGATATAAATTATTTATTGATTTTCTCTATACCTACATTTTGATGGAATTCAACTATATTCACTTTTCACAAATCTGTTCTCATTATATTTCCTGCTATCAATTATATCCCCGATAACTTGTCATTTTAATTTGCGACCTTAAGGTGGCTGAAAAGGATTTTCTAACTCCTTGTTTTCTTATTTTTATAAATAAGAACCTGAAATTTTAAATATTTATTTCCACCAAATATATTCACAATTATTCAGTTAGTTTTAACGAGTAATTATGATTTGATTTATCTGAGTTCTGACAAAATTTCTTTTTCACTCAACTCAATATTTGAAGTGCAAAAAATTTACGAATAACTTCAAATTTAATCGAGAACATGCCATTTTTATTTCATTATCATTTGAAAATTGATTTTTCCTTACATTCTATATAAGTAGATATAAAATTTTCAAAGACCTCGATATGAATGGATTTGTAATTTATTTTTTAATCGATTTATAATAAATACAATTTTATTAATTTAATAATCCATAATTTAATTATCTGAGATCTATATATGTATAAATAATTATAAATATAGAATAAATTCAAATTATTGATATATAATTGATATAAATCTCAGGACTTCATTTTACAATAGATCTAATTTATTTTGGATGCGCCAGAATCAGCTGTAATACTTATAGATCTGTTGAGGATACCTAAATAATAGAGTAAAATAATTAATAAACATGTAAAATGATTGCGGGAAACAATGATAAGCGATTAAGATGAGGTTCTGGAGCTTAATAAAAAGGGAATGAAAAAGAAATGTTGAATAATGAGAAGGGAAAAAGAGAAAATCAATAAAAACACAATTGAATAAAAAAGGTCATTTATAATTAACGAGTGGAAATTTAGGAAAACAAAAGCAAAATTGGCACGTTATTTCGAAAGACCTTTCAAGATAAGGAAAGGAATGTTGTTTGGGAATCAGGGAAAGGGTATCTCTAAAAATTATTTATCTGGACAGTTGCCAGTGATTATAGAGGCCCAAATGGAATTAGCGGTAAAAGATATTGGAAATTCTATTCGACATCAGTAAGTGTTATTGATTAACGGAGTATAAAAATGGAACGCAGTTGGAGAGAGAAAAAAGAGATTAGAGAGAAATTGGATAGAATTCGACAAATAATTGGAAAGGAGAAAATTACAGAAAATTATTGAAGAAAGGTATTAAAGAGAAATTTGGAGAAAACTAAAAGTTGAAATCAAGGAAAAGAGAAATTTGAAATAAAAATTAATTGAAGTCAAAGGAAAGTAACTAAATCAGAGTTACCGATTTCAGAAACCCGTCACAGTAGTGAAGTGATTGTGAAATCCAATTGATCCGAAAAGTGCTATTCTTCCCGAAGGCTCGTAAAAAGCACCAAATCGTGACTGTAATAGATAATAGTAAATCTAATTTTAATGTAATCCATAAATTAATTATGGTTACTTTTAACTAATCTAAAATAGATGTTGTAATAAATATTGAATACTCAAATTGGATGTGAATTCTAGGTTTCTTAAAACATTTTCACAATTTAGAATTTGCGTCCTATTTTAGTATAAAATAAATACTTTTAAATCAGATCAATCAACTAGGTACTGAATTAAAACTATATAGGCGTTACACTGTACCGTTGAAAATGTGTTCGAGTGAATGCCCGCTGCAAAAGTGAGCATTATTACCAAAACTATAATTGCTCGAACGTACCTAGGATCCAACGAGCTATAGAAGGTTTGTACTCGATTTTTGTCCTTAAGCTCCCTCTATGGAGTAAAGAAAAAGTCAAGGCCTACATAATCTAGACTAAATAAATTGTTTATTTTGGTAAGTAAGGAGTACATATACCTACATTTGACAACCATATAAATTTTATACAACGCAAGTAGTCATGTGCGGGACAATATTTACATTCAGTTAGCAATACCGTAAACTTAATTTCCTCTGTTACGCTTATGGTAAATTCCTCTGATTATTAGTTTATTATCATCGAACATGAATTCATATTTTCGATCACATTCATTCGTCGCTATCCTAGGTCATCTTGACCTAGAGTTTAATTTATTAACTGCTTGAATATCGTATAGATTAAACCACTTTCGCCTTGTTTAGCACATGGTATCGATATAATGAAATTACATCTTTCCGTTAATTCAGTTTTTTTATCCAATTTGACCTTTCTTTATCTGATAGGTGGTATCCCTACTAATTCTTAATACATTAAATGGTTCCTCTTAACCTATTCGTTAAACCTGCTTCTTCTTATAATTTGTAAAACATTCAGAGTACGGTAATACTAACCCAAATTTAGGCTCATTAGTTTTACGTACATTTTTACTATTATTTATATCAACACTCAATTTACATTCATTTGTCAAATAACACTCAGACCTTCCCAAACATCATCAATAATAAAAATAATTTCAAATACCTGTTCTTTATCAATAACTCAAACTATTTATCAACACTTTTATGAATTAGCAAAAGTAGAAGATAAAGTCGATTCATTCTCCTTATTTCGCTTATACTTAAATTCACAAAAGCTTTCTGGAGAAGTATAAAGACAGTATCAGTTGGCTTTCTATAAATCTCTGTCTCATAATGTTTATCTTTACGTCGAATTTGTTTTCTTCTCCGTTTCACATGTGAATACAATGGCCTTATGTAAACTGTTCATAAAAGGCAAAAACGGCTCTACATGTTTCTGATCTCTAAATACAAGAAAAATATCATTCACATACCTTTTATAAACAAATGGTTTCTCAAATTGGAAAGAAGCAATTTTCTTTTCCAAACTAATCAAAAATATAGATAAAAATATTGATACTATCGTTGGTGCTATTTAAATATTTAATAAAAAAAAATTTGTTCAAAATATTATTATTATTATTATTTTTCATTATTACTATTTATTTATTATAATAAAATGTTTTAGAAATGTTTAGATGTTATGGTTTCTGATTTTGTATCAGGACGTGGTAAAATCGTGCAATCCGTTCAACCACTTTCACCCGTTAAAGATTGTTACGTTTGTTCGAAAAAATTAGAATTAACTCTCCTATGTAAAAGTACAAATCTTATTAGTCTAAAATTGCTGAAAGTAGCAATTTTGGAAAATCATCTCAAAATGTTGGCCCCTAACGTTAGCATCCAAAACAAGTCCAGTGTTATTATTGATGGTGACGATGATGAAATAGACGAGGGTAACACGATGACATGAGTTGTTAAATGAGGCTTAATTCTCCCGATTGTAGTTTATTTCGAGAAAACCCTTGATCAATTCGATGTTGCGAACGGAACTGTATTTAGATGTAGCGATTTCTTACAGAATTACGAATTCGTTCTTGAGATTAAAGTCGATTCTGAATTGAAAAATGATTACGAAATTCTCGGAGATGTGGAACATGTAATATCGTCCGCAGTTTCAGATTCAGATCGCAACGGAAATTTGAATAGTCCGCCCAATAGTGTAGATGAGACAGGTATTGTTTGCGGTGTTTATTTTCGGATTTTCATTCGCTAATCAATTCCAGCAGACCTCAACGATTCAGGAACCAATGTTTCTGGCGATCGGAAAAGAAAGCACGAAGACTCGATGGAGCATGAATTGAAGCATAAAATAGCTAAAATGGATTCCCAGGTCGATATTGATAATGAAGACGATCAAGATGACCTTATAATGGTGGAATGATAAAAGTTCATTGACATATATATATAATGCATTTAAATTTTGTAATAATAAATATTTTTTTTACTTATGTTTTATTTTACTCTTTATTATGTTCCTATTTAAATTGATAAAACCACAAAAATTTATTTCCATAAAGTTGTTGAATAATATATTTACAATTTCTTTTAATTACGTTGAAGTTATTCAAATTACAAAAGATAAAATTTCGAAATTATAAAAATCAATTGAAATTAATTTAAAATTTGAAAACTAAAAATTGATATTTTTCTGGGAAAGTTGTAATGACAGATATATTGAAGGCCAGAAAACCAAAAACTAATGAATTTTGCCCTGGTAACGCCATATAACTATTTTTATTGCTACCACTCGGCACCCGTTGCTAGGCAACGTTGGAAATGTGTTCGAGTGGGTGGATTGCCCGCAAAAAGTGAGCGTTATTACTAATGCTGTAATTGCTCGGACAATCCCTGGGTCCAACGAGCTGTCTTTAGAAGACTTGTGCTCGCTTTAATCTATTGGGTCCCTGTGTAGGTCTCTGAACTTTTTATAGGTGCAACCTTGTTTTGCCCATCAAGAAAATTATAATTGGAAGTAAAAAATATGAACATGTATATTTAAATCACATCGTAAGCTCAATTCATGCATTGGTCAGATCTTTGTTCAATAGTCGAACGACTCGGCGCTTCGCTCGCTCCTTTCGTCCGGGTCGGTAACTGTTGGTTGTTGTTGTGGTGGGAGTTGCGATTGTTGTTGGAGTCGCCGCCGGTTCACGATATGCCAATTGAGCCGGGGCAAACACGATGGGGTAGGTTATCGCTGCCCCTTCTTGACAGGCGGACAGGGCAACCTCCAACCCTTTTATCTGGATCTTTAGACTCTGAGCCAATTGTTTCTCTTCGGCCCACCCTTTTTGGGCTGTCGTAAGCCGTTGATATAGGGATTTGACCTTCCTGGGGTCTATCCAGGTGGATTTAACTTGCTGGACTTCTCGAGTTAGCTGTAGGATCTGTTCGAGAAGGTTCTTGTTGGCTTGTTTCACATGATTTAATTCTATCTTCCATAATTGTGAAGGCTCCATTACTACAATGGGAAATATTAAAGTTCTCATTTATTTATTAGAAATTCTCAGTCATATGATTAATTCAAACACATGGTGTAAAAGTAGGTTACAAAATGATAATAGTAAACACATATTTTCAGAGGTTACATATTTTATTTAAAATTACATAACTGAATTTCAGGAGTCACTGGGATTCGGAATCCCGAAAAAACTTTTCTATTCCTTCTTCGGGAGAATAGCCCGGGACGATAAACACGTGTCGTTTCGTGTTGCGGGTCGGTCTCAGATTGGATGGATAGACATCCGCGAGTCGTCTGCAGGCGAGATCGTCTTCCACGTTTGCCAGGTAACTGCTGGCTCGGTCAACTAAGGAGTTGACTCTGCGTTGGTGCTCCTTGAGATGGTCCAGGAGTGCTTGGGCCCTCGCAAGGATGTCTTGGGCCGGACTGGGGTCACTTGGTTGTCCGCTCTTCCGGAATTGTTGCATTGTGCTCTCTATTAGGAGCATATCCTCCCATCTATTTTCTCCTGGTTGGGGCACGTCGGGGTACCTCTCCTTATTGGCACGCCTCCATGCCTGACGCCATTGGTCGGCTTCTGATACGGAGATCCGAATGAAAGGTCCGGATCGGTCTGAAATAACAACATGAACGAATGGGGTTACTAATACAGCTTAAAGATAGTCGGTAACACTTCGATACTCATTATAATTTCCGAAAACCGATGCGCCATCGATAAGGGCTTGCACGACAACCATCAAAAACCGGAATAATGTAGATAAATTTAGCCGATAACAAAAGGGGTTGTATGTAGGCTTGTCAACAGGTCTCTTTTAAAGAGAACATGTTCTCTTTTTTAGCACATTTTATTTGTCCTCTATCTTTTTCTATAAATATTCAAATTGTTCTCTTTTTTCAATTTCGCTGATTTTTAATTAATTCAAGTTGAAATTTAAAAAGAAACTCGGTATAAAAATTCAAAAATTTGAAAAAAAGCAGGCTATGCTATTGCTGTCCTGTCAATATTTATTGAATTTAAAATTAAAGATGAAATAATTTGTGTGTATTAACGATTTTGATAAGAAATCATTATTATTATAATTTGTTGTGTTAAATAAATAAAATAAGCAAGTGAAAAGTAATTATTAATATTATATTTTTTTGTGTTAAATTAACAAGTAAGTATGTAATTTATTATTGTTAATTAGAGTCTTATATTTTATATTCTTGGATTTTTCTATTTTAGCTCCAAATATGAGTAAACGAAAATGTTTATTTACTGAAGAACTGCAAGCTAAATTTGTATGTTTTAAATCAACACCAAATTCAAAATCCGAGGCAATATGCACTGTTTGTAATACTACAGTTTCGGTTGCAAACAAAGGCAAATACGATTTGGAACAACATATTGCGTCAAAAAAGCATACAAATACTATTCGTATAGGAGAGAGTTCCAATTCCATATGCAATTTTTTTACAAAAAAATTTCATCTCTGGATCACAATGTATCAGCTGTCGAAGGAGCTTTAGCATTCCACACTTTAAAGCACCATTATAGTTATAACTCCACCGTTTGTACAAACAAATTACTGTCAAACATGTTTGATGATTCGGAAGTAGCTAAGCGGATTTCATCTGGAAAGACAAAAACGAGATGTATCGCAAATAATGTCATCGCTCCATATTGCATTGAAAATATAATGCAATCATTGTCCAAAATACCATTTATATCAGTTTCAACAGATGGAAGTAATCATGGGGCAATTAAAATGTTCCCAGTTCTTATTCAATTTTTGACAAAAATAATGGAATAATGACAAAAATGATTGATTTATATTCTTTGCCAAACGAAACAGCAGAGACAATAAGTGATAATTTGAACACTTGTTTAGAAAAATACAATATTGTCGAAAAATGTGTTGCTTTTTCTGCTGACAACTGTAACACTAATTTTGGAGGTTTGAAAAGATCAGGGAAAAACAATGTTTGCAGCCTTTTAAAATTGAAATTTGGAAAAGATTTAATAGGTGTTGGTTGTCCTGCTCATATTGTTCACAATTCCGCACAGCATGGATTTGATTCGATGACAGTAGATTTAGAATCTATAATCTTAAAACTCTATAATTTTTTTTCAATTTATACAATAAGGACAGAATCTTTGAAAATTTTTGCGAATTTGTAGACATTCAGTATAAAGCGTTATTAAAACATTCAAAAACGCGCTGGTTATCACTTTATCCCGCTGTGAAAAGAGTCTTGGAAGTTTATCCTGCTTTAAAAGCTTATTTTTTATCAATTGATAACTCTCCTCGTATTTTAAAATTATTTTTTGAAGATGCTTTTAGTAAAGCTTATTTAGAATTTGCTGATTCATTAATGCATATTTTTCATGAAAAAATATTAGAAATAGAATCTGAACAAAATTCTGTATTAGAAGTAATGGCTACAACAAATTCATTAGCAAATACATTGCATCATAGATATGAGGAATCATTTTTCCAATCAAAGTAAAGTCTATTTTGTCTGAAAATATAAAAAATGGATTGGAAAATGAAATAGATAAATTCAATTTAAATTGCATGAATTGCTATAAGATGTCTTATGAATATTTAAAGTTATGGACTAGTCAACTATCCAATTTTGAAAGCGTTACTTGGATGAAATTAGATAGAGTTCCAACATGGGAAGAAATTGAGAATACGATAGTATTGCTTGCATCTAAAAACATCGTTGTTGATGATGTAAAATGTTTTGATCAATTTTATAATTTAAAGGTATTTGTAGAAAAAAACATTAATATAGAAAATTTTAGAAAATTGATTACCTGTCTCAAATGGACAGAATATTTTAAAACAAATGCTGTTGAGTTTCATTCAGAACTCTTAAAAATATGTCAATTTTTTTTCGCAATACCTGGTCAAAATGCTAATGTTGAAAGAATATTTTCCATGATTAGCGGCCAGTGGACTAAAGAAAGAAATAAGCTAAAAATTTCCACTGTCCGAGGTATTTTGAGCGTAGTTTATAATTATAAAAATATTTCATGTTTGGAATTTTATAAAGAAATAAAAGAAAATGAAATTTTTTTGAACAAAGTTAGTAATGTAGATAAATACATTGAAAAAAGTGATCAAAATGATGATGAAGATGATTAAATTTAATTAAATTTATATTTTTAAAGTACAAATTTGAATTATAAGTGCAATTTTATGTTCCTTAATATCTTTATGTATAAAATTTGATTTTAATAATTTTTTCTTTAAAATGTTCTCTTTTTTTGTGTTGACCACTTGACAACCCTAGTTGTATGATATTGAGAAAATCGACATAAAAATTCTCGACATTAGATAAGAGCTAAATTTAAAACTAAAGTTATTATTATTTTATGCGCTAACCATTTCACATAGAAATATGAATCCGGGTTAACAATTTAGTAGGTTAAAATATTCAGCTACCTTTATCATGAATGAGGATCGTTATAAATTAAAATGAAAAAATAAAATTTACCCTCGAAATTTAAAACTTACCATGAAACAGCTAATTATATTTAAAAACGAATTATATTAAAATATAAATATCCCAAAATTCCTTAAAAGTCGAACATTTCATCAGCTTCTGCCTGATGTCGTGAAAACTGTCATCGATTGGGCATTTGCAATAAAATCTTTCACCTTTCCCTTATGACAAACTAGTTTCAAAGCGCTAAAATGTTTGTATATTCGGCACATGGAACCTACAAACGGTAAAAATTAAACTTGATAATACAATGTAAAAATCCTGATGAGTAGAAATCGGCCTAATGTGGTAAAGCCTACTTTCCAAATGCCTTAGGATAAAATATGAAAGAAACAAGATTGCCGGTGTAAACCCCCTCTAAACAGCTGGTCTCATGTCGCGATACCTTCAGACTATGTGCCCACAAGCGGCAGCTTTCGTTGGTTCATAATGAGCTCCGGTATGTAAGCGGATAATCGTAAGTTTAACTAAAACAAAACGATGCCTTGAAGATGAGATTCTAACTCCAAAATTCTTCCTACACTCCCAATTATCTGGTTGCACGCTTTGTTAAATATTAAGTAACGAAATAAAATCCTAACCCAACTTTCTTGGATTTTATTAATAAACAATGAGTTTATTCAAACTAATATTTCATGAAAATCTTATTATCATAATTGTTCAAGAATCTGGGAATTTTTGCTACCGGCGGCCAGAATAACGGCGGACAAGGTGGCATCAATGGTTATAACTCCGGTATAATAAACTTGTAGTTGAACGAAACCTGATGGGGTGCGACATCGATGGGACCTAATTTCCGTCATGGAACAATAAGAAATTCCTCGTGATACAGGAAATTACAGAGGTTCAAGTTGAATGTGTCTACCAGATTCCGCGGAAATCGTTGTTCGGCCGGTCAATTTTCTAAGGCTTATACCTTTAAAAGAATTTAATAATAAGTATTAATCTACCTAGGACGTCTACGCGGGAGTCCGACGGCGTAGTTCCTCGAGTGGATTGATCTGAGGCATTTGTATCCGATTCATTCTCATGATATTGCATCGTTTACGGTGTTTATAAGTCTGTCGATTTGGCTTGTGTCAGGCCTTTATATTATCTAGTCAAAAATGCATGTCACCGTCGCGGTGTGCTTGTGCGCACGGTCCTCACCCGCTAGTGTGTCTAGACGGTGAGAGAAAAATCTGTCGTACACTCCTGCGCGTGTTACGGTTTGAAAATTAGAATGCGATGTCTACCCACGACATTCAGGCACATCGACTTCTCGATTGACCAGCGACAGTTAATTCAGATAAAATCTTCGATTTTTCAAGGCTCACCATTTCCCTCTTGTTAAGCGGTGTTATAATGATGGATATTTCGGATTAAAAACGTGAGTTTAATATCGTTACTATTTTTGTTGACTTTGACTTTATCTTTCGTAGGTAGTAGAGAATATCAGAAAATTTATGGCGAACGCAACGGAATCCAACTCCGGTCCCTTCTAACTCTGTCATCTGGGTTTACTCGAGGCTCGACTCATCCTCGATGGAATTGGGTGTTGGAAATTTATGCGAGAACAACAATGTTAAATGCCTATTGGAATACCTTTATGTGTTTTATCCATAAATTGAGTTTCGTTCATTGTAAGGAGTTTTTGATCTGGTCATTTACTTGAAGCGATAGTTTAAGGGTGATTTAGTTATCAAACTTATTTATTTACATTTAAAGATCTTAACGATATTTTAAAGATAATTAAATTATCAAACTTATTTATTTACATTTAAAGATCTTAACGATATTTTAAAGACAATTAAATTATCAAACTTATTCACCTATATTTGAAATCTTAACATCTAATTAAATGATTTTTAAAGTTAATTGAGTTATCAAACTTATTCATGTATATTTTAAAAATCTTAATATCTATTAAACGATAACTCGGAGTTAATTTAGACATCAAACTTATCCATTTATACTTCAAAATTTTTGCAGAATTGATAGTCTTTGTGGAATAGTCATATTTTGGTCTGCTAATTCTCCACATGAATTTCATTAATCTAAACTAGATCATTTCAGTACGGTTTTCGTGACATCGTCCCTGAGGGTCCTTATGGCTTACATTTTCTTTACTTTTCCTTTCGAAATTTTATCTTTGGAACCGCCCCAATTTTTGCATTTATTTTGGACCTTAAAAAGACTGTCTGGGTGTTCACTGCTTCAGTAGTTTTTCGTTTCATTTGGAGAAACTAATCCTTCATATTATATCGCAAGATGACGTCTCAAAATTTACGATTTAGTTATTTTAGGTCTTTGTTTAACGTGGCCACATACTCGTGCGTAATGCTGACTTGAAATTAGGGTTCTTTTGGGTCTGAAATCTTAGCTTAGGTTAGTTAAATGTTATTGGTTCGTGGTACTCGCTCAATATTTACGATAACTTTAAGATTCTATTAGTAGTTATTTTAAATCTACAGTGATTGTTCGTTTTTAATATTCACAACAACGATTTCATTTTAATAATTCCCCGTCACCTTCCCCTTGATTGACCTTAGGCGCATTATGTTCATATTACAATTAATGAGTGCCCCACTGGACTACTCGGTGTGGTGATTTTGAGCCGTGTGTAGAGTAAGTTAGGTCGATTTTAAAGAAATCGAGAAACGAGGAAGTGACTAAAAACCACTTCCTTATTTCTCCTTTCTTCTATACGGGATAATATTGACGTTCCAATCCCTGCGTTCCGCACGCCGGGTCTTCACGGGGCACAGATCATCGACGATATTCCACGCACTTACAAGAATCTGAATAATATGTTGATTTTAATTACTTGTAATGTGTCTTGGCTGTGGGCCGGAAAAATTTCGACATAAAATAATTATAGAAAAATAAGTTGAATGTTATCAATAATTTATTAATAATAAAAACAATGTAATAAGTACTTGATCCAACGAACAATTCATCATACAAAATACTACTCTACCCACGCCGTCATCCAAGCAGAGCTCCATCGAGAGTGCGAGGACGCGACGTGGAGAGAGTTCCAAAATAAAACTCACCCTAAAATAGATTTTTAAGAAAATTAAGTCACGATTTTCAAAAACGATTTTTGATGATTTCTTATGTGAAAATGCATCGGTATATATACCTATTTTTTGTCCCTAACCTTGCGTGTTCTTCTTGATTTAGTAAAACAAATTTTGACCTTGGATTTTCTAGTGTATTCTAATCTTAATTTTTATTATTTCGAAATTTTATTTGACAATTTTTTCTTTAGATTTTTAATTGAATTATTTCTAATCCAAATTATTTGATTTTGATTTCATTTTCATGAAACTTGGTATTTTTTAATAAATTGTCAAATTTTTGTCAAAATCATTGGGTTTTCGTGTTATGTTTATATTTAATTTGTGCGGATCTTGGTGCATTTTGTTATTATTTTAATTTTATTTTTATGTTTATTATTTTATATTTTATTATCTTTTTTCTCATATTTGATAGGGTTTAGTTGATGTTTTAATAGGTTTGAATTTAAATTTGCATGTTATATTTGCATGTGTGTTACCGATTCATTTAAACATTTACAAGGCCGTTTGTGTTCTGGCCCAACACTAGTTAAAATCAAAAATATAAAAATTAGAAAAGTTATTTTAAAAAAGAAATAATTTAAGAACAAAAAAATAAAAATTGCCGTGGAAATTAATTAAAAATAATAAAATGCTATTTAATTTTATGAAGGTCAAATTTGTATTAAAACTAAAGTAAAAAAAATTCGGGGCGGAAATTTCAAATGGACGAAAAATTATCAAATATCGTCTACTTGGCATAAAATAAGACAACAATTAGAAAAACGGTAGAAAAAAACATAAAAAAGATGTAAAAAATAAATAAAAACATTTAAAAACAATCGAAAAATAATAAAAACTAGCAAAATAAAATAATTTCATCAAATTAGCTCAAAATTCATCGAAAACGCTTGTATTCTAGAAAATGCTATTAGCATTAAGCTTAGGATGTAATTAGAAACTATAATAAAAATGAATCATAAAAATCTGTTAACCAGGAGAAAAACTATGAAATATGGTAAAAACATGTAGGCGTTTTGTTTAAACCCTCAAAAAATATACGTATAAAACTTTCTTATATAAGTCGATGCCAGAACCACATAATTTAATGCTAATTTTTAAAAATGTGAATTCAATTTTCAAAATTACGACTCTAAAAATTTACACTATTAGAAGTAAGAAGTCAATTTTTATTTTTATTACTGATTAATAACCCATACCTTTTTATTACCTAATGTATATAATTAAACTTTTAGTTTTATATAAGTAAAACTTTTTAGGCTGTTATATTCAATCTTATGTTACATCATTTGTATCCTGAAAAGAATTAAATTTTAATTTGCAGATTTAGTGTTATTTCTGCACTAATTTATGTAATCGAATTATTTTAAAGAATGAAAAAACATAATCAAATGGGTGTCACGTTGGAATACCTTTCCCTTGCATCGATCAAGTTCCGTGGAAGCATCGCTCATATGGTACTTTACCTATGCAAGGATGTCTCTTGACCAACTACATAATCATCTCATTGAATCATTAAAGTCAAATGTGAAATTAGAATAAAATTAACCATTATTATTAGCAATCTTTTATTTATTACATTTTATATTACTATTATTATCATTATTAATTGTTATCATTGATTTTACCATCTATCGAGTGTTGAAAATATACATGCAAGAAAATGAAATGAATTGTATCCAACTAGTCTCAAGATATTACTTTAAATTGGAGGTACCCACAATAAATGGTAGTTCGTCGAGTCAGTTTTCCTTTTCAAGAACCTCAACATCAGACCCTCAGTGGAGAACGACTGATCTCAAGAAAGATTTTAATAATACAAAAAGAACGAAGAATATGTCACTAGAGTAAATAATAGAGAAATTGCATTGAGTTACAATGCTATAAAAACTTAATCATAGACCGTTTTAGAGATATTTATACAACTAATTGGTTAATTGGCGACTTCTCGAGTACTTTATTGTGCAATGATTCCTATCCACGAAACAATTTCGGACGGCCAGTTCGCAATTCTGAAGGATTATTTAACGCCCATTTTAAACATAACTCTTCTATTTCATAGGAACAAAAAGTGGCTCTATTTTACAAGCAGCTCTTTTACGGGTCATCACTCTTTTAACACTTATTCTAAATTCTTCGATATACTTTAAGCAACTTTTTTGTTGGGTTTTATGTATCGATAATAACGGAAGAGTATGAAATGATTTCGTAATCATAATGGGAATTCTCTCAATAATTGAGGTATATATTAGGTATATAGATACAAATTGAAGACCTAGTTTTGAACAGATGTGTCAAAAGGAGTTACTGTCAGCAAAAGATGATCTGGTAATGATTTACTACACCCATGGGTCAACAGACTACCATGTCTGTTAATTCTTCATCCATTAAGGGTATATAAAAATCATAATACACCAGGCCCCGCTCTGCGTCTTTTCGCTCTTGCGTCAGTTCTTTAAAAACAAAATGCCCGTTTTGTGCTGATTTCTCATTGTGCGTCGTTATTTGTTTTTTGTTATTTTGTCTTCAAAATCATATTAAAAAAACGGTATATTCTAGATGTTTTCTTTTATTTTCGGTGAATAATCTTATGAGAGTATACTTAAATTAAAAGATATTGATCGATTTTAAATTTACCCATTTATTTTCAATTAACAAAATTAAAATGTTTGTAGTAATTGTACCGTTAATATGAACAGTAAACGTAAATATTCAAGAAAGGCTTTAACACTAGAAATAAAACTTGACATACTTAGGTGCTTTTATCGTGGACATAAGGCAGTAGATATTGCAGAGGCTCTTACTTTACCACTAACAACCGTTAAAAGTATTCGGAACGGGGATGCTTCAATAATAAAAGAAAATGCTAAAAATGATACAGAAATGTTATCTCAACAATGTACACGTAATAGATCCGCCATAATGGTCAAAATGGAATCACTTTTAACATTGTGGATACAAGAACAAAATTACCGTTGAATGCCTCTAAGTATAATTATCATCAAAGAAAAAGCAAAATCTATCTAAGACAGTTTAAGGTTACAAGAACCAAGCACTAGTGAGGATGCAAGTTTTGAAGCTAGCAATGATTGGTTTGTTCGATTCAAAATCAGAGAAAATTTTTAATAATTTAAGCCTTAAAGGGGACGCAACAAGTGGCGATACTGTTGCAGCAGCAGATTTTCCAGAAAGATTAAAAAATATAAACTGAATGAATCGATAATATTACTATGAAAATCTTTTGGTAAAATGTTTTTTTCTACCTTTTTTCTAATTGTTGTCTTATTTTATGCCAAGTAGACGATATTTGATAATTTTTCGTCCATTTGAAATTTCCGCCCCGAATTTTTTTTACTTTAGTTTTAATACAAATTTGACCTTCATAAAATTAAATAGCATTTTATTATTTTTAATTAATTTCCACGGCAATTTTTATTTTTTTGTTCTTAAATTATTTCTTTTTTAAAATAACTTTTCTAATTTTTATATTTTTGATTTTAACTAGTGTTGGGCCAGAACACAAACGGCCTTGTAAATGTTTAAATGAATCGGTAACACACATGCAAATATAACATGCAAATTTAAATTCAAACCTATTAAAACATCAACTAAACCCTATCAAATATGAGAAAAAAGATAATAAAATATAAAATAATAAACATAAAAATAAAATTAAAATAATAACAAAATGCACCAAGATCCGCACAAATTAAATATAAACATAACACGAAAACCCAATGATTTTGACAAAAATTTGACAATTTATTAAAAAATACCAAGTTTCATGAAAATGAAATCAAAATCAAATAATTTGGATTAGAAATAATTCAATTAAAAATCTAAAGAAAAAATTGTCAATAAAATTTCGAAATAATAAAAATTAAGATTAGAATACACTAGAAAATCCAAGGTCAAAATTTGTTTTACTAAATCAAGAAGAACACGCAAGGTTAGGGACAAAAAATAGGTATATATACCGATGCATTTTCACATAAGAAATCATCAAAAATCGTTTTTGAAAATCGTGACTTAATTTTCTTAAAAATCTATTTTAGGGTGAGTTTTATTTTGGAACTCTCTCCACGTCGCGTCCTCGCACTCTCGATGGAGCTCTGCTTGGATGACGGCGTGGGTAGAGTAGTATTTTGTATGATGAATTGTTCGTTGGATCAAGTACTTATTACATTGTTTTTATTATTAATAAATTATTGATAACATTCAACTTATTTTTCTATAATTATTTTATGTCGAAATTTTTCCGGCCCACAGCCAAGACACATTACAAGTAATTAAAATCAACATATTATTCAGATTCTTGTAAGTGCGTGGAATATCGTCGATGATCTGTGCCCGTGAAGACCCGGCGTGCGGAACGCAGGGATTGGAACGTCAATATTATCCCGTATAGAAGAAAGGAGAAATAAGGAAGTGGTTTTTAGTCACTTCCTCGTTTCTCGATTTCTTTAAAATCGACCTAACTTACTCTACACACGGCTCAAAATCACCACACCGAGTAGTCCAGTGGGCACTCATTAATTGTAATATGAACATAATGCGCCTAAGGTCAATCAAGGGGAAGGTGACGGGGAATTAGTAAACAAAACGCCTACATGTTTTTACCATATTTCATAGTTTTTCTCCTGGTTAACAGATTTTTATGATTCATTTTTATTATAGTTTCTAATTACATCCTAAGCTTAATGCTAATAGTAATTTTCTAGAATACAAGCGTTTTCGATGAATTTTGAGCTAATTTGATGAAATTATTTTATTTTGCTAGTTTTTATTATTTTTCGATTGTTTTTAAATGTTTTTATTTATTTTTTACATCTTTTTTATGTTTTTTTCTACCTTTTTTCTATTTGTTGTCTTATTTTATGCCAAGTAGACGATACTTGATAATTTTTCGTCCATTTGAAATTTCCGCCCCGAATTTTTTTTACTTTAGTTTTAATACAAATTTGACCTTCATAAAATTAAATAGCATTTTATTATTTTTAATTAATTTCCACGGCAATTTTTATTTTATTGTTCTTAAATTATTTCTTTTTTAAAATAACTTTTCTAATTTTTATATTTTTGATTTTAACTAGAATATTTGTCGAAATGGTTTCTTTTCTGTTATTTCATGCCATATTTATGCTTAACTTCGTGCTTTTCTTCTTGCGTTTGTTATTATTTAATTTAGCCACTATGTCCTTTTTATTTAATTTATGTCTTGGATTTTCAAGTGATTAGTTAATGTTGGTATATTTGATTTTAAGTCACCTTACTTGTGCGATTTAGTGTTATGTTGACGATGCATTAATACAAACTTCAAGTTTGTCCCAGAAATGTCATATATATCTCAAATAAAAAATAAAGCTATATTATAAACGCGCAGAACGATAACGAAGTCCTTTTAAATGGTTAATTATTATCCGATTTACAATTTAAAGTTAAATGTATTAATTCTAAACGAATTATTTATTAGATAAGTAATAATAAATTAGCGCTTTTATTTGTATCAATCTCATTGTTTCAATCTTAAGTAAATTATACTCTTAAATTCAATAAGAAAGTTGTTTATATTTCTTGAAAAAATAAATTATGTTTAAATTTATCAAAAACATTATAAGATTTAAGAACGTTTTTAAATACTGAAATAAATACTGAGACAATGTAGATTTATATTTGTTTGTTATCTCAAAAATATAAAATGTTTTCTATTTTAAGTTGATGATATCTAATTTTAAAGTATTCCAAAGGTGTTTTAAATTATTTATGAATTAAAAATAGTAACATTAATTTTTTTATTTATATAAAGACTTTTGGAAAAATAACATAAATGATTCGCAAAAGACTTATGACTGAAATTAATCTTGCATCCTTCAAGTTTCAAGAGTCTTATCATTATATTCAATATAGTGAAGTTAGTTTCTTTTTAATTGATATTAAGTTTTTTAAAAAGTAAATTATTTTTAATATTTTAATGTCAGTTTATTGAGAGAAAATAACTTTTTATTTCCTTTATATATTTTATATATATATATATATATAACCAGATAATCTTAACACAATAGTCGAACTAATATAAATGAGTTATAAATAATCTGTGAAATGTATTATTGCATGTAAAACATTTTATTCCTTTCATATCAACAAATTTTATAGTATTAAGACTTTTCCAAGTTTTTAAAGATGTAAAGCTGAAGTGTTTTGATCTCATTTATTTTCATTTAGTTTTCGACTATGTTTTATATGTGAATAAATATTTATACCAAAACCCTTAGAAATTGTTAGAAATTCATTTGGTTGAGAATAATAATTACAATAAATACACTGGAAGATTTTAAAATAACAAATAGTGCTGTTTGATTTAGCAGGAAATTATTGTTGTAAATTAAAATATGATATCTAAAACATTGAGATTCGGGACGGAAAAAACGTTGAGGTTAAGATTTGAGAAGGATTTTTAAAAATTTTGAATTCAAAGAGACAATCCTTATCAAATCAAAACAACCAATAATCTATTTCAAAGAGGAATCAAGCGAAATTTACGACTTGATTTTCGATTGCATTATCAATATTAAATCATAACTAAAATAACTAATGGAAAAATAATGACAGCAAATCAAATTACGCGGAGTCATTTGTGCATGTATGCATGGAATATTGTAACCATTAAATACCCAATACCATTTAATTAAAAATAAGAATGTAAACTTTAAACATTAATTTCTTCGAATACTAAAACTACGATTACACGACAAATGATATTTCAAAATAGAATGAAGTCAGCTGCTCTTGATAAAATTGATTTTCGCGGTAGATCTTGAATATTTACATAGAAATATAGATTTTACCGGTTGTATCTTTTAAGATGCGAGGTTTATTTAAGGATTAACGAATATAAAGAAATATTACAAAACGAAAAAGGATAAAACGAGTGCAGAAAACAATCGAGGATTTTTAAAAATATAATTTGAATTTCATTAAAAAATTATTTTTAACTCCCTCTTTTATTAGTATATTTCTTTTGCAAATATATTTTAATCCCTTTCAAATATATTTTAATCATTTCCAAATTTATTTTAATTTAAGATATAAAAACGAATGAAAATGGAAATAAGGAAACATGCAAAAAAGGAAATGAAAAAGACAAAACAATAAATTTAATTAAAATTCTTCTCTTCGCAACCCCATGGCTCCAAAATCCCTCACATGATTAAAAAATCCAACACAGTCACTCGGAAATACTACCAATCGTCGAAATGATAGCAGCGGTTAATTCTTCACTCGTAACGGCAATAGCAGATTTTATGAGTGACTTCCATTTAGAAAATACTTCTTCAATGGAATTCAACTGGGACTGTAGGGAGGCAAGAAAACGAGCTCAAAGCCATTTTCAACTATTAAGTTTCTAACTTCTTCTCCTTTATGTATACTAAAGTTATCCATTATAATTGTTGCTCCTGTAATATTTGCTTCAACTAAATTTAAAATTAAAGATCTTAAAAATGATAAAAATGCTTCTCTATTAAATGCTGAATCTTTTATTACGTGATGGATAACTTTTCTTTTACTTATGGCCGCACAAACTGAATAATTACGCGATCTTATAGCCCTTAAAACTTTCCGTGGAGTTGTTCCCACGAGACTTCGGCCATATTTTTGCCGGGTTGAACAGCTCACACCAAATTCATCAAGGAAAATTACTTTATCTTCATCATATCCAAGAAATCTACCGGCATAATTAAATCGCTCCTCTATATTTGCAGCAGCATTTTTTCTCTCTGGTACAAGTTCGACGCGTATAAAAGAGTAATTCAAATCTCTTATTGTGCTGTCGATCGTGGTTGTTGATCATATGATATTTAAGCTTGCCTGAAGTTTTAATTTTAACGCTCCTAAAGTTACGGAAACATCACTTTCAATTTCGGACCTGATAAACTCCATTGCCTCTTCTGTTATTATACTTCCCCGTGGTCGTCTTTGTGTCAACGCATTTACTTTCCCAGTGTTTTTATAAAGTCTTTTATAGAAGTGACCGTTTTAACGTTTATGTCGAGCTCTTCAGAAATAAGTTGAATGCTTTTCTGATTTTCATATTTACGGATAATAAGTGACCTTTTGTTGTCTGTAATTTTCCTAAGTAAATTGGCTTCTACTGTCTGCATATGTAATTTTGGGATTAAAATAAATTTGGAAATGATTAAAATAAATTAAAATATATTTGAAAGGAATTACAATATATTTGCAAAGGATTGAATTAATACGAAAACCTTGTATTTCATTTTTAATGACATTTTTACAGGATTAAAACAATTTAAAGCGCTTTTATATATTTTTTCTGCCATCACTTATAATTACAGTCATTTATTGTTTGAATAAGCTCTGTTGACGTGAATTTATTAATACAATGTCAGTTTGCTAATAAAACATTTGATTTATGGGGCATTTATACAGATAAAATTTCTCAATTAGTATATTTCGTATTAAAGTAAAAAAGTATTAATATAAAGAAAATTTTTCCTTAAATATAAGATTATTTCAAAGTGATTTACATTTTCAAAGAAAAAACAAATGTTAACTGCTTTTTGCATATAATAAATACTTTATTTAAAAAATCTTACAAAAAACATAAAATAGAAAAGCCAGTAACATGTATCCGTAAGCCTCACAGGACTTTTTCATATAGCGGTTTATCAGTTGTTTTAAGCCATTATAATATTTGTATTTATTTTTTATGCAAAACCACATCCTTATTTTATCTGACGGAGAAAATTCCGGAGAAAATTCCGGACTGAATACAGTAAATATAATGATTTTGTTTTCCTACAACGTCTACAATTTCTTTGCCTTTGTCGATATATGAAGAAGACAAGGTCTAGAGTTGTCCTACTACAATGGTACTTGATTTCATTCCCTAATGTTGTATAACAAATATTTATATCAGCTTCAACTCGATTGCCCTCCAGAAACTCGTTCAAATTGAACAACGCCATCAAACACAAATTATGTCCATTTCTTTTTATAAATAATGAAAATAAATACGCAATTCATCTCACAAATAATCTTTTAAAATATAAGGATAATTGACACATTCCATGAGTTCTCTAACGTTTGGAGCTGCCGTACGCTAAAAAAGTATAAAAATTTAAACGGAGCACAGTGCGTTGCCAATACGCTTATATAATTATAAGTATGGTGAAAGAATTGATTTGTCGTTCATGGTATTTATCTTTTACTTTTGAAAATTCAGTAAAAAGCGTTGATAAATTTGTTGAATTGTTGTTGAATAATGGTTATTCAAAATCTTTTTTTTAATGCTGATCAAAGACTTTTGACAAGTTGATTAAGAATCCTAAGGATTCAAAATTTGAATATTTGATTGGAATTTTATTAATAAATGTAAGTTGATTAATTATATAAATAATATCAATAGTGTATATTAGAATGATGGGCCTAAATTTGTGTTGGTATTGTTATATTATAAAGATTTTACAAATTATAAGAGTAAGATAAGTAAACGGGTGGGAAATTTAGATTATTAGATCGTTTCTGATTCATGTAAAGTACTCAATGTGTTCATTAATAAGTCGAATGCTATGAGTACGAATGTTTCGAAAGTTTGATTATATAGAATTGGGATAAGTAAAAATGATATTGTTTGTGTTTAAAGTTTTAATTTTTAATATTATTTTTATAATATATAATTTCTATCAATTAACATATAATATTTAAATAATTTAAATTAAAATCTATAAATCTATTAAAAATAAAATCTATTAATTTAGAAATTTTTAGAATCAAATTTATTTTCTTTAAAATGTAAAAAATTTAAAATTAATGTAAAACTTTTAGAACAAAAAATATATATTAAAAAGTAATAATTTGTTCAAAATATATAAATTAAATCTATATAACATTTGTTGGTTATTTTACCTGATGATGACATTAACTCAGTAGAAATATATGATAAAATATGTGTTTGAATCGTGCTTACTTTTAATTAACTAATTGCCATGTTTATTCAATTAGAGAGAGAGAGAGAGAGAGAGAGAGAGAGCTAACGTTTTGAGTTCATTATTACATAAGTCTTAACTTTTCAGGGCAGAATTTATTATAATTTCGTTTTAAGCAATTTAAAATTATAGTTTTTTTATAATTTTATAATCCGGAAACGATTAATATTAGGGAACACAATTTCGTGTTTGTTGCTTTTGAAGTGATACATGAATACAAATAAATGTAAAATACTGCATTTAATAATGTAAAAGCATAAAAATTTGATTAAAATATTAAAATTTTATTATAAATCTTTATTGATATTTTTTATTCGAATAACTAATTTCGGTAGTTTTAATTTCAAATTTATCTGATGATGACATTGAATTTATCAAAATATATTGTAGTATAAGTTATGTTTGAGTGAATTTTCTAATAATTAATAATTAATGTTTACATGTCATGATTACATAATAATGTCTTATATCCTAAATAATAAAATTTGTGATTGTGTTATAATGCAGTTGTTCCCAAACTTAATTGGCCTTACGCCTCCTTTCAAAAAAAATATTACTCAGAGCCCTCAGAAAATTATTTTTTAATTGTAATTAAACAGAAATATATATGTATTAATGTTTCTACCTTTTTGTAAAATATAGTAAATAAAGGTGTAAATTAGAAACAGTGAAGTTTGAAATTATGAAACTATTTATTGAACTCAGAAGAGAAAGTTATTACAAAAAAGTTAAAACATTAGAAATCATCCTAATGACAAGAATAAACCCGGTATTCTGCTACCAATCTAGTAATCCTGGGCTCTGATTTCGCCAGCAGTAATCTTAAATCACCGCGATTGACTATTTCCAATATGTTTCTTTTTTTGTTGATAAATTTGTCAACTCCCCTAGTCCAAAATTCCGTTTGAACAGAAGAGGTTTTGTCACAAATGCAGAAATAATAGATTTAGTTTTTATTAGATTCAGTTCATCACTTTGAAACTGAAGATTACTTTCATACGCCACAATTTACCAGTACTAGTTACGGTAATCTCCTAATTCATAGCGTGCTCCAAATTCTACTGGTAGTAACGCCAGTAGCCAGTACTGAAGTTGCTGTTCCAAGATTTGGCCTTGCGATCGATTAATCGCACGAGTAGCAGTTGCCCGCAGCAATGCTCGTAGTGATCACCTGTTTTGGAATGGCAATTCAGTGGCACCACATGAAATGTAGCAGTGCACGATTTCACATACTTCAATGCCAGTGAGGGAGTAAGTGGGAACCGAGAAAATTAAGTGTTATGAACGGAATATATAAAACAATTTTTCTAAATCTCTTCTTTCTTTTATGCTTTCATCGCCCACTTATAGTTTGTCATCGCTCCCAAATGCATATGTGGCCATCACCGCCCCCTGGAACGCTGCAGCGCCCACCAGTTGGCGGCAGCGCCAACTTTGGGAATCACTGTTGTAACGGAATAGAATATAATAACCTTATATTTTGTAACATATCTCAATCATTCTTTCTCACTCATTACTAAGGTTACTTATTTACACATTGTCTCATTTATTACATCTAAATTATTCCAACTAACCGAACGTGAATAGATTATGCTAATTTAGGTATTTTTCTTTTTACTAATTTCTTCAAAAGACACACTAACGCTACCGTTACCGCTATCTCTAACCCTAAACCTTAGGAATTGCTATGTATTAAACATGTCATCATATCTGGACATGATATGTTACCAAAACAACATTAACTGTGTTTTTACAGCAATTTTGTAAGAACACATAATCTGGGAAATTTGATTGACACGGTGAAATTAATTGCTGTGGAATAGGAAGAGAGAATGCCATTTTCATCTTAAATATTTGCTTTGAAATTTTCAATATATTTTTATGGAATTAACTTCTGCAGATGTTATTATAAAAAATGTTTTTACACAAATTTTTATGTATGAATGAAGTCGAATAAGACTTTACAGGAAATTTATTGTGAATTAAAGAAAAACTCATAATTTTTTTTACTTTTTTAGTTACATTTGATCTGCTAACTTTTTTGATGACATAAATGAGATGTGTAGAATTAAATTTTTGATCTTTTGAAAATAAATGAAATCTTTTAGAAATAGCTTGATTTGAAGTCGACACTTAGAAAAACTTAATATTAAAATAATATGTACACAAATAATATTTTTTGAAAATATATAACAAAGACGATTTCTTACCTCACTTTAATACAATTATTGTTTATTCATATTTCCACAAGGTGAATGTCAATCATATTACAGTTTAGACCAGGGCCGCCAAACCTTTTCGTTCATTCACCACTTAACATTTTCTAATTCTTTTATCGACCATCCACTATAAAAAGACTTATGTGATTCTTAAATGATTTTATATTTTAAAAAAAAAGTTAACATAAATCAATGAGAAAAATGTGCTTGATGACGTTTGGCAAGATTAGCAATGTTCGGATTGAAATTTGTCAGTTTCAGTCTTTGCTTTATTAACATAAAATTAATACAGCAGAAGCCATTTTCAACCATAATCGAGTTTGGGAATACAATTAAAAAAATGGCGCATTACAAAGTTTTCATATTTTTTGCATAATATTTATATTTTTCTAAAATTTACTCAAATTTGATCTATTTTTGATCTTATTTTCGCTCAACTGTTTTAAAAAATATATTTATTTACATTTGGTTTATAAGTGATGAGTACCTATTTTAGGTAGAAATATCTCATATTTAATAAATAAATATTGCGGAAATTGGTCTACAGTTATTTTTCTAAATTATTTTTCTATAAATAATTCCCGCTATCGACAAAAAAAGGATTTTAAAGTTTATTATTATTATTATTATTATTATTATTATTATTATTATTATTATTATTATTATTATTATTATTATTATTATTATTATTAAAAAAGTTTTTATAATATTTTTATTATTAAAGAGAACACCAATCCAAAATGTATTATTCAGCTACAATATATTTCGATGAAACTAAATGTAAAATAGTTTCGGTAAAAATTTTAAATATTTTTTTAAAATTTTATTTAAATTTTGTTAGTCTCGGTTTTGTAAAATTTAAAAAATAAATTTTTTTAACATTTTGTAGAATTTGTGATTTTAAAAAAAGCAAGATTTTTCATTTTTGATAACATGTTTTGTGAATTTTAAAGCAGAAATTTGTTTAAATAATAATGTTTTATTCTAAATAGTTTAAAGTTCAAGACTACCTGACGAAGACTGTTATTCAGTCGAAATATATTGTAGCTGAATACATATTTTGGATTGGTGTTATCTTAAATTTAGTTCTTTTGCCAATTTTGTGTGATTCTGTTTTATCAATTATAATAATAATTATTATTATTGTCTGTAATTTGTTTTCTTACGGAAATATTAAAAAAATAATCAAACAGAAAATAAATACTAAAAAACAATTGATAAAAAATAAATAATTCTTTTGAATTTTTAAGGTGCATTTTTTGATATTAAAACAATGGCCATCAGATTTTCTCAGACATTGAAGGAAGATTTAGAGAGAAAGTAATCAATGAAATACTAGTTAAATAGTTATGCTGTTTTCCTTAAATTGAATATTTTTAGAGTCTAATAAAAATCAATAGTAAACAATATTGAGAACGAAATCTGATTGGAGGAAATTGAATATTTTGTTTGTTTAAAAAATATTACGATTCTCAGTTTCAAATCGAAAAACATATTTTGTAGACATCAATTGATAGAACAATCGAATTAAATTGAATTTAGAAAATGATTTATATAATAATTTATTAGTACCCTTACTGATTTAATTTGATGTTATTAATTAATTATTGAGTGGAATTTAATATCATTGCTGACAACATAAATAATTTTCAAGATTAATTTTAATAAATTTTCTATTATATTTTCACACAAAACAATCTCATTATTTAGACAGGATAAATTATTAGCATTTAACATGATTTAAATTTCATTTTCATTGTCTATTGTCAGTAATTAATTAATTAAATAAATAATACTAATTTTGTGATAATAAAAAATATAAATATATTTATTATCAACATCAAACAAATATCCGTGAAATTTATTATCGGATCATTACCAATTCCTCCATTCCAAAATAATTGAGCTATTTGAATAATTTATAAGATTTATTCAGAAAAAAATATTAAGAATAAATTTAATTTTATTCATATGTTTAATATTATTATTGTTTGGTAATGTTAAATATTTTTAATCATTCAATTTTGTTTTTGCAAATTAATCAGTTTTTCAAAAAATATAAAAATAACTGCAGAAAAAAAATTTTAAAAGAAAAGAAAATTTGGCATTAAACATAAAGATACATAATCAAATATTATTTGTCCGATGTCATAGTCATGTTTAGACGTATTCTCTACTCGCTGATCATAATTGCAATTAGATCGTCAGAAATCTTGATTTTGCAAACATTTTTTTGACATAATCAGACAATAACAATATCACTTACACAAACCTACAAAATTAAATCCTGCTTTAAAAGCTGACTTGGTTTTCTATTTTAAATTAAAAATCTTAACTTAATTTTTTTTTTTGATAAGTTTTTGAAGTTTTGGAAGAGGAGTTTTGTAAGAAGTTTTTAAACCTTTTTGTAAAAATTAGAATTTTGTTTGGTGAACAGTTGACGTCATATTATGTAACTTTTCCGACATTTTCATGGTAATTACTAGTTTTATTTTTGATGTGTTCGTTGAGTTTAGTTCGGAAGCAATTTGTTTTTTAAAAACAATAATATTTTGTATTAGAGCGAAGAGACAGACTGTTACAGTTTCTAAAATTGTGATGTTTAGGTGGTTGAAGTGATGAAAATTGAGCAAATCTGAACAATTTAATGGATATTGCATAAGAAAGTTCTAATTTTATTAGAAGTAGTGCTATTTAGAAATAGGAAACTTTGATATATTATGGGTTTTTTACTTTGTTTCTAAGTCTTGTGTTTATTGAGGTGGTATTCATTTATAAAATATCTTGCTTTTTTTAAAATCACAAATTCTGCAAAATGTTTAAAAAGAATAATTTTTTAAAATTTTACAAAACCGAGACTTTAACAACATTTAAATAAAATTTTCAACAAAAATATTTAAAAATTGTATCAAAACTTTTTTACACTTAGTTTCATCCTGCATCAAAAATTTGCACATGCTAATATTAATCAATTCCGTTAGTCGACTGTGATCAAAACCTTAAGAGCGGAAATGACGGGCAGTCATTCCAATGTATTTGATATTACACCCATGACATATAAAATGAAAGCCAAGATCCGAACACACTTATAAACACAAAGTTCAGACAACAATTGTATTCAATGGTACCAATCAATTATTTCATTTGACAGTTATGAAGTACTTGAGAACGGAGATGACGGACAGTCATTCCAATTAATGTGGTATTACACCCATGACATAAATATTCATAACCAAGATCTAAATACCATCTAAGTAAGACTTGAAATCAATCAATAAACACGATGACGATCCTATAATGCAAAATACAATCCAAAAAACAAACCTCGCTATTTAAATTAAACACAGCTAATTCAATCATTGACAGTTTTTAATTCATTGAATTTCTACCTCTCTTCCTCATTGATAAAACAATTTCCGCTCTCAAGGTTTCGATCACAGCCTACTGATGGAATTGATTGATATGCGCACTTTTTAAACATAATAATAATAATAATAATAATAATAATAATAATAATAATAATAATAATAATAATAATAATAATAATAATAATAAAAATAATAATAATAATAATAATTCTACCACTAGAGTTGGGTAGTTAAAATAGTGAATTATGTGTTAGAGTTTGCATGTAATAATTTGATAATGTAAGGTTGAGATGAATTATGAATACCATGAATATATCGTCGATAAATTTTAGTACAGATTTTCAAAATTTATTTATTAAATTATGGACAACTCATAATATAACGCATTTGTGACGTTTACAAATCTTGCAAATTGTTTATAAGTTACCCGGGATCCACTTCAAACTGGCTTATTAACAAATGTCTGAAAATCCGATTTATAAGTTTTTAATAAATTAAGCGTTTTTATTATAAAAAACATTATTCAGGATCTCAAATCAATTCTGACGACTTCTCTAGAACAGAAATTTGGAGGAGCATACATTAGCCATAAAGCTGCTGTTATTATTCAACAGTCATATCGAAAGTACCGATTAAGGAAAAATTTGAACTCGTCAATAAGATGCGATACAAAAGCAGTGAGATTCGAAATAATTCAATGCCAGAAAATTTGCACAATTTTGAAAATGACAGCGGTATTCTTTTGATTTTGAAATGCAATAAATCAAGATATAATATTTTATATTATAAAATGTATCGAAATCAGACGGTGGTTTTTTTTCTCTTTCCTGCTTGTCTTGTTCTATGACACATTTTGACTTTTATACGTTTTTACGAATTTTAAATATTTAAATAACTTTACTTGGCCTAATTTTCAAATAGCCCCCGCCTAAAATAAGTGAATAGTCAATAGAAATTATGTCTATTTAGCCAAAATATTTATAAAAATTTTGCACCATATTTTGTTAAAAACAAAATCAAGTATCCTTATATCATTTCATAATATTTAGTCTCATAGTTGTGAGAGATCTAACCAAAACCAGGCGTATATCGCAACACGAAATAGTGAAATAACGACCAAATTGTGAAACAAACTCCTCCTTAATTTTAGTTTTTGACAGAAGTAAATACACCTAATTCTGTTTTTACACAAATTGTTTCTACACGAATTAAAAAGAATTTTTTTTGACTGCTTTGTTTTAACAAGATTTTCAATATTATATGAATTTTTTTTGATGTTATATTAATATTTTTATTTTTATTTTTCACAAATTATGTATACATACATTTTAAGTTCGCATTATATTCTTCAGAATTCAGTTATGTTATGTCGATTATATGCGTATTGTTATGTTTATATTATTTTTCACTTTTTTTATATTAATGAATTCTGATATTATTTTCTTTTTTCCAAATCATAATTTATTTTTTATATAATATATTTAATGAATTAAAATGTGTAAACACGAAAAATAAATTCTTTTGAGAACTCTAACATGGATTTTTTTATATTTATTATTATACTTTTGTTTGTTTATTGTAATTTTGTTGCTGTTTTAGGTATGAAACCAATCTACTATTTTTCCATTCAGCCAATATCTTTTTTACACGAATTTTTTAGGAACGTATCTATCGTGTAAAAACAGAATTAGGTGTATGGGAAAAAATGAGTTTGTATCACATTTTGATCATAATTCTGATTTTGATCATATTTATGAATTTCTAAGTTTTATTATAAGGACTTTTTTTGTTTTTCACCTCTTATTTCTTAATAAGTGACATAATATTTTCTACAAAATTTGACTATAAATCAGATTTATTTATTAATTTTCGTATTAATTTCGTTGAACATTAAACTTTAATCACTTTGTTTTAATTTTAAATTATTCAACAGAATCAAACAGTATTCTAAATTGATCTAGATCAAAAAAATTTATTTTCCTAACTTAAATAATTTTTAAAATTTTTAAAGGAAAATATTAAATTTAATAAATCAAAATTGTAAAATACTAATTAGAATTTGAAAGTTTAGAAAATAAAAAATTAATTTCACAATTTTTTATATTAACAGATGTTTTAGGAAATATTTTTTTTCTCCAATGAAAAATCGCAAAAATTAAAACACTTTTGAAATTATATTTTTATTAACTGTTATTTCTATTTTGAATACAAAACTGGATTATAGAAAATGTCTAGGACTCGGTTTCCGAGAGATCCAACGAAGGCCAAAACATACAAAATTATTTAAATCACATAAGTGCAATAATAATTGTGCAAAATCGATAACTGTAATTAAAGATTTATTATTATTCACAAAGGCGAAAAACTTTTTAAAGCTCTTTTTGAATTATCTGATATTCAGGAAAATTGAATATTCAAACAAACTTTAATATCACTTTCTCTGTGTTCAGTACAAAGTATTCAGTTTGAATGATAAATATAACAGGTAACTTCATGTTAGTGAATGAATTGATACCGCTTATAATTTCACCATCCATGAAACAGAAATGGTTTCACAACTTTAAACAACCATCTCTTTGTAACCAGCGTTAGAATATCTGCCCGATTTTCTGCCGACTTCACCAGTTGTATGGAAATGGAACCTTCAACAAAAGGGCTAGAACTCATATATAGTCGTCAATTTAAATTTGTTTATATATGCAAATTAATTCAAAATGTTTTAATCTTTTGACAAGCTTAGTAATTAACATTCATATAGTCGGACAGTTGACACATAATAATTGTTAAAACCGTGGTGAGCTATAAGGGCCCTCGAGGGGACTTAAAACTATTTACTAACAATCACCTATAAAGAAACAAACTAGTTTGAGGAAGCATCTCTTAAAGAAACTTTAATGAGAAATATATGTGACAATTTAGAATTCAATGGGACCCCTACTATGGTCAGCTTAAAATAATATTCACGGATCAGGGAAAGCGTTTTGAATTTTAGTTAATATAAAAAATTATTCAGTTTGTAAATTGAATGTTTTAATTACAGTCGGATAATTCAAAACTAACCAATCAGATTTAATTTTTATAAAACGTTATAGGCAATATTTTTCTTAGAAAATATTTGGCACAAATTGAAAATCCCATTTGTACTTTTAGATTATAAAAATAATTATTTTTTTATATAAATCTCTAAATTATTTATAAAATATGTCAGCGAAATCCTTATGAATTGTTGAATAGAAATTATCATAATTCTAATTAACATTTCATACAGTTCCTGCTATAAATTCGTGCCACTTTATCATTTCCCTAAACAAATCTGTTTACATGTCTAAATTGTGACATTATTTGGGAGGGGGGATTTTCCTGGGCTTTATTTGTTGATAGAATTTCCCACAAATCATCTACTTTTATATCAACATCATTTCAACAGAATTAATTTTTAACATATTTTTTTGTAGAATTTGTTGAAAATCTAATTGAAAAATTTCAAGTCAACTTTTTTTAAATCATTCGTTAATATCAAATCACATCAAAAGATAAATATTTATTTTATAAACAAACAAAAAAATTATGACTTAATTTCTATTCGTGATTTTATTTATTTAATTATTTATTTATTATCTAATTAAAAGAAGCTCCTGACTTAAGCATTTAAACAAATCTAATAATTTTTATAAACCGTTATATCATAAATTAATATTTTATTATTCGACAAGAATATAGTATCACCAATAAATTTTTATAGGGATTTTTTGACAAAAATTATCGTTAGATTTAATATGGTATTCATTAGGCTATGTGAAAATTTTTCATTTTTCCTTATTGATGTAAGATTTAGACCAGGGGTGGACAAACCTTTTGATAGCGGGCGGCCAATCCAATAAATTTGTACGAGTTTGCGGACTGGAAATATTTTAAAGTTTGGTATACTTATTATATTTTATAATATACAATTCGGGGTTGAATGATTCGAAAATTGAAAAAAGTTTATGAATTTTTTAGTTTTTCAGAACTCATGGATATGAATTTAAATAATTTTTTCGAATGTCTCGCGGGATAGATAATTGTCGTAGCGGGCCGGACTTTGTCCTCCTCTGATTTAGGCAATAAATAAATTAAATTACTTTGAAAAATTGTTGGAATGTTTGAGATAAAATTATTTTCATTATATAAAATTATTTTCATAAACATTGTCATTATATAGGCTAACGATTTAGGCAAATTTTAATTTGGCATTCTTGGACTTATTTATTACAAATTTAAAATGCCAAAAACGGCATTGATGTACCACTATAGAAAGAGCTAACACCCTGGACTAACAATAATATTTTTTTAATAAATATTTTTTTTTATTTCTGCATTAGAAAAATAATACTTTTTATGCGATTGATATTTTTCTAATAATAAAAAAATAAGTTATTTAAAAAATATCAATTTTTATTAAATTCTAATCAAAATTAAGTAGAGTAAATATTTATGAAATAAAACAGTTTTTATTATTAAATATTGTATATATTTATTTTTTGTGAACGCATCTACCACAAAGGTCAGCTACCTTTCTAGTCCCTTGGGACACATTCTGCTTTTACTTTATTTTCGTGAATATAATCTTCACCTGTTAGTCATATAAATAAAGTTAGCAAATTTTATAAATAATTAATTAAATATTGTTATATTTATGAATCCCGGGATTGAAAATTTTCGAGATTTTTGCAAACCCTAATTATGAGTTTAATAAAATGTGAAAAAGTGCCTCGGATAATTTTGATTGTCATCAGAGGAAGTAGCGTGTTTGATTTCTACTCATTATTAATGACACTTTTCACTAGATTTTATTAATCATTATGTCTGATTCTAACCAAAGAATATATGATACATTAAGTGATTTCCAGTACAATTCCCAACAGTATACTAGTTTCGAGCTAATGGCTCTCATCAGAACTATGCCTGGAAGCGCTCAGATTTTTCTTATACACTTATTCTGATGCACTGGACATCAAATAAGTTTGAAAAGTTTGGCTTAAGGAAAGACAAAAGATGAATCTTTATCTTGAAACCTCCTTTCACTTGAGTTTAGGTGTAAAATGCATATATTTGCAAATTACAGTTTAAGGTCGAAGATCATATACTTGCATCGGCTACTGACCCCTGGTTAACATTATTTACGTCTTTCTTCAGCGTCACCAACTCGTTAATTCTTTTTCAAAGATCAGATCGTTTGCCAAAATAAGTACATTTTCAACAAAATTAATAATACTTTTCTAGGTATCACTGTACTGTGAAATTGGTATGGAATAAAATGATGAAGAATAATTTATTATGAATTTCTACTATGGTATATATTAAATACAGTGGAGTTCCATTGAAACACCAGATTAAACCAAAATTTGGTTATAACGCAATGAGCAACTGGGCCTACTTTTTGTCGAAAAAAATTAAGGTCAATTCAACATTAATTCAGTTTGAAATTAGATTTACAACAACTCAAATAATTCTGGACCCCTTGCTGACCCCCAGTGGCCTCGTCTTGATAACTTTATAAAATATTGCAATCGAATTTTATTATTTATTGCGGTTTCTCAGCCAATTTCATAAAAATTATCCCTGTTTTCTTTTTTTTTCTATTTTGATAAAAATAAACTGAAGACTTAATCAATTCTTTAGTTAAATTTTGTACAATTATTTAATAAAATTAATATAAAAATCCACTCAATTCCAAACCATTAAAATTCTGACTTGTGCGCCCCATATCGTTTAATATATCAGACATGAAAAATTGTTGCCTGAAGCAGACAGCTTGCAATTAAATATGTATAATTAAATATATAATTAAATATATTTATCTCACCCAGCGAATACTCTGACTCATATTTTCTTTTTTGTACTTTTATATAATCGGTTTATATATAAATATATGACATTCAAACTCTCGTTTTACGATATATTTAGACATATTCACTGTCATCATCAGGTAGACAAATCAAACAAAATAATATGGATTAATTAATATATCTTTAACAATTTTTACATTGACTTTAAAATTTATATAAATAAAATATATGTATATATGTGTGTGTGTGTTTATTGAATTTTATTGAAAACATATGAAATTAGAATTTTTTTAATATTAAAATGATGTTTATAATTAAAGCGATTTATAAAATAATTTATAAAACAATTTATAAAAACAAAAAATTAAATTTTAATATTTGGAAATCAATTCAGCACATCTGGGCACATAAAATTAGAATTGAGTGAATGAATCACGAGAGCTCTCATTTTGGGTAAACAGTTATAAAAAAAATTTGAGGTAAAATTTTGAATTAAATAATTACTGTTATAAAAAAATAATAAAACTCAGTTATTAAATTCTATTCCATTACAACATAATCACGAGTAATACAAGAAGTTCTTTTAATTTTCAAATGCATCATATTTATATTAATTAAAAAATGTATGTAATGAATCAGTAAAGATATTAGTATTTATACCTAGAATATAAGAGACTTTTATATAAAATATGAGACTTGATTAGGGCCACCAAATTTTAACATTTGAGAAGCAAGGCACCATTCATAAGAAGATGATGGAAGGGGCCTTGTTTTATAAAAAGGCTCTTAAGTCTAGAGCAATATAAAATTTTATTATTATAGAATAGTTAATACTGTACGTTGTATTTTGAATATTGTGTGTGTTATGTGGCTATTGCTGCCTTTTGAGTTTTTTGTGTTAAATTTTGGTCATATTTTTCGGTTTTGGAAAGTGTGCGTAAATTTTTATGTGTGAGTTGCTTAGGATTCAAGTTTAGTATTTTTCGAAATTGGAATGAATCTAGGTTTCCGGAATTTTCATGGTCTTCGTGTTGAATTTTAATTGAATTAATTGGAATTTAAGGTTATGCGTTGCCTCATGCAATTTGTAGAATGGATTTTGCTGGAAAAGTGTTGACAGATTTTTTGATAAAAATAAAACAATAGAAGACAAAAATTGTATTGAAATATTATTTTTTAAATTTTAGCAAATATGTAAAATTGACAAACTTGTATTATAAATCTTTAAAAACCCTTGAATTCTCCGCATATTTCAATGAATTTCAATGAATTTTTATTAGTAGATGCTGTTCAAAACCTCATGAAATTTTTCGCAAGAATTGGTTAAATTATATTTCATACGTAATATGGCCTTCATAGTCTCAACACTTAATTGTGATTTATCAGGAGTTCACACTTTATTTGCTGTCAAAAAATACGTTCAGTTGCAGCATTAGTTCCTGGTAATACTGTAGTAACCAAAAAGTATTTAATATCAATTTTTTTGCAGATTTCCATCTATTTTTAATCATCTAATGAAACAGCCAATAAAACAAATTTTTATTTTTTGATTTGTAAAATTATTTACAATTATTTACCGATACTCAATTGACTCTTAGTTTACGTTGAGAGGTCTTTAATTGTTTAATTCACCATTTTGGAAATTTTGTAAAAAAATTAAAAAAGTAAATATTTTAAAACTATTATCACTGTAAATAATGTTTGAATTTTATTTATTTATTTATTTTTTATTAAGTGTTAGGATGCTAAAGTTGTAAAAAAATAAAAAAATAATGCAATTGTTGGATATTCTAAAAAACAACTTGGAAAACGAAGCTCTTCAATTACTAGACAAAAAATAACATAATTACTGATTAGGCGAAAATGTAAAGATTTTTTGTTAAATAATTTTAAAAAATTCAATATTATAAAATCATTTTTTAACCAAATCTGAAAAAATTTATTACAATTGATTCATTGAGTTCATCTCTATTGAAACCTTTTTTTGGGTGATATTTATTTAATTTTTTTAATTCGGCGAAAATGATGAAAACTTTAATTCTATCCAACACAACTTTTTGTCTTTTTTTATCAAGATTTTTCAAAAACAATACATTTCAAAAATTTTTTTTTAACAAACATGAAAATTAATTTTTTAAATATTATATTTTTTAAAAGTTTATTTTATGAAAATTAATTTTTCTTTTAATAGAAAGCTAATAATAAAACTTGACGGTTTTGATTTATGAAGAAATATATTAACTGAGACAGAAATATTTATTTTTCAATTGATGCTTTATAAATAGAGGCAAAAATATTAACTATATAATTATTAGATATTTTTATTAGATAATTTATTAAAATATATTAATATCGCAAATGACAAAAATTATTTTCGTGTCCTATTTTATTTTTTTTCAATTATAAAAGTCTGTTAATAATATTTCCAATTTGAAATCAAATTTATTCACAAGGAAACGTTGAATTCCATAATTTAAATAAGGAAAATTTTAAAGCCAAAACAGTTATTATTTTTATTTTAATGTTTTTTACATATTGTTAAAATTCAATGAAACCGTAAATAAGTATTTTCTTATATGTTTCTTGCAAATGAATAAAGTTAAAAAGGAAGTTTGGGATATGTATTCCCATTTTTTTTTGCCCTGATAAGACCGATGGGAATCTTTTCCCGATATTTACTACTACTGCCATCTAGTATCGATCATTAGCTAATCGGTAAAACAGGAATCTGTTCTATGTTGTGCATATAATAAAATATATATTAATACATAAGAATTTAAAATAAAAAGGTTAAAAATCCCAATATAAATAATTTGGGCACGAAAGGGTTAAATGAATTTTCCGATGTTCGTGAAAAAACTTTACTAAAAATATACGTTCTTAACATTTGGATAATTTTGATGTTCGAGTCTTGTTTTTAGCGGCGTCAAATAATTGTAAATAAACCAATGAATAATCCAATAATTGAGAAATAAATCTAGTATTCAGTTTTATTAATCAGTTCACATTTTATATGTTTATTCATTAAATAAAATCTTCAATGAAAATTTGCGGAATATTATTCCACTCATCAATTAAAGAAAATTTCAAAGTCGCTTTATTTATCTAATGCTTGTCAATTGTATAAATTTGCTGTGAATGATATGCGGCACGTTTTCTATTGGATCTAGATCCGTTAGCCAATCAATAAAGAGCATTTTTTCAGAAGTAAGATATTGAAACAATGTCTTTGACACGTAAAATCAGGAATTACATTTTGAAAAATATTTTCGCCTTAAATGTTTGTCAAGCACTTTTAAATAAATCCTCCTTAACATTTGACATTTTATTAAAAAAAACCTTTCATTTGCACGTTTAATAAAAACTATATAGATAATTGTGAATGATCTCTGGTCCAATATAACTTAAATAAATATTAAAAAGCTACACTTTTAAATGGTTTTAAAAATAGATTAAAACGAAAATTTTGAATTTATAAAAAAGCAAGGCTTATAAAATTGTATTGTTATAATCTATTACAACTAATGCTCAGATTCTATTTTATATTACTCATAGAACTCTAGATGCAAATTATCTATGTCCACCTTAACGAGGACTGTCTCCAATATTCTTTTGATAAACTACTTTTTAAGAACACTTATTTTTAAATTCTCTAATTATCTAATTATCAAAGGTAACTTTATAATTAAGTAATGCTATCTTTGCTATTGTAATAAAAATAATTTGTTTTAATGATACCATTATACAAATTATCCAATAAATATTTGCAATTAAATAATTATCGAAAAAAAATATTTCAGATATTTGATTTTCTTTTGGGTGAACATGAATAAAATTTTTATTTATTAATCATAAAACCTTATTAAAATAAGTTTTCAAATTACCAATATATTTAAAAATATATTTATCTCTTTCATTTTGATTCAGATTGTGATTTAACCGAGGGAGAAGACAATTATACTGTGACAAATAATTTTACCCTAGGAAATCTCAAATTATCAAAAATCAAAGACAGTCTTTCCCATCTTTTGCCAGAACTGCAAAAATCACCAAAGATGAATTCATCTCATTCCGAATCGTCTATTACTGAAATTGAAATTCAAATCGGAGGTACTTAATTTTATTTTGAAATTTATACATCAAAAGTTTCTAAAAAGATTATTGAAATTCTCAAATAAATTATATGTAATATTCTACTTTTCTTTTTTTGAGATAACTTTTGTCAAATAGCAAATTAAAGAAAAACTATTTTCACCAGTGTCTGTTAATTTTTATTTTAACATCAATTAAATGATGTGTTATTTTTATTTATTTTTTGTATGGTCTCCGCCGTTTTTACGGCCTGCAGAATGATTTGCGTTGTATATTTCATTTAATTTGACTTATGACAATGACTGACGCTACAAATCATTTTTTAAAAATATAAAATTTAAATTATTATTATATATTTCAGTAAAATCTTGAATCCATTTCATTTTTGTTCTGTATTTATTTTAACTTTTTTTTGTATTAATTTCTTTCAGATCAAAATTTTGCTTTCTATATAATGTAAAAAATGAAGATAAACGAAAAATTAATATTATAATTTAGAAATGGGCATTTAATAAAGTTAAAGTATAAATGTGTTTTTTTTAAATAATTTGGAATTAAAAACATGTTTGAATACATGACTATTTGAAAATTTTACTATCCTATTTCTTTATACTTTTTACTACTATTCTATTCTTATATTCGATTTCTTACTAATATATTAATAATTAAGTAAATAATCATTTCTTAATTAATTCACATTAATTCACTTTTTTCTTATGATTTTTTAGTGAATTTTTAAAAAAATTGTTAGTTATTTTTTAAAATTTAATTAATAAAAGGTGTACCTTAATAAGTTTATATTACCATGCTGAATAAGCGCGGTAACATTAGAATTGACCAATGAAATTCATAACGCTATTCTTCATTCCTTGATAAATTATAATGTTTTAGTCAGTACATGCTTTTTTTCACTTGATTTATTAAAAAATATTTTAAAATTTTATTCCATGAATATTATAGACAAAATTTCATACGAAGAATGCAGTGTCAAAGTTGGTGATATGTTGAGCACAAAATGTGACGAAGACTTAGAAAACTTTCAGAATGATTCTAATAAAACAGGTTAGTTAAAGTTTTTTCACACATTTGTATTTTACTGCAATGTTGTAAGTGAATAATTTATTTATTTAATTATAAATTTATTATTAAATCAAAAATTATATTTTAAATATTTTAAAATATAAATTAATTATTTATTAATTTAAATTATACAATTAAAATATATTAAAATTATTTTTATAAAGAAAATTCATTAATATAAATCAAAATTTATATAATGAAAAACAGAATATATTTCGTTTAATTTCGATTATAATGAAAATATCTTTGATTTTCAATTATGAAATTAATTTTTTCTCTTTATAGTATTCTGCGGTTTATTATCATTTTAAAAATTGCGAAATTTTAAATTTTTTAAATACAATTTTTTTTAGTAAAGAATGTGATGTCTTACCAATAACATTAAACAAATTCCATTGCGCAGAATATTCTTAAAATATTTGTAAAAATATAGTAGACAATATGCTAAAAAATATATTTAATTTTACAATTGTTTATATACAATATATATATATATATTATAATTGTATACATTGCTATATTTAAAATTTAATTAGATTATTTTTATATTTTCGAAAATAATCTTAAATTAAAATATTTAATAGTTGTTTTACTTAAGACTCAACAGAAGAATCAGATAGTTCCTCAGTCGAACGAATGCCTTTATTGCTTCAAGATTCCTCAAGCCTGGACAAATTACCACCCCCAATGCCGGTGATATCAACCAACCTATTAGCATCAAGATCTGAAAAATTAAAAAGCAAAACCAAATTATTCTCTTTTGAAAATCCAGCGTGTGAAAACGAAGAAAACAAGACCGAATCGAAAAATAATTTAGTCAAAAATCCTCCAATTTCACGAGTAAATCTAGTAAATATTCAGCCTGGTCGTTCTCCGAGAGATAGCGGAGTGAGCTCCCATTCCAGTAACACCGACTTGTTGACGTTTGACTATCCTGATATTAACCGTGCTCATCAAAACCCTTGTTTATATAATCAAAGACCATTATCAATAATAAGCTGCAATAGTGCTAAAACCGGTGCCGCTATTCAGTCAAATTCAACAACACACAGTGAGATTTATGAATTTCATTTCATTTTTATTGAGATAATTAATTCTTTTTTGGATATATTTGACTTATTGCACACTCCCTATTAATAAAAATAATAGTTTTTATAATTAACCATCAAAATGTTTTTTTTAATATTAATTTTTTATTATAAGTTGAATTTTTTTTGTCAAATTTTTTTAATAGCTTTTAATATTTTCAGTATTTAATACTGAGTATTGTATTTTTAATAAAAATTACCCGAAAAAAACAAAATAATTAAAATTTAGAGAGAAGAAACTGATATTTAGTTTAGTTAATATTATTTTTTCAAATATTTTATTTATATTAATATTTTTTATTAATATTTATATTAATATTTTACGAATCTTATAAAAGATATACACATTTTTTAATTTTGAAAATGAAAATCTTTATATAATTAATTTTTTCAGATTTTTAAAAGTTTAAATATTTATTTATAATATAAAAGGGAATAGCTATTTTGGAATTTATTATTATATAGTGTAATTAATAATAAATTCCAAAATGTATATTTCTAACATTCTCTCCGCAAATTCTTAACTTTGTTAAACAAATTATTTTCTGAAACTTTTACCAACAAAAGCTATTTATTTAGGAAAATATTTATTTTTCATATGTCGTTAAGAGAAAAAAGCTATTTTGGCAAACAATTTTTTTTAATTATAAATTATGATTAGATATTTATTAATGCTTTTATTAATGGCTCGTGCTAAATTACGCTTTCTGTTGAATCTGGGAATTCTGTCGTATGAAAGTATTCGATTAATAATTATAATTATGAATATAGGAATTTTTATTTCCATTTTCTCTTTTCTTGTCGTAATGTAATAGAATGAATTTTTTTTTCTATAAACGGATTTTTTTTATTATTTTCTTTTCTTTTCCATTTAATTTATTAAAATTTATTCCATTTATTTCTTAACGAAAACAATACTTACATTTTCCATGTAAGGGTTTGAGGTGGTGAGTGAAAGGGTTTAACATCATAAACCAGAATAAATGGCTTTTACGTATCTTATAAATAATGTATATTATGCTATAATATATGTTTTCAGAATTATCAATAGACTTTTTTTATTCGTTTTATTTAGCAATATCTCTTAAACTATTTCTGGTATTCATTTATTCATTGTTTTGGTTTTATTCTTTCTGTTATAAATATTTGGATAATATTTGACTTTTCTGAATTTATGGGGTTTACGAAATGTTAGATTGTCCAAATTATTATTTTTAATTATATTTGCATTTTCTTTATAATAAAATTCTATTTAATCATTCGAATAGATTCTAACCTAAAAAAATAATGAATATAAATAAAATGAAAGTAACGCTTCTAAAATTATAAAATATTTAAAAATTAATTTAAAAATTAATTATTTATTTAAATCAGAATTCATTGGTTAATAAATCAAAAATATTAATTTACCTTCTCTATAACATATTAAATTATTTAATAATCATCAAAAAAATTTAATCAAATATAATAATGTCAAACGAAATGAATGAAATTTATAATGCGACTGTCGAAAACAATAGAAATGTAAACGGTCAGAAGTTGCTAGTTAGTTTTAACAATGATCTAGTGAATCCTTTTGGTGAAGATATCCACAAAAAGCCTAAAAGACAAATAGTTATAAAAACTTTAAAACAAAAATTCAATACCAACAAAACAGCAAAAATTGTCAAAAAAGCAAAGTTAGCAATAAATATGAAACTCAAAGATAAAAAATTTAATGAAAAAATATTGTCAAATATCATTAAATCGGACAAAAGCTTGAGCAAAAGTAAAGTGATATTCCAGTCAATATCAAATTTAATAAATTACCGAAAAATGCAAAATCCTTCTTCAAAACTCGACAAAGAAACATTAAATGCCATTTCAATTTTACTGCAACTTTACAATGAAAATCAGTAATAAATAAATAAAATTTTATATTGTTAATTTTGGTTTTTACCTTATTTTTTATATTTTGTATATTAACAGCATTTAATATTTTTTTTGTAATAAAAACTATTTGTAAAAAATCTATAAATATTTTATTAAAAATATTTCTTTTTTACTATTTGAATATTGTGTTTTAAACTTCTTATCTATTATCAGACTTTTAATTTGCTCTTTTATACGAGTAATTTTTATTAATTAATATTAAATGTTCTATTTAAAAAAAGATTTAAAATTAATCATTTTAATAATCACAATTTATAATTAAAATATTTTATATTTTTAAAATTTTTGGTTTCTTTAATTTTAAAAAAAAAGTTTAATATATTTTGGAATAAATATTAATACAGTTTTTAAATTGCTGAAAAATCTAAAAATATTTCAAATTTTATTTTGATTAACTTAACAAAATATTTAAATAAAAAATAATAAATATTTTCAAAAACCCAAACATTATTTATTATTACTATTTCCATATTTTACATTTATATATTATCGGATTATCTTTAATAAATGATAATATTTTTACCTATTTTGAAATCGCTTTATATTAAGAATTTTGATATTTTATAATTTTTATTTATAACAATATTAACAATATTATTTATAACATATAAACAAATTGAATTGTTTGTTTTTGTAATTATTAATTCATTTAATTTCCATGGACATTGGGATTTATGATCTTTTAAATCTTCATTAATATTTTGAATGTATTTAAATTATTTTAAATTTCTCTGGATAGACCTTTATTACTTTAGTTGTTGTCGAAATTGCCTAAAAGCCTTAAACTGACTTCCAAATATTAGCTTGGCTGATGAAAGTGAATGTATTTTATATTCATAAATCCCCATGTTCATGGAAATTAAATGAATTAATTTTACAATTATTTCATAAAATTATATTAAATTTTATTTTTTTTAATATTCTCCTCTAGAATTCAGAATGTTTATCGGAATGATAAATTCCTTGTATCAATTTACACGTAAAGCAAACTTTTTTACTTTGTAAGGAAATTCACTTATTGTCTCCTGTAACTTTTTCAATTTTCACATAATTCTTTAACAGCATTTACCAGACTGTTTTTTTTAAAATTATTATTATAATTATTTGCTCTATATAAGCGACAAGCCGAAGTACCGAAAATCTTATTAATATAGGAAAAAAAATCATTTCAGTGAATTTTATTTTTTCTATTTACTAATTTTATTTTACTTTAAAACTTGTTCTTTTTCTCTTATGCATTTTAATGAATAGTTGGGAATTTTAATTTTTAATATATTTCTCACTCCAATAAAATAATATGAGCCTCACGAGGTTCATTTTATAAGCTCCTTGACAAAATTATTGCATTTAAATGTTATTAGAAAAACCATCTATAATATTTTTAAAATTTCATTTATAATATAAACGGTGAACCTATGCTAAAATAAAATTATTTAGAAAATTTATATATATATATAAACATAATACATTCCTCATAATTGTAAAAATCCATCTTTTGTCATAGTTGGCATGGTAAACACAAAAGTGTTTGATTCCATAAACAAAACATTCACCCCCCCCCACAGCAATATCAAAATTTAATAATATCTATCTGGATTCTTGTTTTTAATTAAATCTCATTTTCAGAGACAAAAATTTTCATTAAAAATTATTTTATTATATTTTATTAGAATTAATAAAAGTTTTTAGTGAAACATTATTATTTAAATTAGAATATTTAATCATTGATTAATTAAAAAATAATAATTAAAATATGACAAATTTCAAAATCTGCACAAAAAATATTTTTTAATTAATATTTTATTAAATCACTGGCATGTCTAAAATCATATAAACAATTAACAATGTATTTTTTTCCATACTAAAATATAGGAAGCAACCATTTGACTTCCGTTTCATTGAAAGGTAAATGTACAAATTTGCATTGCCATCATTTAAAATGTAGGCCCTATCTACAAATACCTTATAAGTTATTTTTCATAATTTTTATTTGACAGTCGGACAAAATCTAATTTTCAAAAGTTAAAAATAAATTTTAAAAATGTATACGCAATTCTAAAAATTGTATTTGTGTAAACAAGTTTTTGTCTTCTCAATTGACAACTAGAAATCCCCGTGCTGTCACTTGAGCATCACTGCTAATATCAACGTTTATAGTTTCTTCTCAGTATGCTTTTTATTAAAAATGTAAATTTATAAATAATTTTGTTTTGTTAGAAGAAAAAAACACAATTCTCGAAACAGAACTCACCACTGACAACTACATTCCTCCTATTTTTGAAGACAACGATTCGCTTTTCGATAACTCCATGCCTCAAATTCCTTCTATAATGACATCTAGTAAAGACAGCGGGGTCGACGCTGACAGCGGAATAGCATTGTCAAACCAGCAGAACGTCCTAAATAGAATTCCATTCCAAGACAAACCTGTATATTGGAGATTATTACATCGTCATAATTGTCTGATGGGTTGCGTTTCCCAAAATTTGCTCACTAGCTCAGTAAGTTAAATGTTATTTAGTTAGACAAAAATAATAATAATAATAATTATTATTATTATTAATGGATCTATTTTTAGTCTACTCAAAAGACTTCGGCCGAAAAATCCACCGGCTCAGCTTCATTGTGGCTGAAAAGTAGCAGTGAAAAGTCTGATTCTGTAGATATAACTGATTCAACAAATATAAAAATTCTGGATCTGAGTACAAAAGAATTTGTTAATAGAGTTCTATATCGCGTTGCAGTCAATTTATTCAACAGGTTTTTCAATTATTTTTTGTTTAGAAAAAATTAATAAAATAGTGATTTTCAGTTGCAATTGTATTTAAATTAATATTGTCCGAATTCATCAATTGAATTTATTATTGGCATTTATTACAACATTATTAATTATACTAGTCGTATGCCTGTGCTTCGCTACGGTTATAATTTTCTAATTAATTAATCTAATATATAAAACTCTAAATAGGTGTTTGTCACCTTTTTCTGTTCGCATAGCCTAAACCGCTGCAGCGATAATATTTGAAAATTTACATGTACGTATCTTTGATGCCAAAACTGCAAACTAAAAAGGGATTTTTTCAAAGTACAACATTTATTTTAACATAAATGGTGCAAATTTGACATTACAAGTGCCCTATAGTTTTTTTGCCTTCTCATTGTCAATTATTTCCATGGAAAACTGTTGTTCGAAACATTTAATTCACCTACGATTATTGTTTTAACGCCACAAGTAGATCTAATTATATTTTAATTACTAATTATTAAAATTACAAAAATATTTTATTTTTTAGAGGAATTTATTCTTAAAATTACGAATTGTTCATCTTTTGTTGCTGTTTACTGTCATTACATACCTTCGCTAATTATAAGTAATGGAAAAATGAAACTTAGTTATTGATTAATATATTAATTAATTAGAAAACTATAACCGTAGCGAAGCACAGGTAAAATTAAAATTAATTATAAAATAACTTATGCCGATGAATATGAGTGTGAAGAGAGTAATGAAGAAAGTGATGAAGATGAAGAAAACCACGGCTCTAAATTTAGATTTTTATAAGTACAATAAGATTACATAAGCTAGCCTCAGCATCAACAATTTTAAATGCTGATGCAACTTATAAACTGGTTTGGCAGGGCTATCCAATTTTAATCATTGGTACAGCAGATTTAGATAGGCATTTTCATTTGTTTGGCCTAGGTATATGTACCAATGAAAAAACTGCTGATTTTAATTTTATTTTTTCAAGTATCAATATTGGCTTGAAAAAAATAAATGCATCATTATTCAATCCTCGTGTATTGATTTCTGACGCTTTTAACGCTATACGTAAAGCTTATTCACAAGTTTTTAATAAAAATGAAATTGTGATGTGTTTGGCACATATGCGTAGAAATTGTGTCGAAAAAATTGAGTCTTTAGTAGCTAAAGAAGATCAAAACGAATTAATTGAAGATGTAGATCAACTTCAATTGTCACAAAGCCAAGTCATTTTTGAAAAAGCAAGTTCTCTATTTGTTAAAAAATGGAGACAAAAAAAAGTGACTGAGTTTTTAGACTATATGAATATGATGTGGCTTACGACACACAATACTTGGTATGAAGGATACATGCCGTTCATGCAAGTACTAACAATAATCTAGAGTCAAATAATCGAGTTCTTAAAGACGAAGAAACTATTAGAGAACGCACGCCATTATCTAGATTTAGCAAACAAGCTTTAGATATTTTTAAAAAGTGGTCACTAGCATATCCTCGAAGTCTGAAGGAGTTTATTACAAAACAATCAATCGACACAGCATTATGGACACAGTCTTATCAATGGGCTAAAGAAAGCAAAGCAATTCTTTCGGTGCCCCAAGAACAGTCGACAAACTACTATGTTTCAGCTAGTGACGCAACTATAACTCAAGAAGACATTGACAAAGTTGAAAAAATGAGCTGGACAACATTCGATCAATTTACGAAGTGAGCTTTTACTGTCTGGCGCATTAATTTACCAAACGATAAAGACTATTGGGCCGACGGTCAGTGCAATTGTCCAGCATTTTAAAAAAAATTTATTTGCAAGCATGTTGTCGGCATTTCAATCAGACTTAAATATTGCAAAGTACCGGCAGTAGCTAAGAATACTTTTATTGGAAGTAAACTACCAAGAGGAAGACCAGCTAAAGCTAAAAGAGCCTTATTAAAACAATAATTTCAAATATTTTTATAATAGTCTTTGTGAAATAGTCTTTGTATTTTTATGGATTTTTTATTGTGTCACTTTTTGTTTATTCTTATGAATTTTTCATTGTTTTACTTAGTTTTTGTATTTTTTTACTTATAAAAATTAAAAATATTACCTATAATAAAATAATTAAATACCTAATGAATTATCTTTTTTACTTATATAATTAATATAATACTTAGCATTTTATAAATATTTACTTAGAAAAAAATACATAAAGGCACTAATAAAATACATAGCGAATAAATAGGAGCCTATATAAATATTAAAAATTAAATTAAATAATTGAATGATTTTAAAAAAGTTGATGGATTTGTCTTTCTCAAGTTTTATTTTTTTTTCCAAAAGTTATTTATGTCAATCTTCCTAACGTTTAATTCTCTATCTGATGCCACTTTAAAAATTTTGCGGATTCGAAATTAAAGTTAATATTAATAAAATAATTAGTTACAGTGGGCGTGGGAACACAGTGCGATAGGTTCGCCTAAAGTGCCAAATACTCTGGCACCGGGCCTGACAGCTAGTGACAGTTTCATTTATCCATTCTTGATCTAATAAACAATGAAAATAAGTTATGTAAATTTTCTTTTATTTTAATTTTTTTATACATTTTAAATTTTAAATATATAATTTAATGAATTTAATAAATTAAATAACCAATATTTTAATATTGTTAATTTTTTTTCACTTGAAAAAGACTATGCCGAAAATTTGTGAATATCAATGAAACATTGATATCATTACTGATTCTTAGTCAAATATTAAAATGAAAAGAAATCAAAATTGAAAACCAAAAAAGTTCTTATAATAGTATTAATATAAGTTTAGAACCTAAAAAAATTTATTCATTTTCTATTTTTCTATTGATATTTTTATTTTTTGAAGATGGCTTCTTTTAATGTCAAGAGCTCAACTGGGTTTCCTATTTATTTCCTCTTTTTTTTTATTAAATTTATTGTAAAAAGTAGCATTGTTGACGTCAAATTATTTTTTACTCTCCCCTCCTCTATGTCAACATTAGTAAAATATTTAAAACATTTTGTTCTTTTCCTTAGATTTAATATTTTATTTTCATTTTTATTTCTGGATTTATTTTTTATAAATTGTGTTTTAGATATTCGATTATTTGTTAACTATTTGTCATAAAATTTGAGACAAAAAATAAATAATGAAACTCAGTCACCCTTTTACAGTTATTTATAAACAAATAAATTGTCATAAATAAAATTCATAAATAAAATAAAAATTTCCTAAAACTTAATTCGACGGGTCACATGTTAAAAAATGGCGCGCTCAATTATAATTTCATCGATTTCGTTGACGAAAATTTTGTTTATAATTTTTCTAATTTATTTGGCTTTTGTAAATCGTTGAAATATTTTCTCACGAAAACAAAACATCTTTTTCTGTTTTTCTTATTTCTCATATAAAATTAAATACTACACATAATTATCACTTTTCAATTTTTAAAATTAATTTATAAATCTGTTATCCTGTATTTCTGAAATAAAACCTAATCTATTTACTATTGTTACAAGTCGATGTTATATTCAATATTTATGCATTATTTAGTGTTTCCAATTGCATAATCTAGAAAAAAGATTATTTCTAGTTTGGGAGCTATTATTGATCTAAATCACATGCTTACTTACTCGACTATTTTCCACACACAAACATTCCCGCATTAGTCATCAAACCTCGAAATAATAGTGTTTCATTATGGTTAATTATAAATTATTATTATCTCACCTTAAAACAACGATGTAAAACTTAAAATAAAAACTGAATTTTATTACACAAAACCATTCACTAAATCCAAAGGATTATCAATCTTGCCAGGAAACGTCAGACTATAAATGTATATTAATAATAGACTACCGAATCTATAAAATAACGAATCTTTCTTAATTAATGGGACAACGGTTGCTATCATGTATTTAGTGAGAGAATTCCACAATAAAAAATAATGAAATGTTTTACTTGTCAAAATGATTTCCCAGGGCATTTAACGAAGAAATATAAAAAATTAGTGTTTGAACAAAAAAAACGAAAATATGAAAGGGTACCAAATGTTGAAGATAGCACAAAAAACCAACTTATAGAATATGTTGTATTTAGACTCTGGTACATACAGAGAGTATTCTTCGTATTTATTTGAACCCAATAACGAACGAGAATTCCATAATTTATTTTTATTTCTCACTATTTTTAGATTATTATATTTTAATAATCAATAACTTACTAAATAAAAAAATCAAATAATATCAAATTTTTTTCTTTATTGCCCTTCATTGATTTTTGCTATTAATACTAATTCAGATTTTATTTTTTAACAGTTAAAATTTCTTCAGAAAATTTAATTTCATAAATATAGATAATTAAATTAATAACTTATTATATTTAAAACACTTTTTCTCCAGATTAAATTAATGGATATTTTATAATAATTGATTCGATTAAATTTTATTTATTAATTTTTTTAAAAATTTATAGTTTTTAATTTTAGGATTTAAATTGTTTTAGATATATTTTTTGAAATGTCTTAAATAAATCATAATAATTATTTTTTGGTAATTTTAAATAAAAACACAAACAATCGTTTGAAATTATAAAAACAAAGCAAATTTTTTATAAAAACTACATTTTATAAAATATGGAAGAGAATTAAATAAGTAAACCACAAATTAATGAAAACTCACATTGTTTGTTTGAGATCAAGTCATCAATTAAAAGTGAAAATATATAATTTTAACATTAATTACCTTTAAATGATTATAGTAATGCTAAATTCTACAAAAAAATCTTTTGTAAGCATAAAATGACTAGAATTTTTTAATCCGAAAGCAGTAAAAGGAATGAAAAAGATTAAAAAGTACCGGTTTTAATGCAGTCTACTAAAGAACTTTAAATAAAAAAAATTAATTTTAATTTTTTATAATATTTTCATTTGAATGAGAATTTTCAATAATGTATTCTTTTCTTTAAAAACATTACGAAGTTCCCACGTTTAAACTCGAGATAAACCTTCACAGAAGTCACTGGTGATCAGGTTTCTATGTTTAATCACAATTTTCACTACCACAGAAATCATTATTAATTGGCAATACTCTTTCAACGGATGCATTACTATCCAGTAATAAGGTATCGAAATTTGTTACCTGAAAGTAGTACTTAACAAGTACATAAAAAGTTGGACAGTACAGACCATCAAAATAAGTACAGTATAAAAATGAAATAGTACATCCACTCACCTTAGTAATCACGACTTATTTTATTAAAAATTCATACTTAAATATGGATTTGATTAATTTTAATTAAAATCTACAATTTTCATAATATATTAAAGTATCATTGAAATTAATTAGTATAATTAAAAAAATTACTAAGAAACTAAGTTAGTACTTGCATTTTAAACAAAAAATCTTTTCCTTTTCAATTAAAGAATAATCATCTATTGAAAGAAATGCAATCAAGCAATCCTTTTAAATTAAAACTTATTAAATTAATCAACACAAGTTTTGAAATATTACATAAACAATTATAAGTAATAAGTGTAAAAGAATGACTTGTTAAAATTGAATAACTTCTGCTTATTTTAACAGAGAGAACTTTATTTACGGACAAAACTGAAATAAAAATATTATGTTGTGTATTAAAAATAAAAGTTATCATAAAATTTAATTTAGCATAATAATAATAACGAATCAGTAGCGAAGGCACTTTTATAAATTACGTTTATTATTATTATTATTATTATTATTATTATTATTATTATTATTATTATTATTATTATTATTATTATTATTATTATTATTATTATTATTATTATTATTATTATTATTATTATTATTATTATTATTATTATTATTATTGTTATTATTATTATTATTATTATTATTATTATTATTATTATTATTATTATTATTATTATTATTATTATTATTATTATTATTATTATTATTATTATTATTATTATTATTATTATTATTATTGTTGAAAGTTTACATCTTTTGAATCATGTTAATTTCAAAAAATTGTTAAAATAATAATATTTATTATCATAAAATAAATAATACAAAAAAAATAAAATTCGAAGATGTAGATTTTGTCAGATTAATTCGAGGAGCAGATTTCCTTGTCCATCTCGAAGTAAATATTTACTGTGTCAATATGCCATTTGCAGAATTCAAAAAATATCCCAATCTATTGGAATTGTAAATACTGATTGCAAATTTCCACACTCAAACAAATAATTGAAATAAAGTTCTAATAAATTGTAAAATTTTTTTATTATTACTAAGAGACAATAATAATTTCAAAGTAAAATCTGAAATAGAAATTAATTTACTTTAAAACTAATTTTTTATTCATCTTTGAGAGAAAAAAATTGTCCGATGACTTTATAAAACAAAATTTTATGGTTATAAATTTTATTCGTTATAAATCTTACTCGTTTACAGTGAGAATTTTTATTGCCATCATTTTGTTTCTTCCCTGAACGGTAAAATGCCAATCAAAATATCATCTAATGAAATCTATAACGAATCTGAAAGAAAGTAAAATTTAATTTAAGTATTTTATTGTTTATTTACAATTTTGTTTTAATTGAAGTCTTATCTTTATCTATGATTTGTTATAGGAACTCGAGTGTTGGTTTAAAGTTTATGGAAGATCATAAAATTTTCAACGTCCGTTGTCCCATTGAGATGGCTTCTTTTCTACGAAATAGAGAAGTAAATCTTCAAGTTATAGCAGATTTTATTAGTTCACAAAATTCTGTTTTTCATCTCAATGTATTGAAGTAGGTCCTATTACTTAATAATATAGTTATTTATTATATTTCGTTTTTCATGATTAGAAAATTCAAAGGTTAACTTTAAAAGATTTTTACTTTATTATCTGAAGTCTGATAAATTTTAAAATTATAATTTAATATTATTATTTTATTAAATATCACTCTTCTGATTTCAAAACTAAAATAAAACTTAATAGTTTTAATTACAATTATACAGTGCCGTGTGGTAGATTTTCTCATTATAATAAAAGTCATCGAAATGCGCCCCCCCCTTTTTTTTAAATGTCTTCCACTAAAATACTTTCGATTGTGAGGTTTTTAAAAATTGCAGAAAATGTAAGAATATTATTTATATTTTGATAATATGAACTGTAAAATATCAACTATCAACTATAACAATCTACTATAGTTTTACCCAAGGACAGCTCGTCTTTAATTACAACTGTGGCAATATCCATACACATTTTGGTATAAAATTTCTCAAGATTATTTTCCTTTATTTTAGTCAGCAGGATTTTATCTATCATGCTAATCTTTGCTCATGTATCTAATTAACAACCAAAGTTATTAATGAATTACGCTTAGCCTACCATTTTTGCTTTCGTATCTCATTATATCATTAATTACAAATATATTATAAATATTATAAAGATTTATCACAATCCAAATCAAATTCGGTGTAATCTCGGATTTTGACGTATTTTGTAGTGCTTTCAAAAGTCCGGATTTTTTACTTTTACTATTCTTATAAATTTTACAACTTAAGTCGTATTTTTTATTATATCGTAGCCATTGTTATTGGCATTTGCATATTTATTGATTTTTTTCTATATATTACTTACATTCACTGTCAGTACTTAGTTGTAATAGAAATTTAATAATAATGTTCAATTGTAATTATCAATTTGATAATTAGTTTGTTTTAAAAATGATATAAATTGAGTTTTCTTAATTTTTTAATCTGCGATTGCTTTAAAAGTCTTACAAGAGTACACTTTTTATAATTATTTCTTGCATTCATAATGGCTGAAAAAAGCAAGTAGCAGACTAAGACGTTCAATGCAAATTATAATGTCATCAAATTTGTTGAAGAACATACAAATATGACGAAGAAAGATGTTGCTGTTCTTCATAATATGAAACCTCAAACGGTAAATGTTGTCTTGAAAAACAAATAGAAGATAATTAAAACAGTATAAAAACCAGTCGATGCACGAATGGGTTCTTTCAAGAGATGGCGAAATGTGTCCGTGGATGTTGTCGACGCAGCGCTCATGATTTGGTTTAGACAATACTGTAACAAACCAGATTTATGCATCGATAGAGATTTGCTGATTACAAAAGCAAATTTCTTTTGTCAAATGTTTGGTCATGAAAAAATTGCGACTAATGGACGGGTTAATAGATCAAGAAACGATATGGTATAGAAAAAATTCAAAAAGCGGGCGAGTCAGTTGGTGTCGATCTGTCTGTTGGGGAATAGCATATTGAAAGAATTTCTTCAAAATTATGATGCAGTAGATATTTGCAATTCCGATGAAACTTGGCTTTTCTGGCAGAATCTGCCAGAAAAGTCTTTCGAATTTATTGGACTCAAAATCCACTATGCTAACCAACCAAAAAATGCGGATTACAGTGCCAGGGGCTTCGAGTGTCAGGTCCTAATAAGCTACCATTGCTTGTAATTGGGAAAGCCAAGAAACCACGTGCATTTAAAATTGTGTAACAAATTCCAGTTGAATATCGCGTGAATAAAAAGGCGTAGGTGACTTGTGAAATATTCAGGGAGTGGTTAGAGAAATTAGATCATAGAATGATAATACTACACATTTTTAAATCAAAGATAAATTTATGAATCGACAATGATTACATAATCATGTTTATTGAAAAAATTAAATCAAAATTTAAACAAGCATTTTAAACATTTATTTTATGATCTAAATATATTATTATCAATTCCTCACAAAAACTATTTCCCAAAGATTGCTGAGTTTTTAAAAATTTTAATTAATAATTTCAATTTAATTTCTCACATTCTCTTAACATTACTAAAACAAATTTATTTTTCAGATTAATTTCGGTAATTTGAAATTAATTAAAACTTTAATATCATTACGATCCAAGGAATATATAAGCAAATAAGCCCATTTAATAAATCAATCAAAATTAATCAAGTCGTAGTTCTTTTAAATTAATTATATAAAATTAATATCTTAAAACTATTTATAATTTATAAATAAATTTTAATAAGATCTTATTTGAAAAATTTCCCATTTTGACGAGGGACAGTTATTTAATTGACAATTTTAATTTTAAAATAAATTATAAATTTATAATAATAATAATAATAATAATAATAATAATAATAATAATAATTTGTTACATTATTATACTTTACTATTTCAAAATGGAAATGGTTTAATGAACTTGTCGCGCAAATTCCTGCTTAAAGTATGCTTAAACTAAATTTGATACTTGATGTTGAGTACAAGGATTTATGTTATTTTACGAAAATCTAAAATTAACGAATTCCGGTGGAAACAGATATGTATGGATGGCAAATAATGAGTCGAATACAAATACAAAAATATAAAATCAATGGTAATCACCAGAAAATGACATTCATGGCCTTATGATTTTATAGAAAACTGCAGATACAATGAGCGAATTGTGTGATGATTTAGTGTATTCAAGTCAAATAAATTTATTGTGTTAGGTTTTCTTAATTGATTTATAAATGGAGCACAAGGAGTCAAATCATACTACCGATTAACCGATAATAATCCAACATTTGTAATTCCAAATAAAACGAAAAAAACTTTAATTCCAAAATAAAAATGCCGCATTATTCCATACAGTATTCGGATTTTTACATGAGTGGATCAATATCATATTTTAAAACGTCTGTTATCGTTATTCACTTGGAAAGTTTCACTCGTTTAAAAAAAAATCACATTCACATTCTTAGCTTATCAAATCACAAATTCTTTGAAAATATTTAGAGTTTTTTAAACGATTTAAAGCCATTATAGCAGCGGTTCTCAACCTGTGGGTCGTGACCTCAAAAGGGGTCGCGTCAGAATTTGCCAGGTGTTCCCTGAGACCTTCTGAAAATAATTTGTTTACGCTAGTTAATGGTTTCTTACTATTATTTTAAATTTAAGCGATACCACTACTCTGACTTTAATGTATAAATTATAAAATATAAATAAAGTCAGATATTTAGAAGTCAAGAACATAATAGTTAGCTGCAAAAATGCAGTGACTGAGGAGCAACACTATTAATTTTATTATTGGGGTCGCCACAACTTGGCAAATGCTTTCAAGAGGTCACAGCACCAGAAAGGTTGGGAACCACTGCATTAGAGTGCACCAGTTTTGACATTAAGCTAAATATAAGTATAGGCGTTATAAAAGAAAATTTCTTTAAATCAGTGTAATCTTTCTCATTAAATTTAAACGTTCCTTCCACACGATGTCTCTTAGAATAAAAATATTTTTTAATAAAATTAACAAAATGTAGTTTTCAATTATTTTTTTTAATTATAATTGTATGAAAGTTTATCTAAAGAAATTGAAACTTGGAAATAAATACTTGCTTAATTTATGTAACCACGGCGGATAAAGATGTTTTGGCGTAATAGTTTAGGCTGGATGGGTTGATCAACCAAGTTAACTTGTATTAGTAAATTTTGATCTTTTTGATATGGTAGTTACAAATAGGGATCAAGGAAAATACAGTGGGTACTAAGGACACTTTTGTTTACCAAAATCCCAGAAAGTAATAAATTCAATCACGATTTTCAGATAAGTTAATCCAGAGAATGAAAAGAACAGTAAAGTATTTAAAAATAATCATTTTACTTTATGATTGATAATAACAAATTAGTTTGCTCTGCTACAATGAGTTTTACAATAAATTTTAACACAAAATAAAAGAAAATAAATATTTTAAAAATTTACATTTTCAAGAGCAAATATTTATAAAAAATATTTTAATTTTTCTATCTATAAACTCTATTTTTCTTATTAATCTTTGAAAACTGTATAAGCATTTAAAAATAAAAATTATGTTAGTTTTGATTTATTAAATATTGTAAATATTATTGTAAATATTTAATTAAATTTACTGATAACTCTGAAAATGCTAAGTTATTATCTTGTGTTTTAATTATTGATTGTTGGCACATTTATGAAATTGTACTAAATAAGACTTATAATGGAAATCAGGTCTTTTAAAAATGAGTAAGACGTAAATAATAATATTGCAAAAATAAAAGGTTGATTTCTTTTGTAACCTACCATTTTTCGTAACAAGATTTATACACTATCAACGTTATACTCTGAATTATTTTGCTGTAGAGCTAATTATCTTACAAATAATCCACGTTGTTGTTGTATAAATTTTCACTGTCGAGCAAATCTGATTGGGACAAGTACTCTTACACGTACTCAGTTTCAATTATATCAAACGTCTCTAACATGCATTTGTATATCTTGAATCGAAATATAATTTTCTTGCTTGTTCGACCCATAAACAAGGACATTTATGTAAGAAATAGGCAAATTCGTTTTTCCGAACTGTCGTAAATGCGATTCCAGGTATCATAATTATAATGAATGTAAAAACATATTATAATATATTTAAATACTGCATGTTTGTTTATTAATTGTAGGAAACATTCTCGGAACATCCTATTTCGAAAATGGTTTCTATCCCACGAGCCAACAGACAGCTTTCTTTTGTAACAGAATATATAAGACCTCTGTCCATTCTTACATATAAAATTGTACAACCTTCCAAGTTATATTTTGCTTCGTTTTCTAAATTAAGATCGTCTATTTTTTAAAATTAAAAAATTGTAAATTCTCAAATATTTTGGAACGTTTTCAATACTTACGTAGTTGTTTTTAAAGTTTTCAACAATCATCTTTAATATTTTGAGGATATTTAAGCTAGCATGAATTAGCAGTTGAATAAGGAATATTCATACACAAGCAGTCAATAAGGATTTTATCTGTTTTTAAATTTTAACCTTTCTCGGTTATGAATTCTACAATCGATTTAAGACATTCAATCAGGTGTGGGCCAACAGGGACTTCGATGCACATTTAATTTCAATCAATAATATGAAAAAGTGCACCCGGTTAATCGTGGTAATCATTCCATAAATTAAATTTAAACTTATTTATGTCATTTTAAAAAAAAATTTTAAATTCTTTTAAAATTTGAAAATTTAATACTTTCGATTAAATTATTTTCACACGAAGGATTTTACTATTCTGAGATGAAATTCATAAACATTCATTAAAACAAGATTTATCAGCATTTAGTGTATCGCTCTTTCAGTCATTTTTAAACCAGAAACATTTCAATGAAACTAAAGCACTTTTTTGCTTACATTATTCCAGGGGTTTCCAAAGTGAGGGTCGTCAAAAGTGGTTATATTTAGTTTATTGATGTTGGTTGTGTGCATTTTTATACTTATTTTGTCAAATAATCACATCATAGGAACCACTTTAACAAAAAATATATAAATATTTGCTTTTAATAAATATATTTTTTACTTTTTTATTTTTTTCCTTTTTTTTTAGAAATGAGTCGTGAAAACCTAAGAGTTTTAATATTAGGTTTCGATTCGTAAAAGTTTGGGAACCTCTGTCTTTTTCAATTCAGCCCTCGTTTATGATACATAATTATTTCAGTTAACTGTTTCTAAATGCAAACTTCAGTTTTATTTTTCTTCGATGCAAAATATTTTATTGACCGTATTAATTTCATTTTTAACCGAATATAAAATTTAGAATTTCAGATCAAAAAATCCGATTATCTATCTCTTAACTTTAAAAATATTTCGTTTATTTCCAATTAATTTCCATTTATCTCTGGTACAGGAGGACAATCTACGGCCTTTTTTAACGCAAATGAAAGACTTTCATATTTTGTGCACAAAATTAGAACAAAGGTTACTTTTCACTCATTTATTTATACAAATTTCATTCCTCAATGTTTTGGTTGTTTTCTGCTCCACTATGTTGTTCAAGTCGTGATCTATACCGGTTATTTTTATTTTACATATCTTCAAATATACAGCACTTTGTCTTGAAAATGGTTGTTTTATTTACATTTGTGAACAAACTTTCATTAGCATGAACATCAATAAATCAAAATCTATGTTTCAGCTCAATGATTCAAATTTGAGCTCTACGCTACGGATTTCAACAACCACTTTGACTCCGAATTATGCAAAACTAACTCTTTTAAACTTTTATTAATTATTAAATGTTGCAACTAACAGTATGTAACTACTATATTAACTAGGAATTTGGTATTTATATGTCTTTATATTTATTTCTTATTTTCTTAACAATTTGTTTATTTTAAACAAATTTCTTGTCTAGAATTTCTCTTTATTCCTATAAAATTATCAAGCATCCCTTCACACAAATTTTATTTTCAAAAGACCCTCGCCACAAAAAAAGTTGTCCATCCTTGATCTAGAGTCTGAAAGTTTGAAGATTAAAGAAATTGTTAATAGCAGGTCAAAGTTGCAGATGTGTAAAGATAAATAAATATTTAGTACATTTTTTGTTACTTGATCTTAGAAATGTCTAATCATTACGAGAATGGTGCCAAAGTGTATTTTTTGTTAACTATTTCAAACGTATTTAATTTCTAGTAAAATCTTCTAATAAAGTGTTTGTCTTTTAATTACGTATTTATTTTTAATTCATTTTCACGCAATTATGGATAATTATATGAAAATGAAGAAAAATTAATCATTAACTAGATGTCACATTTGTTGTATTTTCTTTAATTTCTCTACGAAAACCTTTCCCAAAGCTAGGCGATTTCTTTTTAAAAGTCATCGAACTTCTGTCCCATCTAGGAATCCCTATCCAGACAATAAGACACTCGTTGTCGTAATCTTTATACTGTCTCTCGTTTCTTTATGAGTAAATAGCATTATTTTTTATACACTTTTTATTTTTAACATATCGGATTAGTAAAATAAAACCAAATATTCCCTTATTAAAAAATAATTATTTGGTCATTTTTAAAATGATTTTAATCTATAACTTTTCTTTTGTTTAATATTTCTAATGTTATCTTAATTTTTAATTAATTATTTTTCTTATCAAACGGATAAAATAATAAGGTATTTTGTTTCAATTTACAAGAAAATTAAATTAATTATGAATCATCAGAATGCTAAAATACTTTGTAAAGAAATTTGTTGTATATATTTTTTATGATCGGTTTTATTTTAAAAAATATTTAAAATTTAAATAAATTAAATTATAACAACATATTGGTAAATTAGTAAGCCGTTTCCACAGTGTTTATGAATTGAAGTGTTTTTATCTAAAAACAGTTCCTACTCACCCCAGTGTGACATTTAATTGATATTTCTCTCTCTTCTCAAATAGAATCTTTTTCCCTGCTGTTTGCCTCTATATGATTCCAAAACTACAACAATTTAAACAAATTATAAATACTTTTCTCAAAAAATCAATTCAAACAAAATTATTTTACCTCAAAATATTCCAATTAAAAACTCTGCAAAAAATATTTTAAATTTTTTTATTTATATTTTGTTAATTTCGCATAATTCTCTGTCGAAAAATTTTATCATAGTGTGAAGCGTACGAAATTTTTCAAAAATTTAAAAATTAAAAATTTGTAATAATAAAAATTAAATATTAAATCGGTAATAGAAACAATTTAAATAATTTTGAGAAATCTGTTAATTTATCTGCAAGTCTATTTTCAAAATCTGCAAAATAATATCAACTTTTCATTTGAAATCACAATCTACTTTATAGTTGACATTCATTTATCATTCGTCTCCATCATCGACTATCAGAATTGACATAATACGTTTGTGTGTTGCGTGTGTGTTCGTGCGTGTGCTTGTGTGCGTGTGCATGTGCCCGTGTGCGTGTGTTTTGTCTGCAATGATAATTGACATACGAGTGACTAACAGATGGTTTCTGAAAAATTACAGAAATTTTTAACACAATCTGAAATTATTTATCCAGCTATTTTGACCAATCAAAATAAAGTTGTAAAGTTTTTTTTTATCAAAAATATTAAAAAAAATAATTTTGATTATTTTAATTGAAATTCGTTTTGGATGAAATATAAGTTTTGCGTTTTGAATTTTTTCAGTTATTGATTTAATTAATTATAACTTTTAAATAAATATGAGAATAACCTGTTGAAAAAATAATACAAATGTTGTAATTGGAGAAAATTTTGTTTTCGTATTAGCATGTGGAATAATTTTTGTTTTGATTTCTGTAGACTAAATAATTTTTTCTAAATTGAAATCTTGATTTAGTTATTTTTATTTAATTATAAGTACAAATTGTATTTTTTCTCAGTTTATCTGTCTTTATAATTTTTACTTTAAAAAAAGATTATTTTGTTGTCAGATAAGAATATATTGATAAAATTATTAGGATAGCCGCACATTTTTCACACAGCCTTTATCAAGATTTTGTCCCCCAATCCTAACTTACTTTCTTCAGATGGACTAATGAATTATTTAAATTATATTGTCTTGCGAAAAAATGAACATCAAGGATGAAGAACTAGTGAACGTCTTCACTGACGTGGAGATATTTATAAACTCCAGGAGGCTATTATCAAGGAGAATACAACAATAACACACAAATAAGCTAATAGTGGCAGGGTGGAAGAGTGAAGTAAGATGCGAGATTTTAGAATCAAAAAAGGCTAGTTCATATACTCATTGGAAAATGATATAAGGACTAACCCAACAGTTTTGGCAGAGATGGAGATAGAGTTAGTTCCCTTTCAGCTTCGTGTTTGTGAGGGCATGAATTACAAAGGTTCTCGCGTCTAAATACGCGTTTTGTTTAGAAATTTATGAATTAATATATTTTGTTTTTTGTAACAAGAAGAAAGAATTTTGTTTGAAATTTTGAAATTGTTTTTTTTAGATTATATAATTTGTATAATATAAACAGCTCTTTTCACCGAGCTTTTCCCACCCATTATCTCATATTACTATAAAAAAACCTACATACTGTAAAGAATAATCATTTTCCGGCTCGAAAATACGATTACAACATTCCAAAATAGAAGCGCCTGGATTTTCGATCTGTTCTTTGCAATATTTTTTTTTATCATCGCAAATGATTCTTCGATCACATTAAGTTCTGGAGAATACAAAACCAAAAACTTGCACACAATTCCGTTGTTTCAAAAACTTTCTACATTTGATTTATAGAACTTAGCATGATTAATATTTTGTTTGGACCAGCTCTCAAATGTGGGATGAGTACTTTTTGAATAAATTCAATAAAAGGTTGTGAGTTAAATGCACCAGTTTTGCATTCGTATCCGACAACAGGATCTCTTTTGATTGCACATATCAATTTATTTACATTTCTGTTTGTTGGAACTGTGATATATGCTTCTGAATTTTTAGGAGAATAGTCCTACTTTTTTTTAGTATAGATGTTTTGATCTTCCATTCGCGACAGTTCCGTGGAATAGATTGCACGGGCTTCGATTTTTTTTGTGATATTGCCCTTTTTGGGTACCAAGGTACACCTTTTGTTTTTTTTTAAATCTGCATTCTTGATTTTCTTACCAAAAATGTAGGGTTTAAAAATTCACATATATACGTTAATATAAACTTGCATAACCCTGCAGCTATGTCATTAATATAAACAGCTTTACACATTCAATTCGCATAGAATAATGCGTAAAATAGAAAAAAGTTTTCTGTATATATTTTCTGTGAATTCCGAAATAAAAAAGTAATTTCTATTTTGAAAGAGAAAAAAAGCCTAAAAATTAAAATTCCGTTTGGTATTTAGAATACCAGATAAATGAGCAAAAAGAATATTCGAGTAAATTAGTAATTTCTTAATCAAAATTTTGAATGCATTTGTAAATAATCTTGTTTAAATATTGTGATAAACAGCACACATTTAGAATTATAATCTTTTATAATTATTATCGATAATATGTATTCCAATTATTATGCAGTGTAATAAAATGATTAGTAACGTAATATTGCACTTTAGGATCTATTAAATTTTAATTAATTTCAAAAAAATAAAAAGATATTTATCAATGAAACCTATTTGATGATTTATTTTAAAGATTTTGAGAATGTTTTCTTTTGAAGTTTATTTCAATAATAATACAAAGTGATCTTAGTTTATTTAGTCAATTTTATTTGTAATTTTCGAAAATTAAAGTTTATTTACTCTGAAAATGATCTACTATGCATGTACATTGGTATCTGAACCAGCTGTTGATATGATGTGCATAGCAACGTCATGTAGTCGTTACTAAGTTGGCAGTTCTACACCAAGCCACGTTGAGACAAATCACTATAATATAAAAAGAAAATCAATAAATTTATAAAAAGCATAAATTGTAAATTATATTAGTAAGTTTTAAAAAATAATCATAAACCCAATTTTTTTGTGTATATATTCGAAGATTTTTTTCAAAAAATGCACAATATAATTATTTAATGCAATTAATAATTTTTATAACTTAAAAAATAATTTAACTCACTTTTTTTGAATAATTTCCGAAAAATAAGTTATCATAAAATAAATCATTTCCTGAATATTCATAATCATTATTAATAATAATATACATGAGCTTGTAGATCAAAAGTTATAATTATAAGTTTGAATAATGATTTAATTTCCTTGTAAAATCATAATTCAACTCTTAAAACTTTATAACTTTAAGCTTATAACTTTAAAAAATAACTTACTTTGTAGCCATTTCAGAAATGACTGAAATCCATTAAATTTTCACAAAAAACAAATTCGAATTAGTTGATTTATGTTTCAACTTGCATTATAGCGGAATTTATCTGAACTTCGCTTGGTGTATCAACTAGTTATATATTGTATAACACCCGACTTATTTGTATAAGTTAAAATAACATGCCAACTTGTTGCGAATTACTTTGTACAATTACGCCACTTACGCATATCTAATGCCAGCATAAGTTGTTAAAAATAATCAAAGTTCTCTGTATAGCTTTTATCAATTGGTGATCTCTTTAATTATAATAAAACAAGGTCATTTGTAGTTTCCTTAAAATATTTGTATACTAATTTTTTGATATTTAATTGAAAAGCTTTAATTTTTTTATTATTTTAGATGTTACTTAAAAAACCTACCCCTTGAAAACCTGAATTTTTTAGAGGCCTTCGATGTATTTATCAGGACTTTCAAAATACCGGTTAGTCGAAATTCTAAAAATTTTTTACATTTTTATATATTATTTTAAATATTACTTTATTATTTTCAAGAGCTCAATTTTTTGTATTTATTTAATTTTTTCATTTTAGTTTTATAGTAAAGTAAAATTATTAAATTTTAAAATCCATTAAAACAAAAAATATTACTAAAAATATTATTTCAATTATGTATACAAAAAGGATATAAGGTGCCCTATAATGCGATTACACTCAACAAAAGTGAAAAGAAAATTAAAGCTGTTTTATTACTAAAGTCTGAATAAAAATGAAGATAAAAGACATTGGAAAAAAACAAGTCGCTTGTGAATTTTTAGTTGATGGAGATGTCTACTGAACACGGCTATACAGAAATTCTATTTAGTGGAATCAATAGAATACATTTATTACGTTTATGTGACAGTTGAAACACTCTCCTGGACCGGTTTCCAACCTTTTGCTGCATTTAAACTCTTTGGTAACAATTTGGATTTTCACGTACACTCAATATTTTGTATATAAACCAAATATATAAACCAAAAAATGAAAAAGTAAATGGGCACTTTTTGGATAAGTCAAGTACAGTTTATTTATTATTGGTCTATGCAAACTCCCTATTTCTTTGTAAATGGGCACCCATAATAAAGGGAAAAAACTGTAAAATCTTAAATATTAAATTTGTATTTAATTAATATCTTGTAGATCCGTGATAAGCAGCTTTTTTAAGATCAGGCAAATTACAATATTTTTGATTCTCTATTGGGTAACTGTGTAAAAATTAACTCTTTTTTTTATAATTAAATCACATTTTTACAAATTTTTTATTGATATGTTATAATATTGAAAGAAAAGTTTAAAATAAGAATAATTATGGACTTCCTTGATGTTGAAATTCCTTGCACACTTTTTCTAAATTTGGTTGATATGTTGTTGTCCAGGGCATACCGGGTCCAGGCAACCGCAATTTTTAGCGTCAAACTCTTCTTCGTTGAATTTAAAATAAATTTCATTTGGGAAAATATTTGCTCACAAGTATTGTTGGAACCGAACGCTGATAACAGAACAAATCCAAGATTTTTTGTGAATGAAAATCTTGGAAGTTATTGCCAAATAGTTGCTATTATGTTACGGACATAATTAATGAGAGTAGCAAGAAGTAGGTGCTACAGCGCACTTTGAGTTTATTAACCTTACAAAGTTATAATAATATCATAGACTACTTCAGGTGATGGAATATAGAGTCTTTGGATCATTTTATTTATTTATTTCATTATTTTAAAAATTATTTTAATCGCTTATTTTATTGGTTTATTTTATTTTGATATATTATTTTAATTACTTACTTTGTTTAATTAATAAATTTGTTATTACTAAAGTAATCATAGGTTTAGTCGTTGTGCTTAGCAAAGAAATAGGGAGTTTGCATAGACCAATAATAAATAAACTGTACTTGACTTATCCAAAATTTTCAACTACCAGTTTTAATACAAAGAATTACAGAGTTATAAAGAGGAACACAATTACTAAATCAATATCGTAGATCTCACGCTACAAGCCTACAAAAAAGTGTACATTGATGGCAGAACAGTTAATATCCATCAAAGGTGAATGGGAAATTTCAATCATCAATTTTATACTTTTTAGACAGAAAAGCAAACTCTACAATGTTATGATGATGAAAGATATTGGTTCAATTGTAATGAAAGCTATGCCTACAATCATTATAAAATTATGCATATTCATATCCCAACTGCTTTATCAAGAAATCCATGTCAATCAAACCACCAGAATCCTTTTAACAATTTGATTAAAATGTATCCACATATGTATACAAAAATTCCGGCTTTTACTCGGTGCTCCACATACCCTTGAAAACTTTTATAACATATATATAAATACATTTAACTACTTTGGTGTTTATAACATCCATAAGTAAAGTAATTTCCAAAGTAATTTATTTCAAGAAATTCAAAATACAGTCTTTTTCCAATATTTTTGAGAAGTTTTTCTTAATTGTAAAATTTTGATATTTTCAAAAGGACAGATTTTATTCTTCATACATTCCATTCAACTTAACGTACTAAATTTATAATTTAAAATAATTTATTGTAAATTTATAAAAAAAATTTACACTATACAATTAATGTGTTAATTTGAAAATACTGTTTCAATAATATTTTACATAATTAATTTTTGGAGTTATAAATTAATTAATTTTAAATATATACTTATATTCACCAAATAGGTTTAAACATAATTAAAGTTTGTAACAGTATGTAATGGTAATAAGCAATTAAATTGAATCAAAGGGTTTTTGGTTTTTTTAATTATATAATTTTATATCTTTCTTATTTAAACAATTTATGCATACATTTTTTTTGAAAATTAAAAATATTCTTTGCACCCCAAAAAACTCTATGGCATGATTAATTTCAATTTTAGAATCATTAAATCTTTTATATTATCTTTTTTATGAACTTTGTGGTTGTCGAGATTTTTTTAAACGTAAAACTATTTTTTTATATTTTCCATAAATAAATTCAAGAGGAATAAATTAATTTTTTGGAAAATTCTAATCGAAAACGAATTAGAAATTCTAGTGAGATGAGCTCAAACTTGTCAAAAAGAAAATCACTGATTTATGAATTAAATAGAACGAAACAAAAATTGTAGAAAAAATAGACAAAATTGAACCATAGAAAAAACAAATATTTCCCCTGTTAATTTTCCGTTATAATTTCAATGAAATCCCTATTTTATCGAAAGGGAATTAATTTAATAAAAATATAAAAAAGTTGAAAAAATGAAATTTTCCACGCAAATTTCGCTTAATAGTCGACTGTAGGAATTATTTTCACCGATGAAATACGATGCGAATATTATAAAAGTTGTCGTGATCCATGTCAATGAGAAATAAGAATTGAGTTCAATTACAAGTGCATTATTAATTTCAGTTGTCATAGCAACACATTCTTTTATTTTTAGACAAAATTCTGAAACGATCGTTATTTTGAATTATTTAAGATATTTTATTATCTGGGTAAATGAGAGAATTAAGTTCTATTTTTATTTGCATATATTTACTAAATGTTATTTTTTAGGTGACTCTTAGAATAATGCATCTCAGTCTTAATATTCGTTCGAGGTCCGAGAAGGTATCTGATTGCTGTCTGCGTCTTATATATTCTTGTAAAGAATTCAATTGTCATAAGACATTTCGATTAAGAAAAGGCACTCTTTCTTATATAGACATAAAGAGATGAGAAATAGAGACTTTCATTTGTTGATGAAACTTCATATCCGACAATTCATGTGGTATTTATTTATGGACCTCACCTTGGTTAGTTTACAAAACTATAATTCCCAGAATGAAAGAACGCTGGAATCAAATCTGTCACTAGCTTACATTCATTGTTCTGTATCTCTGGCAATTTTTTTTCTATACTTTCTATATTTGTCTATATTTTTGTTTTAATTTGTTAATAATAGAAACAGCAAGGAATACGATAATAGCTTATAAATAAATAATATACTTCAGCAAAAGAATAATTCAAACAATACTTAAAAATATAAAATGAAACCAATAAAAAAATTTAAATTGAATTTCTCTTTTTCTCGTTTGAAGGCCCCAGCGCTAATTTACATGCATATATTACTTGGGGCCGGAAACCTTTTTTTATGCTTTTCTTTTTCGAATTTAGTCATTTCCAAGCGTAACTTTATTACCATAAGTACTTTTATTTTTTTATTTGGAACAACATCAAATAATTCCTTCTCTATTAGTCGGCGAATTTTTTTAAAGTTATAGTGTTGATGCTATTTATTTTCTTTTTAATATTTTTCTTTTAATTAATCCTTTAATTACTTCTTCGTGTAACAAAATTAATTTATTTTCTAATTTTGGGTGTTTTTTGAGGAAGTGATATCATTTTTTTAAAATCATCAATTTGTTTAAGCTATGAAATTAAATTTTCTTTTTCTTGAACAACTACTTCCTAATTCAAACCTACGAATCGTAGATAATTCTTTTGTGGTGTCTAGGAGGGATGGGGTATTTAAAAAAACCAAAATTATATATCTTTAATATTTTATATTATAAATCAAGTAATTTACCAATAAAAGGTCGAAAATTAATCTGTAAGTAAAATATATAAAAATAATAAATAAAATAACTGTGTTTGTGAATTTTAGTTCTTTAATGAATTTTTTTATTTTCTTTTGAAATTTCCTTAATTTTTATCGTAATTGTATAATTATTTTTTCCCTATTTAACACAAATTAATTCTCCAGTCGTAATGAAAATAAATAAAATTTTTAAATAAAATAAATTCAAGTTGAACTAAAAATATCTTTTATTATTAATGATACAACTCTTATTGTTAATACTGTTAAAAAAGTTCTATTTTTGTAATTTCCCCAAATTTTTAATGTTTATTAAAACTAATAATAATGCTTTCATTGAAAAAAGTACGATAATGAAAAATAGAAATATGTTTATTATAAATTAAGTTTAAAAATTCTAATACCATAACAATATCAGCTAGAATATTCCCTGAAAAATAAATAAGCTTTTTAATTTGTTTTATCAAAGTAAACAAATAGTAATATTAAAACATTTTTACATATTTTAAATTATAAGTTTATTAATCAATTAATAAAAAAATATTTTCTCTGAATTTTTAAATAAAATCTATTTTTATTAAAAATCTAAAATATTTTTTTTATTTTTATTTTGTTTTAATTCATATATAATCATGAATCAATTTTATTTCTAACAAATACTTTAAAATAACAAAACTGTTTAAAATCCACGTAGATATAATTTAGAAGAAAATATGTTGAGATGATTATTATTTATTTTCAATCAAGCAATAAAAGTTTTAAATGATTAATATTTGTAAAAACACATGCTACCATTAAAAAAAATATATAAATAAATTCCCTTTAAGAATTATTTTCAGCAAATATATATATATATATATATATATAATTATTACAAATTCCACATAAATTGATATTTTTGTCGTTTCGAAGTGTTATAATGTCAAACACTATTTTCCTATTAGCGAGCTGCACTTCACAAAATATCATGATTAAGGTGAGAATTTATAAATAAATTTATGAATCTGCAAAATTATATAAATACTTGAACAACTAAATTTATTTTTTTGCAAAAAAAAATTTTTTCTATTTATTATTCCTAATTATTATTAGACTTTTGATTTTTGTCGTTTGATGAATTGGAATAGATTAATCAAAGAAGGCATTCCAATGAAAATATTCTTTCTGATATTTAAATGTCAAATTCAAAGCAGATGGTTTTTTATAATTAAATTTATTATAAAATACCGTTAAGCATCAAGGGAAGTTATTTTAGTTGCATAGTAAAGAACGCTATGTACTTATTAAAAGCTGAAAGAATTTGAGTAGGAAAAAATATTTGTATTTTTTAGCAAAAAAACATGGACGTTTTTATGTGTGTTTTCGGTTCCAATGTTTTTTGCCGATAGTAAATTTTGAATGGATTTTTCGGGACTGTATTTCGCATATTCTGTACAGATTTGGTTGTAAATTTTGATTATGTAATTTTTAATCCTTAAGTGACATATATTTATGCATGTTAAAATAACCGAAAAAAAATGGATTTATTTTTTAATTTTGCCAAATAAGCAAACCATGTATTATATATAATCATAAATCATGCATTTAAAAGTGTTTATGTAAAGAGTTGACCACACATAAATATCCTCACCCATTTTACGTCTTCAAACGTGTACAACTGTATTATTCCATGGCAAGATATTATGAGAAATACTTTTCGAATCATTTCTTTAAAACAGGTGTATATTTTATAGAAATTCAGAATTTCGATTTGTAAATAATAACTAGAAAATATTTAAATTATGTAACTTTTTGTTTTTGTTAATGTAGGGACTTCCGATTATGATAAAAGTCCAACAATAAAATGATGCAGTTGAAACAGTTGACAAACAATAAAAATTTCAAAAGTTTATTTGAAATTACATTATCTTGGTAATTGTATAATCTTTGACCAATTCTCGAAGTAAATAAACTTGTAGTAATTGATGTTTGATTAAGAAATGTGAATACTTTTAAGATGAGAACATCGAGCAGAACATCTTGATTAAGGTAAACATTCCAAAAAAAATATTAATAGAATCTGGAAATGTTTTGAAAATTATTTGATACAACTGAGACTGGATTTGTTTAGTCAACGAAGAAACATAATTGGAGTTATTGGAAAATTAAATTTTAATAATTATATGAATTGATAAAAGTTGCGTTCAAGTAAAAAGTGCCAATATTTAAACAAAAACTTAAATGTGTTATTTTAAACACATTTGTAATTTAATTAATATTTAATAAAATTAATTAAAAAATTAATGTTTCAGTCACTACAGGTAACATAATTTTATATTATTCTATATAATCACGATTTTCCGAGTTTTCAAAACATAAAGTTATTTTAATGAAAATCATAAATAGAATCATTTGGAACAATTAAAACATTACCTAGATTTCAAATCAGTATATATATAAAATCATCTAATAGCTAATTAATATCACTGAATTATAAAACCTTAAATTATTCAAATTTTTAACTATAAATTTACCAATGATCTGTCATTATCTATTAAATTCATTATTTCTTCAGTGGATGTCAACATAAAACTAGTTTGAACAAGCATAAAGTGATACTCACGTTATCAACATTTGATCTGAAATATTATAAATTTTAAACGGTGTACAGTTATTTGATCATACTTTGCACCGACTTGGAATTTAATTCATACATACTTCGAGATGTGAATAATAAAAATTTAAAATTTTTTAAAAATCAGTTGATATGAAGAAAATTTGAGATTGATAAATTTTGAGTTTTTAAATTTAATTTTAAATAAAAAATTTATACAACATATTGAAATGTATGTTTGAAATCATAGCTCGTAATATTAATTATCGATTTTGAAATTTATTTAAATAATATTATGAGTTAATATTATTTAAATAAGGATATTTTTCGAAAATTTATTGTTTGGAATTAAATTGTGTTATTATTGAATTCGATTATGATTACATACAAAAATGATTGCAACGTATTTACAACTAACAACATTTAACTGGTTTGAACAAGCATAAAATGATGCTTATGCCATCTATATTCGATCTGAGATTTTATTAATTGTATACGATATGTAGTTTTTTGACAATAATGTGCACGAACTTAAAATTTAATTCATGCATATTTGATCGAAAGTCTGTACCTTATTATGAGAGGGCAAAGTTGAACGGTAATGGAGGATAGTCAAAAAACTTTATTGATTAGAATAGTTTCATCGGGCTATCTAAATAATGTTTATGTAATAAGTGGAGTAAGGGCTGTCTCGAAACTTCAAATAGGAATCAATTATAGATAATATAGTTATGATATTGTATCAGAGGTCAAAGACTGAATAGACAATCGATTTTATTGTATATTGCATAATCGAGTGAGTTAGTTTATTGGGTAAACGTTGCTATTTAAAGAGGTGCAAAATTAATGTTATTTATATAATAAATCTTAAAATAAACTCGGGTGCTCTAGCTCAGTGGTGGCCAACCTTTTTATGTGGCAACCCCTATTTTTTAGTGGAAATAAATTTGACCCCTTTTAAGCGTGCATAAAACAAAAATTGAAAAGTGCAAAACAAAATCCTATTAAAATAACACATATATTATATTTATTATAAACACATCGTATTAAATGTTATTATTTTCATAGTATTTATTAATATTGGTTATTATTAGTGTGATGAATGTGTCTGAATATCATCATTAATGGTGTCCATTCTTGGTTTTATTGTTGAAATTTCTATTCTGAGTTGATTCTCAACATCTAAATAATATTTGAATTTTTATTTTTAATTATCCAAAAACAAATTTTTATCATTTATTTTAATTACAGTAATTGATATCAAAGTACATTTATTCACTGTATTTTTAATTTTTTATGAGATAACTTATTTGCAATAATATCACTTAAAACTTACTTTGTAAAATTTCATTAATCTTCATTTAAATTTATTTTCCCTTTTTAGCACAAATATTTGAATTTCTGAAATCCTATATAAAAGTTCCAACAAAGAACGAATTCAAAATCTGTCGAATGCTCTCAAATAGTATAATTTTTGCACAGCCTTTTTCAAGTGATTTTTCAATCACTTGAAAAAAAGCTGTGCCGAAAATTCGTGAATACCTTAAATAAATCTGATCCATAGTCAAATTTTGTAGAAAATATTATGTCACTTATAAAGAAATCAGAAGTGAAAAACAAAATATGTCCTTATAATAATAATAATAATAATAATAATAATAATAATAATAATAATAATAATAATAATAATAATAAATCACTTGAAAAAATCTGGGCCGAAAATTCGTGAAGATCAATAACATATCGATATCATTTGCTGATTTATAGTCAAAACACTTTTTTAAGTCATTGGAAAATAAAAAGAAATCTGAGGTGAAAACCAAAATAAGTTCCTATAACAATAATAATTAAATTAAAATATAAAATAATTTAATAAAAATGTAGAAATTATCTGTTGAAAATACGTTTACTATTCTCATGCATTCTCACTAAATATGAGTGATTGTTGTTCAATAAAATAATGAAAAATAAAACCTTGCTATTAATATATTTCTAACAAAAAAATTTTGTAATTATCACATAAATTACAAATTATATATATATATATATATATATATATATATATTGGCGCTTGTTGGAGTCAAAAATTACTCTATAAATGGTAATTATCATAATTATATATTCATTGTAATAATAATAATAATTGACATTTCAAAATAATAACAAACCAGGAAAATGTGAAAAAACTTTGAAAGAGCAATATTATTATTATTAAAAGTTTAAAAACAGAAAAATGCAAGTTATTAGAATTGAAAATTACATTATATTAATTCAAAAACAATTTATAATTATTTTCAAAAAATTTAAATTATTTTATTTTTGAATCAATTAGTTCACTTGTCTAAATATTCCTTATTTTCATTTAGTTATTGTTCATGTGATGTTTAGCATGAAAAAGACTGATAAACGATCGAAATATATAGCGAGATGTTATAAAAGATATTTAGTTTGCGATTTTCAATTATTAAAATTTGGCTTATTAATTCTTTCATTATTAATTTAAAATTAGTCAAATAGATTGAAAAGCTAAGAAATAAAATTGTAATGAACGATTTATATTTAAAAAATTTTATTGAATTCCTACAAATGTTTGAATTTACTTTTAATTACAGTTGTTTTATGTTACATCAAAATTATGTTATTACAACTGATAATAATAATAATATTATTATTAAATAAATAATAAAATTATAAAAATGTCAATGAATTAATTAAAAGGAAGTGCCATTCAAACAAATATTTTACGATAGATATACTCTCATCATCTAGTAAAAAACCAACCAAAATAATATTTGAATTTCCTTTATATATTCGAACAAATCATTACTTTTTAAATATTTTAATATATTTTTTTGTTTTACCCAATTTTAAATAATCAAACAACTTAAGAACATTCAAAACATTCATACTCATAGGGTTTTGCATATTAATCTTTGAATCTAATGACCTTATCACTTATAACATGTTCTCAATAATTATTATTTTGATTGGGTTTTTACCAGAATAAGATAGTGAATCTGTCAAAATATATCGCAAAGCAAGTGTTTGGATGGCGCTTTCTTTTAATAAAATTGTCGCCAAGATTATTTATTTATTTATTTATTTATTTATTTATTTATTTATTTATTTATTTATTTATTATTATTATTATTATTATTATCATCATCATTATTTTATTAAATATTCATTTTTTAGGATGATTCAACAAAGATTGACTATTTGATTTTGCAATTCTGTCAATATTACATCAAACACTTTCAGAAATCTCCAGAAATCGATTCTGGTTCTTTGATGAGTCTTGGAAGAATAATCATTTTACTGAGATCTACGGTTGACAGGTCGAAATCGTTATCATTTTCCAATAGCATTTTATCATTTGGAGATTTTATCAAACACATTCAGAGTTCGTTTTTCATTATTTAATAGCCGTCAATTAAAGTATATCGAATTTGATCTTAAAATTTTAATTGTTTTTTAAATATTTTTATTATATTTTATTATTTTCTTAATATTGCGTTAAAATAAACTGTTAAATTTAAATATTCAGATTGTTTCAAGTCTCAACATATGCCATATTCCATGGAGATTCTTCAGAAAATTTATATCGGAATTACTAGATCCAATCCTGATGCAAATGATTTGGCTAATAAACTGATCAACAGAATAGAGAATATTAAAGAACCGAAAACGAAAATCAGTCCGAGTCCGAATAGGACAATCAATCCATCATTTTACAGTGGTAATTTCTTGCAGACCTACCGACGATTGACGTACTGTTGTGATGTTCAGCAGGTCAGTTTCGATTCCTCACCCCGATATTATAGTACTTTTAACATTTTAGTCTGACAATTTAAACAAAAAACTTAAAAAACATGAACACTTGAGGAGCCTATTTATTTTCAATGATTCGTTAATAATTGCTAAAAGATCCACTCGCAGTTCAAGCAAACCTTCAAAGTATTTTAGAATCGACTCTAAATTCCAGTGCCGTTCGATCATAAATTTATTAAATCATAGAATAGAAAAGGTCTTCGGAGCAGGTATTATATATATATATATATATATTTGTGTGTGTAGCAAATGAAAAGACAATAAAAATAAAATAATTTAAATCGAAAAGACGTCTCTAGACAATATTATTTATCAAATACAAACTAATTTATTAGTATATAGATGTAAACTTATCAATTTAATTGGTAAACAAATTTCATGAGATTAGGAGTCAATGTGAGAACCTGTCGTCTAATTTTCTTCTGAAAAGATTTTGTGGCTTCTCGCGACCCGATAATTTCATTTGAAATGCAACAGCATATGCAATAGAATCATATAAAAAGAGCGAAAACTTTAGATAAATCATCGAAGGTAATTTTACAACAAAGGAGGTTATTACCAATTGTCAGCGTATTGAATAAATAGTTAGTAAAGAGTTAATAATTGTTGGGAAGTCGAATCAATTTAGCAAATGAGCGCTTACTCACAGGGTTAGCTGTAAAAAGGAAAAAGGTGCAGATTCTATATAATTTATTCTAACGTTATTATGACCGGTCATAGGCTGTTGAATCATGATAAACTGGCCAAAGACATTTAAGAATTTCGAAGTTTCTGGTTTTTAATGTTTAGAATTCGGTTATTGGAGCGGGCAAAGGCAATGTAACTCTAATCTCCGTTGGAGTAAGCCCTCGCAGACAATCCTCCTAATGCAGGATGGTATTGGAATTCTGAGGTGGCCAAATAAAAAGGTCATTACCCCGCGTGAACCGCCAGTTTGGAACAGTTTCAAATTTACCAAAACACCGATGATAACAATCAAAAACTTTTAAAATTCTTATCGTATCTCCAAAGATATTTTATATTTTAGAAAGTGAATTAAAATTTTAGGACTTTTAATTTTCCAAAACTATGCAAAAACGACATTGAAGCCTTAGGCGAATGCAAAATATAGTCTAATTGTAACTTATTAAGCTTATTAACAGTGTTAAAATTTATAATCATAGTAATAAAACTAAACTTTATTTAAAACAATTACAATATTAAAACAACTTGTTATTATTTAATAAATAGCATTTTAATATTCATAAATCTCCGTCTCTTCGATGATCTTCCAACGCTTTAGCCATTCAATCCTTCTAGGCTTTAATGCATTCTTAAATTTTAGTTCAATTTGTCGAGGTGATAGAAATTGTAGAATTTAATAGTGTCCTTCATATTTCATTCCATTTTTTCATTTATGTGACTCTAATCCGACCAACATTTTTTCTTTCACATCGAAATATTTTGTTTCTCTTTTCTCCTGATTTATATCTTTCATTGAGTTTGCTGCTTTCTCTATTTTAACTTTGACTGACTTTGAATTTTCATCTTTTAGTTCAGAACATACCCTGAATTTGAAATGAAATTTATTTTCCGGCCTTAGACAATCCTAAAAGGCTCTGTATTGTTGCATTTAAACCAAACTCGATTCTGCGTAAAAGTTCTCAGCAATTATTTTCCTTACATCCTTCTTTTAATAATATCTTAATCTCCTAATGGTTCTTTCAGCAAACCTATTTAACTGATGTTGATATGGTGAACTAAATTCTTGTCACTCTCCAAATTCTTGCATCCATTCTTGCATCAATGACCTTTGAAAATCTTTCCTCTGTCAGTTAACATGCTATCTGGTTTGCCAAAACGATAAATCCAGTTATTCAAAACGACATTCAAAACAGAGATCTCAACTTGTCTTGTTGCCGTTGTCAAACTTATAAATTTACTGAAACAATCAATTATGACTATTCAATATTTATTTTTCCATTTAGATATTTCCACTACTATATATCTACTGCTATATGCTTTGAATTATTGTCTCCTGGCATTGGTAGTAAAGTTTCTCTTGTTTGTCCTTATTCTATTTTTCTCTTTGAACAGATTATACATTCAATTATACATTTACTACCACTTTGACTCATATTATTCCAGTAAAAGAAATTTTTCATGTAATACAAAGTTTTTTGATATATAAATAACACAATTCAATGTCAGTGTAATTTATTAATGTGGCAACGTTATTTTTGAGGGCTAGTAACAACATCTTGTTATCCTCTATAATTGATAGCAATCTATCTTTTATGCATAGTTTTAGATATTTAAAGCATTATTGAACTTTAGAAACTCTTCTTTTTTCACCCTCAATAGTTCTATAATTTCTTTAATAATGCCTTCATTCTGTTTTCTTTTGGTGATCCTCCATAATATTTGCATTTCCTTTTAAACTGTTTATATACCTCACTTTTGATTTTGCTTCTTTGGCATTTTTAAGTTTTGTTTCGCATTATGGGCAAAACTCATTTTTGATCCATGGAAATCCATCTGCGCATCCGTGATCTGCGCTCCCTTTCGATACTGTAACTCAAGATCATATTCTGATAAGTTTACGAGCCAAGTCTGAAATTGTGGAATAATTATTTTCGTCGTAGTGTTCATGAAAGTCAATGCTTTATGATCTGTTCTTGCAATGCATTTCTTGCAATAGAGATACTGTCTAAAATGAACAATAAATTCATGAAGGTCTAATAATTCTTTCCTTGATACACAGTATTTTATGTGATGCACCGCACAGATAGCAGGCATCCTTGTCAATTACAAACGATCTGCCTGGCATTGAAAATTCAAGTACTGGAGCTTCACTCACCAAAAAATGTTGACATAAAGGTATTTCTAAATTCAAAAATAATTTGACCAAAATATTATTTCTTTTCAAAACTCAAAATACGCAATGCATCTTTTTCTCTTTCTTCATCAGTGTTCTGTATTTCCAATAATAATGAATCTATGTTGTGAATTTCTTTTGAAATTTAACCAGACTACATTATTGTATTTACACCTATAAAATATGAATTGATATTTCTAACGATAACATTCAATTTTCTTTTTTATTTCCCATTCAACCTCTAAAATTACACTTCTATGGGTTTTCATTTTCTGGTAGGTCGCAGCATCAGCCACACAACTTTCGGGAAATTGTTTTAAGCGAAACAGAAGGTTTATAGCAGGCATGTCAAACACGCGGCCCGCCAAAATAGATTACCAATATGATTACTAAACATTTCAGTCAACCTTAATTTTTTTTAAATAACTCGTAAATTACTATGTGTATTTCAAAAATTTACATCTACATTTCATCTTGTTAAGACAAAATAAAATTTTGCATCATAACAGATGGTTACATGCATGTGCACGAGAAGTAATCAGATACTTAGTAAAGAATCAGAAATTTTTTTCGACTGAAGCAGCACAGCATCAAAAATGCTTGAGTAACTCTAGTGACGTTCTGCTTCAACAAATGCATGTAGGTACGGTTTAGATGTGTCCTGACGTGCGAAGTTTTTTTGCGTTTATTAATTAATTTTCACTATTTTTTTATTCTTTCTTTTGTAATCAATTACGAATTTTTCAAACCATCTAGCAGTACAAAAATAAATCTGTCAATTGAAGAAGAACATAGTAGTTTTCAAGAAAAATGGGAGGTACAATACTTTTGTATACAAGGAAGACAAAATAAAATTATGTCTCATGTAGAAAATCTATTACAATTTGCAAAGAATATAATGTTAGAAGACACTACAAAACATATTATAGCAAAAATTATGGCAAATATATTGCGAAACTACGTGATGATAAATTGTCAGAATTAAAGTTGACACTTCAAAAATAACAAAGTGTATTTACCAAACCTGTTGAAGATAATACAGCTGCTGTAAAAATTAGTTATTTTTTATCAGATTTAATTGCAAGAAAGTCAAAACCGTTGACTAAAGGCCAATTTATCCGTGAATGCATGATTAAAGCAGTGGAAGTGGTGTGTCCTGAACAATTAAAGAAATTCAAAAATATAAGCTTAACTTGAATTACCATTGCTAACAGGGTTGATGATATAGCAGAGAATTTAAAAATTCAATTAAAATCAGCAATCCCATCATTTGAGACATATTCTATAGCAATTGACGAAAGTACTGGTGTACAGGATATCGCTCAGTTAGCTATTTTTATTTGTAGATGCGATGTGAACTTAAAAGTAAGTGAAGAGCTTTTAGAAATTGTTCGTATGTACGATACAACTACAAGAGTTGATATTTTTAACAAACTAATGGATGTTTATATCGGCTACAATTTATCGTTAAAAACCTAGTTTGTTTTGCAACTGATGGTGCACCTGCCATGACTGGCAGTGTTAAAGGCGTCATTTCAAAATTAAAAGAAAAATGCAGAGAACAAGGTAATATTTATGTTCAACATTTTCATTACATTATTCATCAACAAACATTGTGCTCCAAAGTTTTAAATATCGACCATTTACTAAAAAATGTAACTAAAATTGTGAATTACATTCGTGTACGGTGGTCCTAGTCATCGCCAATTTAGAAAGTTCTTAGAAGACATAGAAATTTTAGAAGAATTTAAATTTCTAAAGAGTCTATAAATACAATTTCAAAGACTGCACGAAACTGTGCGAGCTATTAAAAGAAATAATTGAAATGAGTTTTCTAAATATATATCCAAATATTGCTATTGATCTAAGAATATTTTTAACCTTGCCAGTTAGCGTAACAGAATCAAAAAGGAATTGCAGCGTACTCAAACGTATAAAAAATTATTTAAGATTAACAATGGTGCAGGATCGTGTAAATGGTCAGGCGACACTAAATATTAATTGGAATATTGCAAGAAATGTGAACTATTCCGAATTAATAGGTTCATTTGCCGCTCTCGTGGCTCGAAAAGCATTATTTTAATTGTTTTTCATTAAATTTCGTTTTGTATTTTTTTTAATTCATTATATTTCGTTTGATTTTTTTATATTTTGTACTATGAATTATACATTTTTTACTTTAATAAATTTTCAGTTGTATATATATACAGGCCCCTATATAAATAGGGGCCACGCATGTTGCTTGACCTGGGCCTTCAAGTGTCTATTACAAGGCCTGTATATATATACAACTGAAAATTTTTCAATAACCATAAAACTAATTGATAATATAAAAAATGTTTTGTTTTACACCTCGAAAATAATAAAACCAATCAAATAAATTACTTTTCAACTTACTTAAAAAATTAATTAAAATTAATATTTTCAAATCACGCAACAATTGCCTTACAGCTTGAGCATGCGCAAATGTGCTAGGGTTGGCTACTAAAATTAGGATCTGAAATGATTTAGTAAAAAAATTTCGACGCCAAATGGCAAAATTTGCTCATAATCTGTTGAATTTTCCCTTCGACACATTTTCCCCATATAATAATTCGACAACTATAAAATTATTTTTCATTTTATACAAATGTCTCTTATCTTTACATATAGACTGAAAGTGCAATTTTTGAATTTTCAAACGACAAATATTTTGATCCATTGAATATCGTCCTTCACGCAATTTTAAAACCTTCCTCCCCTCTATAATATTGTCACAAAGTTCGGCCCCTTCCTTTAAAAATTTATCATGAAAATATTAAACGTATATAAAATATACTATTAAACGTATAATATTCGATGTATAATAAATCACTGGGCTCGTCTTCCAGTGATCAGAACGATTAAAATCTTATATATGAGAGTGAGCATAACAAAATATAAATCATCAAAAAATTAAAAACGTATCATTGTTTGATGTGACGTCATTTTTCTAAAACGCCCACCTTTTCCCTTCGTCACAGATTTGTGATCCTTCTCTTTTAGGTGTGTGATGTCATTTATGGACTTCAAAATAATTAATATTTTAAAATAATATAAATTTTAAAGTTAACTAATTTGACAACAATTTGATGAAATAATTCGATAATAGCACAAACACTTTATAACTTTGATACACTGCTGACAATTAAAGTCGATAAATTACGACCAATAAATATTGCGCTATAAAATAAATGCTAACAATATTGTTTAATTTATTTCATAATATTTAAAAAACTGAAAATAATTCATTTATTTTGAAAACTTTTATTGTAAAATGATTTGGCAAAAAGTATTTTTCATTTCTCTTTCATCAAATATTCCAAAGAAAATTAATTTAATTTTTTTCTAATTGAGATTTTTAATTTTAGTTATAATGAATTCTGTTTTATTTGTAAAATATTTGAATTTTTTTTCTATTGTTTGAAAAATAAAATTTAAGTGAAAAAGCTAAAAATTAAAAATTTCCTGTAATTGTTCGATGGTCAGAATGAAAGACGTGGAGAGCCATAAGTTGAGCACTGTTGACCAAAAGTTTTAAAAATTTGTAATAAATCTTTAGAATACCCAAAAATTTCGGTAAACTGAGACTGGGCAATAAAAATTTTGTTTATAAAATTTTGAAATTGTGATCTCATTTCCAAAAATTCAAAAAAAGTCGAAATCGTCAAACGAATCGAAGATAAACTTCAAATCACAAAAGAAAACAAAAATGAATGATTTGTGTTTTTGGTTTTGGTTTTGAAACAATTTAATTTCATAATCATAAAACACGGTAATGTTGTCTGGGCCTGTCACAGCCTTTTTTCATATTCGAATTTTATTAGGTTAACTTTTATGACTTTATACACTTCTTTCTGTACAAAGTTTCACGAATGTCTTCAATTCTTGGATTTTTAAATTGCTACGCCTCTAGATTCGTGAAAGTAAGTGTATAGGTTTCAATGCATCAAGACGGATGTGAAAAGTTATAGTTAATGCTGTTATTACAGGAAATTAGTGTCGTTACATTGTACATCCGTGGCAGATCTTTGTTTAGTGTGATTTGTGGAATATATAATATTCAACCCGGTTGTTGTCCAATGGTAGTTTTTGCTTTGGTAAGGTTCCATCTCAGAATCTTCTCGAGACTTTCACGTTTCGAGGTAGTTTCTTTAGCTTCAATTCATACGGTGGCAAATCGGCAATGATGATGGATTTGAAGAATTCCGCTGTAGATTTTCCTCAATGTTTGCACATTTATGGCCTGAAGAAATTTGCAAAAGGTTTTTGTTGACAAAATTGAACTCTCGGAGGGCATAATTTTTGCTGTAAATTTCATCAATCTAAACTGTTATGGAATCAAAAGAGTTATATTTGCCCAATTGAACATATATCTCAGTAAATTCAGCGTCGCGATCATTGAGCAGCTTGCCTTTTTGAACTGCAAACCTACGATTTAGTCTCTGATTTGTCTTACGGTAATAATTTTGACGTTTTGACGTGGTATCAAATGATCGACCAGTCACATTTTATCAAGAAATTCTCGGTCGTAGTGATGCTCATATATTATATTTATATAACATTTATGAACACTCAGTTAATTTATTCATCCGTTGTAAAATAAAAACATTTAAATTATGGTTCACCATGTTTCCGTGCTCCTTCCTACCCCTCAACTTTTATACATTTTCTGTTTCCCATTGCCTTCTCAAACAAATGATCGGAATAGTGTAATATTTTTATTAGTCTGTTTTCCTATCTAATATATCAAACTGTTGTGATTGATTTGTTTTAATCAGGGAAATATTTTCTTACTTTTCAGTCAACCCCCACCAGATTTCAATCAAATGCTTCGATGAATCAGCCAATCCTGCAAGCAATTTCAGCCGTCCCTTAATCTATTTCATTTGTGACAGTGAATCCAGCTGTGAAAAACTGCTGTCCAAAGTCACCCTGAGCCAGCTGGAGAGCCAGTGTGTGGAACAATTGCGCCTCCATCAATGGGACTGCAATCATTCAACAAAACAATGTCTCTGTTTAACAGTTATTCATGCCACCTCGCGGCTGATAATTAAAAATAGTCAAAAGTACTTTCAGTCTCTTTGTTGAAGAATCCTAAACTTTCTCACTGCTGAAAATGTGGACGCTTTTTACTTGAAAATTTCCATAAATCTAAAATTGTAAATATTTATATGTTTCACATGCGGCGGAATCTGTTTGAAATCGAATTTTAAAATTAGTTTTTGCCGTTTATTTTCTCTGGAAATTTTCTTGGAAATTCTGCAATTAAGATGAGTGAAGATATTAATATTTTACCTATGTATTTCTATGTGCTGCTTATTAGCATGATTTGGAGTTTTATTTTTGGAAATATTTCAAAGATTGTTTAAATGCATTTAAAATAATAATACGTATGTATTATATTTTTAATTTTTATTATTATTAAATGAAATTTAGTATGGTTTATTGTTTACTCATTATTATCAATAGTAAATTTTTCTAACAATAATAAATGTTACTAAAAAATTTAATGACTAAATATTTTCATTCATTTTTAAAACAAAAAATATCTAATTTTTAAAAAGTTTTCTAAAAAATTTCTAATTCAAGCCAAAAGCTAGTTAGGTTCATAGTAAGCCGTCGGTAGAAAATAAAGATATACTAAAGAAATATATTTAGTGAATCTAGAACCGGATCAAATCAAAAAATAAAACAAAAATCCCTATATATTATAAATAAACTTTTTTATAATATTTTGTCTTTATAAATAGGCGATAATTCATTTTACATCTTAAACGGTAAGCAATATAAAATGCAAAAATATTAAAAATAAATAACAGAAAATAATAGTGAAAATTATGTAATTATCAATAGATTTATTTTCAATAATAAAAATTAGGATGAAAATAAAAAAACTTTCATCAATAAAATATTTTTTATTTCTCATTAATATATCTTTAATACGTAAAAATAATATTACCTATGCAATCAGAACTAAATAATTATATTATCCAAAGGTTTATGTCCACCTGTATGCTATCTTCTCATCCCATTTGTGACAGAGTTTGATGACAGGCTCTGAACAAGTACCTTTTATGGGGATTTTCTATCTAGAAACATTTTTACAGGTCTTTATTGACTTTTTTGGGCATCTTCTAACTCAAGTTTCCGTCATATTGCGAACCTATAGAGTTCACAATCAATGATCTTCAGAAAATGTAATCTATCATAATGAGATGATCATCTACCTTGACTCTTTTGACGAGTTCATGTAGTCTGTTTTGGTATTCTTTCGGATGAAATCATCCCATTAATTATTATCTGCACGTCTTTAAATATAACTACGGGCCACTCTTAACCATTCTACTAACGGGTAAGGACAGATTATTTTTCCACAGATCGAGAAAAACTCTCTTTGAGTGATTTCTGTCTTATTTGAACTAGTCTGTGTTCCCTCTAAATCAGGGTTTCTTAACCGGTGAGGTATACCTCCCTTGGGGAGGTATACTAATGTGTTGGGGGAGGTATGAGATTTTGTTTATTTTTGTTATGTTTTTTTTAAATTAAAAATTAAAATTATTTACATTATCAGTATGAATTAAATATGATTTTTTTTATAAATATATATTAAAATGGTAAAAATAAAATAATATATGTAATGTTGGTATACCAATAATTATGTTTCTTATCTTTTCTTAAAATAAATTAATTATACTGGAGGTGAGAACATAAAATTAAATATTAGGTGAGGTATGAAGTAAGAAAGGTTAAGAACCCCTGCTCTAAATCAAGTCAAGTGACCATCTCGATTACATTTAATCTTAATTCCAATAACTCTTGAATTTTCTAAATGCTCTGGCGGTTTTGGTTAATATGATTCACAACGTTGTCGAGGTTGACCAGCTTTGTATTGACAATGAGGTCGTCGATATAATAATCGATAGCTTGACTAATGGTTGCATTGAGGCTAAACACCTTCCTGAAAACTGAAGACATTATCTTGATGACACAGTTGAGACCAAAACCTAATCTCGTTAAACACATTTGTTTTAAGCCTAGAATTTCAGGGTAGTTAACTACAATTAAATCAACAACATAATCGTTCGAAATATTGTGAATGCACGGGTACAACAAAGCATCATGGTCACTATGACTAAATTAATTAATTCTTTAACGGAAAATATGTTATTTTTATTAATTTCTTTCATCCATTTATTGGACTTTATAAATTGCCGAATTTTGGCCAAATTTTTTGTTTTCGTCTTATTTTTATGCAAATTTTGCTGAACTTTATACATTTTGTGGATCAATTTATTTTTGGGTATATTTCATTTCATTTATATTTTGTGTTCTAGAATTTTTCTTTGTTTAATTGATGTGATGTGTTAGAATTAAGTTGACTTGGTGCTGGGTTTTCATGCTATGTAACCGATATATTTGTAAAAATTCTCAAGGTCTTTTGTTTCGACTCATCAATTTACATAATCTCATTTTCCCCTTCATCGGTCTCAGCTCAATAATCTCTTATTGTATACATGAAAAATAATTTTAAGTAATTTGATTTTCCATAATTATTTTCCATGAGTTTTTTTCAAATATTTTAATATTTATAGTGTAGTTTAGACTGTTTTTATTGCCATAAAGTGTCAGTGGCACTTTATCACACATGCCTGTGTCATTTATAATTGTAATATGAAGAAGATTTTTCTGTTAAATTAAAAACTAATATTAACATTATTGGTCGAAAAAGATCGAAAGCAAAAACTGTTAAATTTAATTAATCAATATTCATGTTCAAGCTCATTAGGATTATTTACAAAATTGCCCATAAACAAATACAAAATATGGACGAAGAGCGAAATCAACTTCTTAATGAATGCAATTTGTATCAGGAGAGAAAAGACAAAATGCAATAGAAACAAAATGTTTATTTGAGAAATAATTATTTACAATTTCTTATTTTCACAATTTGTAATTAATTTGCTTTGCCATGCTTTCCATGAAACTATTCAAAGCCGGCATGGAAAGTTGGCATTCGAACAAAAACGATTTTAATTCTTGATTTTTCGAGATGACCGTTAAACGGGAGAACTTTTCGGAGAGATTCTCAAGAGTCAATTCTATTTCTGATGCAAATTTATCAGTGAAAATATTCTTAGAATTATTTTCTGACTTAATTGCAATCAATTTTTCTTTAATTTGATTGTTAAACTTTGTTTCGAATTTCTTTAACTCATTAACCTTTTCCTTAATTTTTTGGTCAATTTCTCGTTGTTTATTTTTATATACAAATTGAATTTGTTCGATAGCACTTGCCGCTTTAGTTGATATAATTCCTTCAATCATATTTTGTAAGTTCGCTTCATAAGAACGTAAGTTTTCAGGTTTGGACTCATTTATTGGAAAAATTAAATTAAGAAAAACTGTTTCATTGCATATAATTTCAATAAATTTAATTTGGGATTTCAAACTTGAAATTATTTGACTGGCAAAGAAATTATCATTTTTATCTTTAAATTCATTAACTAAATTACAACACTGAAAGTACAAATTTAACAACTTATCATCCAAAAATCTGATGTTTATTAAATTTATAATGGATGAATTTTTATATTCATTTGTGTTAAAATCCAATTTGCAATTGTTTTTTAAAAACTTATTTTCGTTAACATTCTTTCGGTTAAGCTGTTGTTCTACTTGATTATTTAGCTTAAGAGATAATTCTTGCAAAACTTTGTAACTTTCCAGTAATTCTTTTCGATTTACTTTCACTTGTCCCGATAACAGCTGGGTAGAACAATAGTTTTGTAAATTAAAAATACAAATATTAATGGAATTGAAAATAGAATTTTTCAAAGAATGATATGAATTAATCATTTCTAGAATTTTTAAATATTCTACTTCTGAATTTCTAAGTTCATTAATTAAGAATAATTCTCGATCTTTAAAATATTCTTCTGACATTTCAAATAAAAACGGCGTCTTAATATATATTAAAACAAAATCAATTATAAGAATATTATATAATTTAAGTATCCATAGTAACTTATGAATTTAATTTTTTTAAATATCTTTACTAGTAATACAAGATTATGAAAAAACAAAAAATATGTTATGGTTTTACCGTAGATGAGACGCTATAAACGCTTTAGTGAATGTAGTGGTGTATAAATATTTTTAAAAGAGTTAATAATTTGTGTATGTGTAATTTTAATACATTATTTATGAGGACCAGTTAAATTCTTTCATAGAGCATAACTTGTCCTAAATGTATTGGTTGAAAAATACCGTTTTAAAATGATAAAATTTAATATTTTTTTATGTTAGTTACATGATGGGAAATAAAATTTCCAAACGTACACACCCAAATGGTATTCTCATCAGAAACTCGTATAATATAGTTAGTTGCAGTAAAAGGTCATGACCGGTAATACCCAGACGCAGTTCACGAGCTACCATAGAAAGTTCTGGTTTATGATGAATTTGTATGTAATAACAAGAGGTTCATAATGGTTCAAGAACCGTATGCGCTTCTTGATTGTACGAAAATCTTCCCCGCAACGCTGACTGGTCCATAGAATTCTGAAAATTCTGAAACAAAATATTATTATCTCAGTTTAGGGTATAAATAAGGATAAAAATAGTAATATTTTAAGAAACACTTTTAAGTCCAAAGTGTATCAGGGAGGTTGGATGGCTAAGTCAGTATCATAGCTAAAGAAGCGGATAATTAATATCTTGAAAACTATTAAACTATTGGTGGGTTTCTGGGTTTAGATATTTGAGACTATATGGTTGTTACCCAGACAACCCCATACAAAATGTTTCCTTTGCTTACCACTCGGCACCCGTTGCTAAGCAACGTTGGAACTGTGTTCGAGTGGGGTAGATCGTCCGCAAAAAGTGAGCGCTATTGCTAATGCTATAATTGACCGAACGACCCATGGGTCCAACGAGCCGTCGTTAGAAGACTTGTGCTCGCTTTAAGTTGTTTGGTCCCCTTGTGTCTAAGTTCCTATCGTTTATCTAGCTATTTTGACAACATTAGTTTGGAACAAAATGGGTGGTACTCCTTATTTAAACCCTTTTACAATGTCGTTCCAACCCACTAGGATGATATAGACATAACAAGATATTTATAGAAACTACCATATACATGAACTACAATCTCTATCACGCTTTATTTGTCGATTAAATACATGGTCTATAATAGTCCCGGCTTATCTGAAAATCGAGCGGCTCGGCGCTTAGCCCGCTCCTTACGTCCAGGTCGACGACTGGTTGTTACTGTTGTGATTGGAACAGTGGTAGGAGTTGACGTTAAGGTTGTCGATGGGGCAATACTTGCTTCGCGATAGGCCAATTGAGCAGGGGCGAAGACTAAGGGGTAGGTCACCGCTGACCCTTCTTGACAGGCGGACAACGCTATCTCTAGCTCCCTAATTTGAGTCTTCAGGCCTTGGAATAATTGCTTCTCTTCCGCCCATCCCTTTTGCGCCGCGGCAAGTTTTTGATATAGCGGTTTGACTCTCTTCGGCTCTATCCACGTTGCCTTGATTTGTTGAGTAGTTGGACGAGCTGGTCATGGAGTTTTTTGTTGGCCTGTCTCGCATGAGTGAATTCGGTTTGTAGTAATTTCACGGGGTCCATTTCTAGAATAACAAGGGTTGAATTTCTGTGATGATTTCTATAGTAACAAGTGTGATTAATACTAAACATAGTTGCGAATTGAATTTAAAACAAACAAAAATTTTAAAACTAAATTTCTAATAGTTTATTAAAAGAAAACAAAAAAAAATTTCCGATCATTAATGGTCACTGTTTTAGGGGATTATGCGTCTTCGAAGAATCGCTTGATTCCTTCTTCCGGGGAGTAACCCGGAATCACAAATACTGGCCTCTTGGTATTTCGGGTCGGTCTCGGGGGAGGTGGATAGTTGCTTGCTAGACGCCCCGCCGCTAGGTCGTCTTGGACGTTGGCCAAGTATCTCGTGGCCCGCTCTATGGCGGCCTCGACGTGGCGCTGGTGGTGCAGGAGACTTTCCAAGAGTTCTTGGGCCTGAGTTAGAATATCCTGGGACAGATTTGGTTCGCTAGACGTTTTTCTGAACTGCCGCATGAAGTCTTCCGGGGAGATATCTTCCCTTCGGTCGTCTTCTGGCCTGTCGCCATTGCTCCACGATATGAGTAGGGGTTTCAACGATAGCTCCAGATTGTCCTGAATAGAAAGTTTGATGAGTTTAGCACTGTAACCCAAAATTTCTCTCAGTAAATTAAGATTTGGTCGGTTATCTTGGGGTGTTCTCAATTATATAAATCCTCTCGTCGTTTGGCGGGACACAACTCAAGGAAAACTAAATTAACTAATTTTTGAAATGCGTTGAATCTCACGGAACTCGAAGTCGGACGTGGGGTTACTAACATGGTTGGCAATATATTCTCGACTCGGTCGGCTTTTCCCTCTTATTCAGATGCGAAAAGTGGTGGGTCATGCGGCTGGAATTATCTTTTGAGAAAAATAGAAAAATCGGCACTTCAAAACTACCAGGGTTACACATTCTTATGTCGTGAAGGTACATTCGAGGAAGAAAATTCTTATTCAATTTATTGGACAATTAAAATACCTGAACCGAATGTGGAGATAATAATAATAAAAGATCTATTAGTTCGACTGAAATAAACAAAAAAAATACCTGAAAAGATCATAATGCCAATATTTTATTTTATTAAATTTTAACCTGAATTACTGAAACAAAATATCTAAGAAATCCTAATATTGATAAGTTACGCGACTAAACTTAGAATAATTACGAGCGAACCGTTTTCCCCAAAATGATTGTCGAGCGGTTTGTTTATGTGGTTAGAACCGGAATCTGCGCGTAGTAATTATCAACTCGAACACTTGTAACACTGAAGACCAATTAACGATGGTGAATATTTTTATTTAACAACAAAAAAAAATTGATTATTGTACTTAACAGTGGAGTGAAAGAAATTTTATCATGTTGGAATTTGACTTGTGCGGGAGACCACAATTTACTAGTAGGTATAGAATTGTTCAGGTCATCGATTTTAATCCAGAGGGTTTACTTGCTGACTCTTGGGTTTTCATTTGGCGGGGGAAAGCGATACAGTTTTTATTCTGAAATTTTTTCTAAGGCTCGAATACAATTATAATCTCGTTAATAAGAATAATCGAAAATTTACTCGTCAGAGGGGCTTCTGCGGCATCCAGCGAATTGGGTTTTAGATTTTCTCCTGAGTCGTTTGGTGAATTCATAATTTTTTCGCTAGGTGAAAATGATGTATTTTCTACTGACGTCGGTTGATATATTGGTGAGTGTGCGTATGTGTGCCGGATGATCGAGTTAGGTAGACATGAATGAAATGTCAATTACAGCGTGACCACAACGAGGTGGATGTTTACATTGGTTGATCGACGGAAATGTCGGCGAGTTTTGTTGAGGTAAAATTGTTTATTTCGTAGATTGTAAATTTATGAAATTCAGTTTAGGCTAATTGTACTTTGGAGTTGCGAGTTTTGTGAATTATTGGGTAAGTTTTATTAGCTAGCTTCCACCATAACGAGTTTCTTATATAGCGTGTAATGCGTGTGAATTCAGGGAATCAGTTCACTCTGTTATTTCGCGGGAGTTTTATATAACTGCGTTTTGGATTCTCCTTATCTCTCGCTGCTGATCGCCCAGTTGGTTTATCAGAAAATTTTGGTTGATTTGTTAACTCTCTCTGGTCATCTGGTGATTTATAGTATATATTCAATTAATTAATTTCGGTGTGAATTTCAGGGAATTATCCTCGTTAATAGTGTTCACAGTGGCAAATGTAGTGAGAAGTTGTTTGTCGGATCTATCTATCTCCTTTGGATATCACTGACTGTTGTCGCGATTTAATTTGGTGTCAATTTTCGTCATCAATCACGACAATGAAAAATTGGTTCTGGGTATGACGGAACTCTAGTCTAACAACATCGGATTGCTACGCTCGTCATCTGGGCTTTGTCTTATAGTCCTAACTTTCTCATTTCGGTGGGGTTGAACTGGAATTTTGTCGTTATCTTATACCGATTAAGCTGATTTTAGAAAGTGAGTGTTCTTCACTTTTAATAAAAAATAAAGTTTAAATGACTTTAATTTTTGTCTTCTAAACATTTAATAGTGAAGTAAATTTTCATAATGTTTATAACAGTTGTAGTGAAAGTTTTTTATTGACTCTTACAAGTTTTCGATGATTACTTCAGGGATTTTCTATATAAGACCAATTATTTGGGTGATATGCTCGCAATGATCGCCTAATAGTTAGAATTATTCCTGGAAAACGTATCTGGGGTTAGGGTGACTATATTCGAGTTAGTTTAAATGATTTCATTCATTGCATTGGCATTCGAAAAGGCGTGTCCATACTCTGACTTAGAACCTAATTAAATTCTCTATTTTACTAGAAGTTTGAGTCGATATGTTTAAATTAAAAAATTTTAATTCAAGGTTAAGTAATTTCGTTAGTAATTTAATTTTTATAGCAGCTATTTCATATTGATTTGTTCCCCGTAACCTTTCCCTTTAATAAGCCTTAAACGCATTTTATGTTCATATTATATTTAATGAGTGCCCACTGGACTACTCGGTGTGATGATTTTGAGCCGTGTGTAGAATAATTTAGGTCGAATTTACAGAAAACGAGAAACGAGGAAGTAGCCAAACGACCTCTTCCTTATTTCTCTTTTCTTCTATACGGAATAGTATTGACGTTCCAATCCCTGCGTTCCGCACGCTGGGTTTTCACGGGCACAGATCATTGGCGATTTTCCACGCTCTTACACGAGTCTGAGTTATGCGTTGATTTTACTGACTTGCGATATGTGTTGGCTGTGGGCCGGAAAAATTTCGACAGATTAATTTTATTAAAATGCATAAAACAATTTAAACATTAAAAATATTTATTGAAGTATATTAAAAGTAAAATACAAAGTTACCATATCCATTCCAATAAAATTTTCATAAAAATGCATCTCCCCCCACGCCGACATCCAAGCAGAGCTCTACCGAGGTTGCGAGGATGTGACGTGGAGAGAGAGTTCCAAATAAAACTACTTCTCATCTAAAAATTCAAAAGAATTGGCTTGAAAATAGGTTTAAAATAACTAAGATTCTATTTTTCAAAATTGGTTCAATTTTATGTGAAAATGCATCGGTATTTATACCTATTTTCTGTCCCTAACCTCGCATGTTAATTTTGATGTAGTAAAACAAAATTCGACCTTGTTATTTCTAGTGTATTCTATTCTTTATTTTTATTATTTTTTAATTTATTTTAATAATTTTTCATTTAGAATTTTTATTGAGTTATTTCTAATTCAAATTTTTTGATTTAAGTTTCATTTTCATGAACTTTTATTGATTTATTAATTCTCGGTCGAATTAGTTGGGTTTTCATGTTATATTTGTATTTGTATGGTGCGAATCTTGTTGCGTTTTGTTATTATTTTAATTTATTTTTATGTTTATCATTTTATATTTAATTCTCTTTTTTCTCATATTTGGTAAGGTTTAATTGGTGTTTTTAATAGGTTTATTTTAAATTTGCTTGTTATGTTTGCATGTGTGTTACCGATCCATTTAAACATTTCTCAAGGCCGTTTGTGTTCTGGCCCAACACTATCAAGCCAATTACAGACGAAAAAAGATTTGGAATCTAGCAGTTGAGAAGCATTTCAAGTTACGGCAATGTCTCAGAGGGAAATTCAATAATAATATTAATTATATATAATGAATAATGAAAGCAAAATGATTCTTCGAAATAACTCGGCACCCTGTGGAATTTCAAAAAACTCTAACAAAAGCTTTTTTATAATGCTTTTTTTGTAAAGCTTTTTTTGGAATAGATTCCAACACATTAAGAGATCCAGTCTGATTATATTGAATACGAATGTCGTCTTCTTAAAGTATTTGAGCTAAAGAAGCATTTAGCTATCCAGATGTCAAATGCAGCCAGTGAAATGGCTATTTTAAATATCAATGCTGGGATGTTTGTGAAAAGATGAACTATAAAGATAAATTTCACAACAGAAACATCAACTTTGAAGGTCAGAGAAAATTTGGAAATAGAGGACGATATCAACACCAGTGCAACACGATGTATGATTGCTCAGACGAATACAATGCACTGAAGATGAAAAGTGAAATGATGACGAACTGTTGAAAGGGAGAGTCCAGTTTATTATAAAAAACAAAATCAGTATGAAATAATCCATTTGTATGTATTTAAAAAAACAAGTCAGGTATAAGAAAATTTACCAAGAATATGACAAGCTGATATCAATGAGTTCTTGATGACACACATGCGAATAATTGTATCATCACGTTCGGTAGAGATGTTTTAATAAAAAGCTCCACAGGTAATTTTATCTGAAAACTGCAGGATGCATAGTTGATAAATCTCGATGCTATTTGCCTCGTAGAATATTTTTGTTATTCTGCAAGATGATTATTTGAACACTTAAACTTTAAGATTGTCTAGTTCCAATTTGCATTGTATGTGGAGCAAACTTTCAAATAGTGCAATGGCACCTGCTAAATTGAAATGTCCTTTATCCATTAAACATTCGCATTTAGCCAACAAAACAAAACATTATTTAATAGACTTTTGCAAATGCAAGACAATCAAGGGAAACTATTTGAAAAACATGTGATAATATCTGACAAGGCTAGCATCTTACAAAGTTGCTGAAATATTAGCATTAAAACTCAAACCATTTACTGAAGCAGAAACTGTTATTTTACCAGTCTGATGCGAGATAGTTAAAATTATGTTTAGTGAGAATGCAAAAAATGAAATTTCGAAAATCCCTCTTTCAGATGACACAGTTCGAAGTAGAATAAATAATATGTTTTGTGATATTGAAGAAACAATCGCTATTAAACTTTCCAGTTCACTTTTTTCGTAACATGTTGACGAATCCACAGGCATAAGTGAGAAAGGTAATTTGTTGGCATTTGTATGTTTCGTGAATGAAACGAAAATAACAGGACAGGATATTTTTGATACTATAACATTGTACTTAGAAACTTTTAAAATATCATGAGCCCATGTGTTGGTAATTGTACTGATAGAGCTCCAGAAATGATAGAATCTATTAAAAGGTTTTTAAGTCTGTCAAAAATATGTAATCCTAATATAATATCCACACACTGTTTTTTACACAGAGAAGCACTTGTTGCAAAGACGTTGTAACAAACACTAAAAGCAGTCTTAGATCAAACTGTTAGTATGGTGAATTATATAAAAACGAGACCATTAAAAACTCGACTCTTTAAACAACTTTGTTTGGCTATGGAGGCACAATATGAATGTTTGCTTCTCCATACAGACGTAAGGTGGTTATCGCGATGAAAAGTATTAAATCGTGTGTTACAACTTTAAAACGAATTAATGGTTTTCTTTGAAAGTGAAATATTTTATAATTATCTCAATGATGAAGTGTGGTGCAATAATTTGGATTACTTGGCCAATATTTTTAATTATCTTAACTCGGTTAATACAAATATTCAAAGAAAAAAAATATATTCTACATAAAAATTATAGGCACTTCGAAAGAAAATTTCTCTTTGGAAAAATTACGCTGGGAAAAAAGGTTAAACATATTTCCTTCAATGCAAAATCAAAATATCGAAAAATCTATTTCCAATGTTCTAGAACACTTATAAATATATTGGAAGAAAACATTGCAAAATATTTTCCATCATTAAATGCAGAAAAATATGCTTGGATAAGAAATCCGTTTATTTCATCAAACGCATCAGAATTTTCAATAAACTGGTGGGTTACTGAGTGTCGTGATTTGTTTTAATTCTTTCCGTGGTTCCCCAGGTAACGTCATATAAATATTTTCTAACTACCACTCGGCACCCGTTGCTAGGCAACGTTGGAAATGTGTTCGAGTGGGTGGATTGTCCGCAAAAAGTGAGCGCTATTACTAATGCTATAATTGCTCGGACAACCCCTGGGTTCAACGAGCTGTCGTTAGAAGACCTATGCTCGCTTTAAATTACTGGGTCCCCGTGTAGATTTTAGATTGTTTGATACGTATGCGCCACCTTGTTTTAACTCATCAAGAAGGCATAATGGGAAAAAATAAAAAAATATCTACGCATATATTTAATTTACATCGTAAATGTATTTTATAATTTTGTCAAGTTTTTATTCAACAGTCGAGCGGCTCGGCGTTTCGCTCGCTCATTCCGTCCGGGTCGGTAACTACTCGGTGCTGGTGTAGTTATTGGGGTTGCTATGGGAATCGCTGGTGGGGTTGTTATCGCCTCACGGCAGACCAACTGAGCAGGGGCGAAGACGAGTGGATAGGTTACCGCTGCCCTCTCTTGACAGGCGGACAGCGCAGCCTCCAGCTTCTTTATTTGGATTTTCAAGCTTTGGGTCAGTTGTTTTTCTTCTGCCCATCCCTTTTGTGCCACGGTAAGCCTTTGGTATAGAGATTTTGCATTCTTTGGGTCTATCCATGTGGCCTTGGTTTGTTGGACTTCCCGGGCTAGTTGAATGATTTGATCATGAAGGTTTCTATTGGCCTGCCTTGCGTGGGTCAATTCTGTTTGCAGTATTTGTAAGGGTTCCCTTGCTGCAATAACTAACATTAAATTTTTCTAATGACTCTGATGGTTAAAGGTACGATTAATGTTAAACATAATTTGTAAAATTTAGCTTAAGGAATCATCGAAGAAATGAAGTTCGAATAACAATTATTTATTTGAGAAATTAAGAAAATTTTTTTGGAGTCAGTGGTCACAAATCAGTGAGGTCGCGAATCCTCAAAAATTTCTTGATCCCTTCTTCGGGGAAGCAGCCTTGAGTCACGAACACGGGTCGTCTTGTATTGCGAGCCGGTCTCGGGCTGGGTGGGTAGGCATCCGCGATTATGCCGTTGGCGATGTCCTCTTCGACATTCGCCAGGTATTTGTTGGCCCAGTCTACCAGTTGGTTGGTTCGTCATTGGGGGTCCTGGAGACAGACTAAGAGGGCTCGAGCCCGCTCGTGGATTTCTCGGGCCGGGCTTGGGTCATCCGATGGGCCCTTTTTCTTGAATTGTTTCATCGTTTTGTCTGCTAGGAGCAGGTCTTCTTGCTGATTTTCTCCAGGTTGGGGCATGTCGGGGTACCTCTTCTTACAGGCACGTCTCCACGCTTGACACCACTGGTCGGCAACATAAGTAGGGACATAGAGAAACGGTCCTGAAAAAATAAAAAAATATGGTCATGCGGGTTTGTAACATATCAGTCGGGTCCTTCTCTTCAAGGTTCAAGTTAGGGCCCTTAATTCACACACTACCCTGAGGAGAAATCATTCCATTTGTACTAGAGTAAATTGAAGTGGAATACCACTTGCTAGTGACTATTAAATGTACTTTTATTTGGACTAACACTCATAATATATGATAAAAAGAAAAATATTTTGTGTTGTTTAAACTCGTCAAATTAATGGTATCCCAGGTAATGGAATCACCAGCTTCATGGTTGAGTGAATGTTTATCCTACCGTTAATTAATTAAACCCCATGGAAATTATGTGGGTTTATAATGATAGTAAGGGGTAACGTTCAGATTTTTTTCATATCAAATTTTACGGACACCTATGGGTAACTTAAATGGCACTAGTGACAACTTTAAATATCCAATTGCCAAAAAACGTAAACAGTTATAATATATCTTCAATCACCTAACAACATAAATAGTTAAATTATATTTTCAATCAAATAATTAAAATATATATTCAGTCACCTAAAAACATAAATAGTTACTATATTGATTCAATCACCTAAACATAAATAGTTAAATTATATTTTCAATCAAATAGTTAAAATATTTTTTCCATTCGCCTAAAACATAAATGATTGAAATATTCTTTCCATCACCTAAAACATAAATCGATAAAATATTTATTCAATTCTCTAAAACAAATAGTTCAAATGTTTATTCGATTATCTAAAATATAGTAAGTTAAAGTATTTAAAATAGTTCTCACAATAATTATCTATTAAATAACAAAAGGGAAACGCAAAATTTCGAAGCGGTACGAATCAAACTGTCAACTCCATCTATGAATTCAGTCAACTTGCATCGTTTTTGAGGGGAGAACTTACAACTCTTGGGCATCCCACGAATAATCGCTGAAGTGAATGGGTAACGAGGCGGGAATAGAAACGAGCGTAAGGTACTCCGGAATAACATGCCCTGAACGTCGAGGTTTATATTTTCGTCAAAAATATTTAAAAAAGAAAAGATCATTTACACCATTGTAGTCTTACGAAAAACAAAATCGGAAGTTTACTATGTGAATGAGGATGGTTAATTGATATTTAATCCTTTAATTTAAAACTTTTTACAAGATCAAATATTAATTACACCAGTTCAGCGAGTTCGGTTCACGAACTATTTCTTCACCCGTCATCTTAGTAGTATCCTCGTAGTTGAAGGTTTGATGCATAATTCCACAGAATTTAAATTTTACTGACTGATTGGCATCGTCGGATTACTCTTATGGAAATCCGATTGTCTGTGGGCGTCTGTAAGTGTGTGACATGCTATGCCCTGTTCTGCATCGAATGTGTACAAAAAAAAATTTCACCAGTAGTTAATTTATTTCCTATAAATGCCAAAAATCGGTGATGCAGCATTAGGCATGCGTGATCCTGGCTATCGATTGGGATTAGCAGTACAATTTTATTTAATATGTCGGGGTTGGTATGTCCCGTGCATGCCTACTTGTGAAGTTTTTGACACACCTTGCCTAATCGTGGAGCGTGCGCTGATTGGTGTATCCGCTACCACCTCCTACATGATTGCGGGTGCTATACTGGCTGATTTCCATAGAAAATCTCAATGCCGTATGGGGTGTGTAAGTAATTGATTTTATTTCTGGTTAATTTAATCGTAAAATTTTAGTAACCAAGAAATTTGTGAGTAATTTAGTTGATTAGCTGTTAAGGACCTCATGGCGTTGGCGATTACAATAGGAGATTACACTATTCAGGCCACATTGGAATTTCCTGGACTGACGGTACTTCGAGCTAGGAAGAATGGGAAAAGTATTTCAGGTGAGTGGGCAATTGTGTTGAGATAAATCTACTTTCTTTATATTAGGAGGGACCTTTAAGGCCATTGGCTATTTGAAATTTTTCTACAATTGTCGGCCGGATGGATGGTTATATCGTTGGGATCTTGCAATCGGGTAACCGGGAAATGCTTAGATATGATTATTATTAGTTAGACAGTTGGAATATTTAGTCTGTGTGGCAAATGACTGTACTTGGCGAGGATTGGGGTGTTCTACCTATTGAAGAACTGACTCTGTTGGGCTCCTCCATTGATTTGTTGAGGAATATTGATTGGTTATGCTTTCCTATGTGTTGTGGTTGAAATACATGTTGTGGCTATTAGTTTATCTATACTTTTCATTTCTATTGATGTTCGTGATCGATTCGGCTCAGATTTGGATGTTTTATTTGGTTGGGGTATTTATGAACTCTATTCATAAGTAAGTAGCATTTGAACGTATTATCCGTTAGTGATGATTTTCTTTTATTGGGGATTTTATTTAAGTTATTATTAGTGGCATGTGAGTTTATAGTCCGGGTCTTGCTTACACTAAATTTAATTGTTGGTTAATTTCGGGTCTTCTATGTTATTATTTTTCATTTAGGTTTGTTAACTCCATTTAAAACCTACATCTTTAAGTTTGCAGTAATCATCCCGTTATATAAATTAGATAAATTTGTAATTTACTTTGATTATTTACTAAACGCTCTTGGAAGTTATTCTATGATCAAGTTAAGGGTATTGGTTAGGTTTAAATTTTAGCGATGGTTTCACTTTCAATTCCCCGTTAGGATTTCATGGATGTTAATGCATTTTCTCTTGCGGGTCTTTTACGATTACCTTATCGAGGTTAGCGCGAGATCTCAGTTAAAAATTCGCTATTACATTTTATTTTAACTACGAATGTATCTATTGACGTTCCCGAATCTGATTTATTTAAATTCATGACTCCCACTTAAATTATTAATTATTATACACTCAGGGTAATGGCTCAATGATTAGGACTGGTTTAAATTCTCATCCCTAGTTTAAATTCTGTGGTTATAATAACAGTTTGGTTTAATTTCGTAGCAATGATTTCATTTTCTATCTCTATTTCCCCGTCACTTTTCCCCTTTGTTGACCTTAGGCGCATTGTGTCCATATTATAATTAATGAGTGCCCACTGGACTACTCGGTGTGGTGATTTTGAGCCGTATGTAGAATAATTTAGGTCGAATTTAAAGAAAACGAGAGACGAGGAAGCAGCCAAAAAACCACTTCTTTATCCCTCCCTTCTTCTATACGTGTTAATATTGACGTTCCGATTCCTGCGTTCCGCACGCCGGGTCTTCACGGGCACAGATCATCGGTGATATTCCACGCACTTACACGAATCTGAATAATATGTCTGATTTTAATGACTTGTGATATGTCTTGGCTGTGGGCCGGAAAACTTTCGACATGAAATAAAATGATTTTAGATATTATAAATAATTTATTAATATTAACAAAAACAACATAATAAGTACTTGATCCAACGACAAATCATAAAAATACTACTCTCCCCACGCCGACATCCAAGCAGAGCTCCATCGAGATTGCGAGGACGCGACGTGGAGAGAGAGTTCCAAAATAAAACTCACCCTAGAATAGATTTTTAAACAAAAACTAGTTCAAGTTTGAAAAACTGATTAAAATTGTGTAAAAATGAATCGGTATATATACCTATTTTTTGTCCCTAACCTTGCGTGTTCTTTTTGATTTAGTAAAACAAAATTCGACCTTAGGATTTTCTAGTGTATTCTAATCTTAATTTTTATTGAATTATTTCTAATTCAAATTCTTTGATTTTTATTTCATTTTCATGAAATTTCACATTTTGTTAAATTATCAAATTTCGGTCGAATTTGTTAGGTTTTCGTGTTATGTTTATTTTTATATCGTGCAGATCTTGTTGCTTTTTGTTCTTATTTTAATGTATTGGTGGGTTACAGGGTTCCAAATCTTGCTTATCCTCCTGGTGACCCTAGTAACGCCATACAAAATGATTCTGATCCACTTGGCACCCGTTGCTAAGCAACGTTGGTAATGTGTTCAAGTGGTGGATTGTCCGCAAAAATTGAGTACCATGTGCTAGTACTATAGTTGCTCGGACAACCCTCGGGTTCACGAGCTGTCGATAGAAGACCTGTGCTCGCTTTTGATTCTTAGGTCCCATTATTCTCCTATCTCCTTCAAATGTTAACCTATACTCTCATATCATTCATTGTTATGTCCATTCGCTTAGTCCTTCTTATCATTGTCCATGCTGATGATTATTCTTTGGCCTGTACACCCTTTGTTATGTTAAATACACCCACATTATATCTTTCACCCTTATCCCTATTATCACTACAATGTTTCCTATTATCATTACTAGCATTATCATTGTTACTATTATATATATTACCTTTATTATTATTTCTATTACTATAACTACTATTATATTTATTGTTATTACTACTATGATTATTACTACTATTATTATTATCATAATTATTATCATCATTACTACAAATACCATGATTATTATTATTATTACCATTATTATTATTATTATTATCATTATTATTATTATCAATATTATTATTGTTATAATTACCATTACCCTTATCATTATCGTTATATTTATTAAGGTTTTGTAGGGATCCTTCCTTATTCCTCAGCGTTAAAATTGTTTATTGATATACAACATTAGCCGTAGTTCATCTATATTTTTCGGTTTTCGATAAAGTATTTTTGTAAATTAGAAAATTTTAGCAGCGTTCCGCCCTTATTTTACGGTTCATCCCTATTCTACAGTTTTCGACAAAGTATTTTCATTGACTCGGAAAATTTGAGCAGCGTTTCGCCCTTATTTTACGCATTCCATTTTTACGTTATTATTTTTGTTAAGTATTTGAATTAGTTCGGAAAATTTGAGCAGCGTCCCGCCCATATTTTCCGTCTCAACTCAAATTAATTAATTTAATTCTTATTTAAAAACATTATTTTTCATGATTTTGGTCGTTCGGATTAATCTTTTTCCGATGGCTATTCATTTTAACTGTTGCAACGATTTCGCAATTTTCCCCGCTACCCATTCCCTCTTTTTGTCCTTAAGATCTATTTATGTTCATATTATAGTTAATGAGTGCCCACTGGACTACTCGGTGTTAGAGATTTTGAGCCGATTGTTGTTAAAAGTTTATGTCAATTTTACAGGAAACGGATGGTGAAGGAGCAGTTAATAAACTACTCATTTACCCTCCAATTTCCCCTATGTACGGATAATATTGACGTTCCAACTCCTGCGTTCCGCACGCTGAGTCTTCACGGGTACATATCATTGGCGATTTTCCACGCTCTTACACAAATCTGTACTATGTAGATTTTGCTTTCTTGCGTTATGTGTTGGCTGTGGGCCGGAAAAGGAATAACAAATAATATTTTACCATAGCATTTGGAATAAAAGTTTCGATGCACTAAGGCTGTAGATATAAAATATTTATTCAGCATATTACATCGGCTACATACATTTGAAATTCATTGTATCCATTCCATAAAATTTACTTCGATAATCCCATAAATTTAATTCGATAAATCATCTATAAATTCAATTGGAAAAACAAAATTATCCATAAATTTAATCTGAAAAATCATCCATAAATTCAATTGAGAAATTACCCATAAATTTGATTCAAACAATCATCCATAAATTCAATTGGAAAAACAAAATTATCCATAAACAAAATCATCCATCAATTCGATCTGAAAAGTCATACATAAATTCAATTGAAAAATTACCCATCAATTCTCTTCGAAAAAATCAACTAATAATATTGCACCAGTTGAGAGTGATCGTGTTCAGGCAAAACACTTACCCGTGTTAATTGCCTGAATGCACGGCTCTCAACCAGCTACACAGTTCTATAATGAAATTTTTTCTCCGAAAAATAAGACTGAAAATTTGTGAAAACACATCGGTATTTATACCTATTTTTCTCGCGTGTGAAATTTGATGTAGTAAAACAAAATTCGACCTTGTTATTTTCTAGTAATTCTATTCGTTAATTTTATTATTTTTTGATTTATTTTTATAATTTTTTATTTAAGATTTTATTGAATTATTACTAATTCAAATTTTCGATTTAAATTTCATTTTAATGAACTTTTATTAATTTTTTCAATTTCGTCGAATTTGTTGTGTTTTCTTGTTATATTTGTGTAGGTATCGTGCGAATCTTGGTGCATTTTGTTATTATTTTAATTTTATTTTTATGTTTTTGATTTTATATTTATTTATATTCTCTCAGATTTTAAAGTGTTTAATTGGTGTTGTATATTGTATTTTAAGTTATCTTGGTGCTGGGTTTTCGTGCTGTATTACTAATGCATTTAAACAATTCTCAAGGATATTGGTGTGCTGGCCCAACATAAAACACTCCGGGGCCCGTAAATTGCGACCCGCAATTCTTAAAGATCTAAGTTATGAACTATGCAGAGTTTACATTTTCCATTCAATTGGGTCTACGAGCTATATGGTCGTGACCTTAAAACCCACATGCATAAAAATAATCATACAGTATACATCAATATACGGATTACAAGATGAAGTGAAAGAGGACATACAGTCCGGTCATGATCACACATAAAGAATAGTTAATTGTCTAAGAATCATTAGTTCATTGTTAATCATGAGTTCAATATTCAGTCACTTGGATATTCGTCTCGCTGATGCTTTGAGTTTCTTGGTTTCCGATTGATTACTTTCTTCAGCAGGTTCTGATATTTTGACGATTCGATATCTGTTGTGCGATTTGACTTTGAGATTTTGTTTAGTTTGGGGAATTGACTTCGTTAGATGCCGATTGTTTGGAAGATTGGCAGGCTTAGTGAATCTCAGATAAGAAGAATAGATAGAATGTTTAGTTCAAGACTCCTTTTTTGCTGGTTTATTTAGGGTTTTGAGTTGTAAATTGATATTCTAACTTTCGTTTGTTGATTGTTTCTTTGCATCTTGAACTGGGTGGCGTTCAATTGGATTCTGTGGATAGCTGACCCTTTATCATATTATCTAGTCTCGATTATTTTATGATAATTGATCGGTTCGGGATTATTCATGATTCTTTGAGGTTGGTCTGGGTTTCTTCTTTTCAGTTATCAATTTTGGCTGTTTGTTCTCGATTTTCGGTTCTTTTTGTTATTTTGTGGGGTTTCTAAAGATCATCCATGATTATTTTAATATCGTTTCCTTGATGGGTGTTTCCTTTTTCTATTGACTTTCGATTTGATTTTCTAGAGTTCTGAGGGTTTGCACGATCTGTTTTTCTTGTGTTAATCCTTTGACCATTGGGTATAATAAGAATTGATCCGTCCGTAATTGGTATCCTTTGGGTTTCTCATATATCGGCATATTTGTTACAGTTAATTTTTGCATCGATTGATTGATTGTGGGGTTTTTCGACATCTTTCTAAGGGATGCTAGGTTGTATATATGGGTTTCTTACTGATATCTTCCTTCTCGTCGCCAATATCATGCTGCTTTCGCTTTCCTTGTTTTTATAACAATTTTCAGGTCCTTTAATGGGGCTTGTTATTATTTTCTCTTGATTTTGGGTAGTTGTTTGACTTTCTGTTTCTCTCCTTTCTTTATCTCTGTTGCTTTTATTACCGTATCTGGTTTCTCGTTTCTGTGATTGGTATTAACTTTATTTTGACATCATTTATCTTCTTTGTTTGCTTTACTACGATTTGCAAGATCCTTTCAATATTACATTTTGATTGGCTGCACTTTGTAGTTCAGCCTCATCATCTTTCGTCTTGTCGTTTGTTGGCATTGCCTTTTGCCTTCTCTTTTTACTGATTTGATTTATCTTTCTTGTTGTCGGGTTTTTGATTGTTGGGTTGTTCTTTGATTTTTTCTCTGGTCCGTTCTTTATTTGTATCCGGTGTTGAACTTCAGTCATGTTTGAAATTGCTATTTCCGTAATATTCATTTTGTCTCGTTTGGCTGCATCTAGTTTCACTTGCAATTGGACGCCTTTCTTGCTCTTTTCCCGGCTTTAATTTTGAGTCTCTTCCACCCTTTTTTTGTATTCATTTAGGTTTGTATATTGAGCTTTACTGGTTCTAATTCTTTGTCTTTGTCGTTTTTCCTTTTAACTCAATCACCACAAATTTCGTTTCTCAGTTAGCTGTCCTTTGTTGTTATTCGCCAGTTTCTCATTACTTGATTCAGTTTTTCATCAAATTATTCTCCCTCGTCCTTTTCGTTAACTGACTTGATATTTCATCTATTTCTTCAATGCTTTCGTTTTGTGTTGGTGATCTCTTTACTATTTTGTTGCTTTATCTTGCTCCGATCGTGGATTTGTTATCGTTGTTTCTGATTTTCGTCTCTCATCTGATTGTACTGGATTTTCTAAGTTTTAATTTGCACTCCAAGTCTACTCTTGTCTCTGATTTCCTTGATGGCTTCGGTACCTCTTAATCGGTTTATTTCAATTTCTGATCCTGATCTGATTCTTGTTTTACACTCATCTATCTAACTAAGCTTTACTGCTTGATATTTGATTGGCTTTCATTTGATTTGTTTCTCCATTTTAACGTAATATCACATCACATGTCTTTCTCATTCCGCTATATTTTTTATCCCATCGTCTGATTTCTAATTTGTTTTCGCTCTTTGACTATAATATTATATACTACTTTTATATATTATCGGATATTATTATATTCATTCCATATAATATTTATACACTACTTTTATACATTACTATATAAACATATCTATTATATAAATTATATGCACATTTCTAACTATTTTTTACTTTATCTCCAAAGGGTCTTCGCGCAAGGTGCGTATCCCTCCGCATCTCTCATCAATTACTGGATATATATCGATCTCACTTGGCTATTGGGTATTGGTTCATATTTTGACTTGCTTTGTTCTCTCGATTTTGAATTTTCTGTGAGTCCATCATTTGTTTCCAACAGATTTTGTCTGTGTTTTCTTCATCGTTTGATCTTTTCTGATTGTCTACGTTATTTGGCTTTGATTGTTGTCCTATTTCTTTGAAGGCTACTGGATTTTGCCTTTTATTACTCTCTCGGTTTTCTCCCTCTTTGTTATCTTCTAGGCTCTCTTTTATTGTCCATGAATTTTATTTCTCCTCTCTTTAACAGGGCTTTTATCGTCCTTGGTAATGCATATTCGGATTTCATTGCTCTTTTTACTAATATATTTTCATTGCTCTCGAATTTGTTTACGTCTATGATTTCGTTATCAGATTTTCTTTTTCTCCACTTGATCAATTTTGCTGCTGCTTCATCGTATCCTCTCCCGATTGCTCCAAGAATTGGGTTTAAATTTTTCCTATTACTTCGATGTCTTCTTGAATTGCATTTATCGTAACTAAATCTATTGCTCTTGCTTCTCGCGGCATCATAACGTAATTTAACATCATTTTTCCTTTATTGTCATTCTCATTGAGAGTTGATCCTGTTTTTAATAACGACTTTTTGCTGTTCCGAATATTTTCCGGTCCATAAATATCGAACATCATTCCTGTTTCTCCTCGTATTACTTCGTTGTCTTTGATTGTTTGCGGATATTCGTTTAATCATTCCCCTTAATTGCTCACTCTCTTGTATTTGATTGCTTTGTGTACTTTGACTATAATTTTCGTTTTGGTTGTCCCGATTTTCTCTCTATTGGACAATTTTCAGCCAAATGTCCGTTTAGGTTGCAGTTAAAACAGGTTGTAATCTCGAATCTTGTTGTTGTACTCATTATCGCCATATCTCTTAAATGTCTGACCTCTTGTGTTGGGTTATTTTATGGACTCTTCTTGAATTGGTTTGGTTTTTGTTGACCTTGAATTCTTCTCATTCGACAATTCTTTGACATATGACTGCTTTGATTGCAATTAAAACAGATTATCATTTCTTCTCCTTCTGTGCGAACTCTTCTATCATATCCTTGGCAATTTTTTAGTTGATAACCTCGGTCAGTTCGGCATCCTTCTTTTGAACAGATAGTACATACTGGATTGTAACTCGCGTTGTTAATCCTGAAATAATTATTATAATTTATAAATTTACCTCTACTGTCTTGAATCCTCTTAACTGACATATCGTAAATTCGTGATGGTTTTTCAATATATTGATTTGTTTGCGGGTAAATATCTTTCGTTTGTCTCGTTATTTCCATCACTACTTCAATTGGTTCTGATACTCGATCTTTAACTCGGTTTGCTCATTTTCTCTTTCGACTCTTTCTTCTATTGTGGTTAATATTTTCTCTTCCAGTACGATTTCCGTTTGCCATGTTTCAGCTATTTTTGTTCCAACTGTTTTTATTTCCGAATTTCCAGTTTCTTTTTTTTTGTCATTTAAATCTTCTTCGTTGCATTTTCTTTTTGAATGCATCTCCTGTACATTCCTCTTTAAACTTGAAGATATTGGTTCTCGGCCCCTCATTTCCGGTTCATCGCGTACGATTTTGTAAATTGTTGATTCTCTCAAAAATATTTCTGTTTTATCCGTGTTTTTACTTGGCAACTCCTGGTTCATTTCCTCTCGGAGTTTTTCCATCTCTTTACTCGTACTTGTTTTCAACTGAATTGGAATTCCTAGCTTGGGTGATTTCACGTTGTTTCCTTTATCGGTTAGCTTTTCCGTTAATTTATCATATTTTTCGGCTTCTGTTTCCAAACTTTCTAATCTTGTTGTAATCATTGGTTCTGCTATCGCTACTGTATTAAGTTTTCTATCTGTTGCCGCTTTTCACTCTCTTTGAATTTCAATAACATGGTCTATTTCTTTATCCTTGTTCTCCGTTTGTTTTGTATATTTCGGTTTCTCTACACAATGGTTCCCTTGATTCCGGTTGCTCGTAACTCGTTTTCTTGATTCTATCTCTAGTTTATCGGCTCTATTATTCGTCGTTTACTTGATCTCTTTATTCTTTGCCAATTATCTAAAAATAAATAACACTTCTAGTATATAAATTTCCGCATTAATTTATCGTACTACTCTCACTGCTTTCCTTAATTCTTTCTCTACGTCAACTTCTTATCTTTTTAATTTTTGTTTTTTCATTTTAATTTTATTTTAAATTATCTATAGCTCGTATCAATTATCTATTTGTTTCGTCTAAATTATCCTTATAGTCGCATCAATTATCTATATTGTCGTATCAATTAACTATTTTAATCAAATAAATCATCACCATCATATCAATAATCGTCTCGTTTACTATTCTCCTTTATCTCTATCATTGGTCCAAAAACGTTCCTTAATCTCTATGCGCTATAGCCTTTTTACTTAACTCTTCTCGTCTTTTTCCTTAAACTTTAACCGCTGTTGCTCTATGGCCTTTTTATTTAAATCTCTTGTCTTTTTCCGTAAACTTTATTCGCTGTAATAATTTTTCTTTTGCTTCATCTCCCTTCCTTTTTAAGTCTATTTTGAATTATCTATATCTCGTAACAATTATCTATCGACCTCGTATCAATTATCTATATAGTCTTATCAATTATCTATGTGGTCGCATTAATTATCTATATTACAATAATAAAATCATTATACTCATACTCTCATTCAATTTGTAAATCATTTTCCTAGGTCTCATTGATTAAAAATCGTTTACTTAATCCTCAGTCGCTGGCGCTCTATGCCCTCTAGAATTTCCGTTGGCTCTTCGGCCTTCGGCTTTAACTCTTTTACTGGTCATCTGTGACCTTAACATCTATTCGTACTCATATTTCCTCTTTACTCATATCTCTTTTCATTATAATCATATCATTCTTATTATTTCTCATCTAATCATAATCATATCTCATCCGGCACTCTATGGCCTCTAATATCTAATCATAATCATATCTCATCTGGCACTCTATGGCCTCTAATATCTAATCATAATCATATCTCCTCTGGCACTCTATGGCCTCTAATATCTAATCATAATCATCCGGCACTCTATGGCCTCTAGTATCTGATCATAATCATCCGGCACTCTATGGCCTCTAATATCATATCATAATCATCCGGCACTCTATGGCCTCTAATATCTGATCATAATCATCCGGCACTCTATGGCCTCTAGTATCTGATCATAATCATCCGGCACTCTATGGCCTCTAATATCTAATCATAATCATCCGGCACTCTATGGCCTCTAGTATCTGATCATAATCATATTCTGTCAATTTCATCTTTACTCATATTCGTATTCGTCTTATTCATATTATCTCTCATTGTTTCACCGGACTTGAGCTCATCAGTGACTTTTGGGTATGTTTGAGGCCTCACACTGACTCTCAAGCCATGGCGTCTTTTGCCGCGCATTCTTCGGTTACGCTTTACTCACCGCCATTCGGATATTTGGTACTCGGTGTGGGATCCGGGTTATTGTACCAAACTCCTCGCTGGGCAATAAAAAAACATTCCCTCGGTACTCGGTGTGGGATCCGGGTTGTGTACCTCGGAGAATATAAAAGTATGGAAATGCCTAGACGTTCAATCAAGTTCCAAAAGCGGTTTACTTGATTTCCCGAATAGTGAAAAGAAAAGGAAGCGATTAAAAGTGGGAGCGGAAAATAAACTATCAAATCTCTGCCCGCTCCTTCCATCAGATTTCTCGGCTCCGTTCAGCCGCTCTCATCTGGCTTTAGTAGGACATTTTGAGTATGAACCATTTACCGGTTAGTTCACATCTCACCTACCGTTTGGCCCCGATACTCGGTGTGGGATCCGGGTTGTTGTATCGAGTTCCTCCAGCGAAAAAAGAATCGTTCGATACTCGGTGTGTGATCCGGGTTTTTGTATCGAACGGCTCAGCGCCATCAGTCCCTTGGCTGATAACAACCTGAACACGACAGTCCGTAGCTGTCCTCTGGTGCCTCACCACCAGCTAGGGAAAAAAGAATATCTCTAGGTATCTTTAACGTCTAAATCATGCGCATTTTCCAATTTTTATTTTTATTTTCGGTTTCCCCTTCACTTTCCCAATTCAAAAATTGTAGTAATCGCGTTGGTTTGTTCCCCAAAGAGGTGATCAATCTCTCGCCAGGAACTCCCCAACATTTGCGACGGTACCTACTACCTTCCTCTCCTCGGGTTGATCAGGGTTCTCCATCGGAATAAGCGTACTATCGTTATGATAGCTCGGTTTTAAATCTTACTTTCCAGTATTATTTCCATATAATATAATATAAATAACATTACAAAATACACTAACAAAATGATGCATCGAAACTTTTACCGTACCTGATGTGTGATTTTTCAGCTTTCACTGTTTAAGTTGTGTTTTACTTGTCCACTCGGAATTTATTTAACGGCTTTCATGAAGTTTTCGGCCTTTTCCGTATGTTTTACACCTTTCGGTTGCTATTGTTGTCTCATTTATTATTATTATTAATCTCAACTCATCGTTTTCAATCATTATTTTCCTCTGGTTGCTAACTATTATTCTCGTAATTCATTATTATCTCTAATCCTTTATTTTCAATTATAACTAGCATCATCATTTTATTCATCTATGCTCATTTCTTATAATTCATTTCATTTATACCTGAACATTTCCTTTTATCTACGCCTAAGTTTCTCCATCATCTGGATTATCTTTTCGTCAATTTCTCTAACTTAATCGATTATCTGTTCTCGTTTAGTATCTAATTTGGCTTTGCTTGGCCTCATGTCTTTTGTAATTCGCACAATCGATCGTTCGTTAGTTCCGCTCATCTCATAGGAGTAGGGGTTCGAAATCGTTGCAACCTTTTCCGTTAATATTTTGATCTTTAATTTAATTACTTTCAATTAATCGTTTATTACGTTTAGAATTATTTTACCTGACTTGGTGATCACGTCTTATTTCAAACAATTTTAATCCAGTAATTTCTAGTTTTCCAATTTTTTACGAACTCTTAGACGACCCGCATTTTGTGGTTTCCCCTATTTCTAATCACTTTAACCCTCGTGATTTCCACCTTTTCCCTATTTTTATTATTTTAATTTTTATTTATTTATCTATTTTTTTATATTTTTATTACTACTTCTACGGTTTTTTGGATGATATTTACACGATAATTCCATTGATTTATACAACCTACCCATAATTTTATTTTTATTTATAGTTTCCTGTTTCTTTGATTCCTACTCTACAAATATTGATAATTTTATCCCCACTTTCCTGTTGAATCGTTTCATTTTTGACATTTTTGTGTATCTAAAATTTTAATTTATTTACATATATTGATATTTTCCTCTCTTATTACAATACTCGTCATTTATGAGTTTTCTAAACTGTTGTTTTGTTTCCATATTGTTGGGGTTGTTGGTGACTTCGAATAGAAATTATTGTCGATCTGCCTCCAAACGTGCTTTAAACACCAGTAACGAAGTCCAAACGATATAAACTTTATTGATTAAAACACTTTGTCTCCACTGATTTACAAAAATATTTACAATTCACTTTCAAAATTTTTCATTTCTTCACAACTTTCTGAATTCTAGAGTATTCGAAGGTTTTGACCCATTGTAACTGTTTATCAAAAGTTCACACGATTATAGTTCTATGTTAATTTTTGATCGTCTTATTATTCTACACAATATATCATAAATTAAAATTTTTGCCAAAGTTGTGACCCTTTATAACTTTTTATCTAAAGCTCTGATGACTAAAGTTCTATTGGCAATTTTGCTTGTTTCGTCGATCTCTACAACATATCAAAAATTAAAAATTTGACCAAGGTTTTGACCCTTGATAGCTTTTGACCCAGAAGTCAGACTGCCATACTTCTATAGTAAATATTGCTCAGCTTCTCACGCTCTACAACCATATCAAAAATTAAAAAATTTTGACCAAGGTTTTGACCCTTTATAACTTTTGACCCAGAAGTCAGACTGCCATACTTCTATAGTAAATATTGCTCAGCTTCTCAAGCTCTACAACATATCAAAAATTAAAATTTTTGAAGGTTTGACCCTTAATAACTTTTTATCCAAAGGTCGGAAGATCCTAATTTTATCGCCACTTTTGCCCTTTCGTCGTTCTGTACAACATATTAAAAATAATTTTTTTGACCAAAGTTTGACCCTTTTTAGCTTCGAACCTTTAGAAGATATAACCATGGTTCTATTGGCAATTTTATTAAGCTCATTCTTCTCTACAACATATCAAAAGTTATATTTTTGGTCAAGGTTTGACCCTTTTTAGCTTCGGACCCTTAGAAGATATGACCATGGTTCTATTGGCAATTTTATTAAGCTCATTCTTCTCTACATAATATCATCGAACTGTTTGCTCATCGTCAATAAGTCGATCGTTTTCCTTCGTTTGTTGTTAAGTTCCATTCTTTAGTTCACCCTCTCTCCGTGGTCCGACAAAATGTCATTCCAACATTTCTGTTTAATAATTAAACATTTGCTTTTATTTCCTTGGATTCTTTGCAAAAACAATCATGGTTATCCCGACTGAGCCCCCAAATTTGTACTTGGTGGGCTAGTCGTCTATTGTTTACTCTCTTGATTTGTAGTCAGGTCGTTCGTTTTTCATCGATCTTTACAATTTCTCATCAATCTTTATAATCGATCTTTTACAATTTAAGTTGCCACATATTTCATTCTCCGGGTTCGGCATGTCGTCCGACATTTCCTATTGCATAAGATAGTTCTGTAACCTGTCCATCTCATTTGTTTGCACACGAAAATCATTCAATCCCGGCTTGAAGGTGGTACTGACATAAGAATTTTCCTGTTGTTTCTTTAAATGATTGTTTTGGTCTTTCCAATAACAAAGCTTCTATCCTCGGCTGAGCCCACCAAATTTGTTTATGGTGGGTACAGGTCCAATTTGCTTATCCTCCTGGTGACCCAGTAACGCCATACAAAATGATTCTGATCCACTTGGCACCCGTTGCTAAGCAACGTTGGTAATGTGTTCAAGTGGTGGATTGTCCGCAAAAATTGAGTACCATGTGCTAGTACTATAGTTGCTCGGACAACCCTCGGTTCACGAGCTGTCGATAGAAGACCTGTGCTCGCTTTTGATTCTTAGGTCCCATTATTTCCTATCTCCTTCAATGTTAACCTATACTCTCATATCATTCATTGTTATGTCCATTCGCTTAGTCCTCTTATCATTGTCCATGCTGATGATTATTCTTTGGCCTGTACAACCCTTTGTTATGTTAAATACACCCACATTATATCTTTCACCCTTATCCCTATTATAACTACAATGTTTCCTATTATCATTACTAGCATTATCATTGTTACTATTATATATATTACCTTTATTATTATTTCTATTACTATAACTACTATTATATTTATTGTTATTACTACTATGATTATTACTACTATTATTATTATCATAATTATTATCATCATTACTACAATACCATGATTATTATTATTATTACCATTATTATTATTATTATTATCATTATTATTATTATCAATATTATTATTGTTATAATTACCATTACCCTTATCATTATCGTTATATTTATTAAGGTTTGTAGGGATCCTTCCTTATTCCTCAGCGTTAAAATTGTTTATTGATATACAACATTAGCCGTAGTTCATCTATATTTTTCGGTTTTCGATAAAGTATTTTTGTAAATTAGAAAATTTTAGCAGCGTTCCGCCCTTATTTTACGGTTCATCCCTATTCTACAGTTTTCGACAAAGTATTTTCATTGACTCGGAAAATTTGAGCAGCGTTTCGCCCTTATTTTACGCATTCCATTTTTACGTTATTATTTTTGTTAAGTATTTGAATTAGTTCGGAAAATTTGAGCAGCGTCCCGCCATATTTTCCGTCTCAACTCAAATTAATTAATTTAATTCTTATTTAAAAACATTATTTTTCATGATTTTGGTCGTTCGGATTAATCTTTTTCCGATGGCTATTCATTTTAACTGTTGCAACGATTTCGCAATTTTCCCCGCTACCCATTCCCTCTTTTTGTCCTTAAGATCTATTTATGTTCATATTATAGTTAATGAGTGCCCACTGGACTACTCGGTGTTAGAGATTTTGAGCCGATTGTTGTTAAAAGTTTATGTCAATTTTACAGGAACGGATGGTGAAGGAGCAGTTAATAAACTACTCATTTACCCTCCAATTTCCCCTATGTACGGATAATATTGACGTTCCAACTCCTGCGTTCCGCACGCTGAGTCTTCACGGGTACATATCATTGGCGATTTTCCACGCTCTTACACAAATCTGTACTATGTAGATTTTGCTTTCTTGCGTTATGTGTTGGCTGTGGGCCGGAAAAGGAATAACAAATAATATTTTACCATAGCATTTGGAATAAAAGTTTCGATGCACTAAGGCTGTAGATATAAAATATTTATTCAGCATATTACATCGGCTACATACATTTGAAATTCATTGTATCCATTCCATAAAATTTACTTCGATAATCCCATAAATTTAATTCGATAAATCATCTATAAATTCAATTGGAAAAACAAAATTATCCATAAATTTAATCTGAAAAATCATCCATAAATTCAATTGAGAAATTACCCATAAATTTGATTCAAACAATCATCCATAAATTCAATTGGAAAAACAAAATTATCCATAAACAAAATCATCCATCAATTCGATCTGAAAAGTCATACATAAATTCAATTGAAAAATTACCCATCAATTCTCTTCGAAAAATCAACTAATAATATTGCACCAGTTGAGAGTGATCGTGTTCAGGCAAAACACTTACCCGTGTTAATTGCCTGAATGCACGGCTCTCAACCAGCTACACAGTTCTATAATGAAATTTTTTCTCCGAAAAATAAGACTGAAAATTTGTGAAAACACATCGGTATTTATACCTATTTTTCTCGCGTGTGAAATTTGATGTAGTAAAACAAAATTCGACCTTGTTATTTTCTAGTAAATTCTATTCGTTAATTTTATTATTTTTTGATTTATTTTTATAATTTTTTATTTAAGATTTTTATTGAATTATTACTAATTCAAATTTTCGATTTAAATTTCATTTTAATGAACTTTTATTAATTTTTTCAATTTCGTCGAATTTGTTGTGTTTTCTTGTTATATTTGTGTAGGTATCGTGCGAATCTTGGTGCATTTTGTTATTATTTTAATTTTATTTTTATGTTTTTGATTTTATATTTATTTATATTCTCTCAGATTTTAAAGTGTTTAATTGGTGTTGTATATTGTATTTTAAGTTATCTTGGTGCTGGGTTTTCGTGCTGTATTACTAATGCATTTAAACAATTCTCAAGGATATTGGTGTGCTGGCCCAACAGTATTTTTATGTTTATTATTTTATATGTCATTGTCTTCTTTCTCATATTTTGATAGGGTTAGTTGGTGTTTTAATTTAAATTTGCGTGTGTGTTACCGATTCATTAAAACATTTACAAGGCCGTTTGTGTTCTGACCCAACAAAACGAAGAATTAATTTCTCTTTCTTCGGATCGCGGTTTGAAACTAAAACATTCAGAAATGACTCTTGATGAATTTTGGATTTTCCTTAAACAAGAATATCCTCTGTCATCTGAAAAAGCGCTCGTAATATTGTTACAGTTTTCAATTTAATATCAGTGCGAACTAGGATTTTCTATATTAATAAATATAAATACTAAAAAACAAGAAAGATTATGGAATTTAGAAGAGGAAATGAGAGTTGCGTTGTTTTTATCCCACCTGATATTTCTGAAATTTGCAAGAAATACAAATCAAACATATCACATTAGGTTTTTACTGTTTTATTTTTTTTTATGTTTGCATTTTAATTGCACTGTCAATGTTTAATTTTTTTGTTGAATAAATTTGTGTTTTGATAATCTGCATTTATATTTAATATCGTCAAGATCATTTATTAATAGAGGATGGTTCAAAAGTCGTTTCATTATTCAAAAAATGAAATAATGTTCGTTTGTGAATTTTTTTTGTCAGTGTTCCTCGTAAAAGAAATCATGTGAATGGTGTTACGCGCTTTTAAATTAGTTGAGAACCACTGGCTTAAAGTTTGTGAAAGTTCTTGTTTTCGACCGATGAAAAGCAACAGCCAAATATAAATAATAATGTCAATCAAGAGAATATGGGTGTAATTTGTTTTATATGACATTATTATTATTACTATTAGGTTCTATATTAATATTATATTGCTTTACAAACATTTATCCGCAATGTAGTTATTTATTTAAATTATAGTAATATGGTTTTGTAATGAAATATACACATCTGTCCACTCACTGCTCATGTTACCTAGCAACTGGTGTCAGATGGATAGATTATACACTGTGTGGAAATGGGCTAGGTCTTATAATAACAAAACATCAAGGTCACTGTACCCATAAAATATGAATGGCAAGAGAATTACATCACTTACCATTTGTAAAATATTTGCATGCCTTGAACATTTTTTCTGTATTTCCTCATTTTGCGTAAAACTCATGTTTTTTTTTAATGACTTCATCTTTCAGCACAATTATTCACACAAGTAAAATTTTTAATCAACAACTCCGCATTCATATATTATTGACCTTAGGATTCAACAGGAATATCAAGAAAACTATATAGAAGAAAGCCCGAGAATTACAATAAAACGGATCCTGATTTGTTTTCATGTCATTCACTAATATTCGTTTCTTATCATGTTTAAAAAGATAACCAATGTTGCGAAATCTTAACTTATGTACCAAGAATGACGTCACATCATTTCCAGTCCTGTAATTCGTATCATCATAGTCATCTAACCTTTGAATCAATAAAATATCATAAATGTGTTCATCTCCTACATTTCTACATGTAAACCATGTCTGAATTTGTAAATGTTCAATATTTACACCATATTTATGATCATAATTGATTTTTTTTAAAATAATAATAAATAATTTCCGAAAAAATAAAAGCAAATAACAAAAAAGCTTCCTAGAGAAAATTCCATTCAAAACTTTCCCAGAATTATCAAAATATAATCTAATAAATATTGCATTATGAATCCCATATTCACATCACAAATTTATTAAAAATTTACAATCTAGTCATAATAGAATAAGCAAAACGAGTTTATGCATAATTGTTTTAATTGACTACATTTATTTCACGAAAAATTAATAGCTTTTCCACAATAAGCTGCCAAATTAGCCTCTCTGAACGCCTCCGCAACGGTCTAATATTGGATAAGTTAGAATAAATCAATTCACAGTATAAAGCAGCGGTTATAAACATTTGTCAAGTGACGGCATAATAAAATCAAATATGAAAATTTCTTGTGTAATTTAATAATGCATTTTTACATAACAAACATTTCATTGTGTGAAGTTGTGAAAAGTAAACCAATAATGTAATAATTACAGACACATCTAATTCTGTTTTTACGCGAGGAAAACTCACGTAAAAAATATACAATATCCATATCTACATCGGAAATATTAGGTTCAAAAGAAAATTCTGTCGTATTTTCAATAAAACACTTGAATTGATTTAAAAATATATATAGATATATATATATTTTAAATTATTTTTCCAATAATCGTATTTTCAATAAAACATTTGAATCGATTTAAAAATATATATAGATATATATATATTTTAAATTATTTTTCCAATAATTTAATTTGCATTATTTGTAGCTTGTAGATCCAGCTTCTATACAAACTGTGCTAGGACAAAATGGTACTTTCTTTAAGTTATATATATATATATATATATTTCAAAATTAAATTAATAAAAAAATGTTAAATTCAATACATTAAAAATAGAAAATGTAAAATTTGCATTTAAACCAATCAAAAAACAAAAAAGTGAATTTTAATTATTATTATTTTAATTATGAATTATTATTAAATTATACGATACATTAAGTGATATCCAGTACATTTCCCAAAAGTATACTAGTTTCGAGCTAAAGGCCCTCATCAGTACTATGCGGGAGGCGCTCAGAGAAATCTGAGCGCCAGGTAAATTTAAAAACAGTAACAAGTTAACACTGTTATACACTTAATTATTATAGTTATTTTTATTATTATTATTATTTATATTTATTATTTATTTTAGTATTTTTTATTATTATTATTATATTATTTTTATTATTATATTTGTAATTATTATTATCATTATTATCATTATTTAGTATTATTATTTATTGATTTATTTTTATTATTTATTTATTATTATTATTATTATATTATTTTTATTATTATATTTGTAATTATTATTATCATTATTTAGTATTATTATTTATTGATTTATTTTTATTATTTATTTATTATTATTATTATTGCTATTATTATTATATTATTTTTATTATTATTATTATATTATTTTTATTATTATATTTGTAATTATTATTATCATTATTTAGTATTATTATTTATTGATTTATTTTTATTATTTATTTATTATTATTATTATTATTATTATTATTATATTATTTTTATTATTATATTTGTAATTATTATTATCATTATTATCATTATTTAGTATTATTATTTATTATTTATTTTTATTATTATTTTTATTATTTATTTATTTTATTATTTATTTATTATTATAATATTATTTTATTATTATATTATTTTATTATTATCATTATTATTATTATATTATTTATTATTTATTTATTATTATTATTATTATATTATTTTTATTATTATATTTGTAATTATTATTATCATTATTTAGTATTATTATTTATTGATTTATTTTTATTATTATTTATTATTATTATTATTGCTATTATTATTATATTATTTTTATTATTATTATATTATTTTTATTATTATATTTGTAATTATTATTATCATTATTTAGTATTATTATTTATTGATTTATTTTTATTATTTATTTATTATTATTATTATTATTATTATTATATTATTTTTATTATTATATTTGTAATTATTATTATCATTATTATCATTATTTAGTATTATTATTTATTGATTTATTTTTATTATTATTTTTATTATTTATTTATTTTATTATTTATTTATTATTATAATATTATTTTTATTATTATATTTGTTATTATTATTATCATTATTTATTATTATTATTATTTATTATTTATTTTATTATTATTATTATTATATTATTTTTATTATTGTTATTAATTTATTATTATTATCATTATTTATTATTATTATTATTTATTTATTATTATTATTATTATATTATTTTTATTATTGTTATTAATTATTATTATTATCACTTGAAAAAGGCTGTGCCGCAAAATTTGTGAATACCCTAAATAAATCTGAATTATAGTCAAATTTTGTAGAAAATAATATTATTATTATTATTATTATTTACATCTTTCATAGACTTTAAAAACTCCGGAATAGTTTATTAACTTACTTTGAAAAAAGAGATTTGAAGAAAGAAAAACAGATATAATACAAAAGAATTTATGGAAAAATTTTTTAAAAATTAATAAAATGTTAAATTCGACAATATAAAAAAATAGAAAAGTAAAAAAACTTTAAATTTTAAATTTAAATCAATAAAAAAAACAAAAAAGTAAATTTTGGTACTTTCTCAGTGAATATAAGAATTATGTAAGAAACTGAAATGGATTATTTAATAATCGAAACTTTTTCAACAATATAATTATTACTTCATAGCAAAGACTTATTTTGTTACTCACCTATCTGAAATATTATTTATATTAATATTATTTATTTGCTTATCAATATGAGGTTAGTTAGACAAATTCTGGTATAAATTATAAATAATACAAACCGGATGGGCATGACAAACTCTAGCAATATCCTCACAAGAAGCTCCATATTCCATTGCTAACGCAGCCTCATTAATAAGCTCACCAGCAACAGAACCGACTATATATGCACCCAATAGCCTATCTGTATCTTTATGAGCAATGACTTTCACCATTCCATCTGTATCATCATTGGTTTTGGCTCGCGAATTAGCCACTAATGGAAACTTGCCAATTCTGATTCAAAAATCCATTATACAAGAATTTTCATTTCAAGATCTGTACTTGTATGGTATTTTTTCTTCTTTACACTGCTCTTCTGATCTACCAACCCATGCCACTTCGGGGTGGGTATAGATAACACTTGGAACGCACAAATAATCGATATGTACAGAACTGCCACACATTCCTTCTACACAGATAATTCCCTCATCTTCAGCTTTGTGTGCAAGCATAGGTCCAGCAATAACATCACCAATTGCATAAATACTATCATTTTAAAACATAAAGGAAACTAAAAACAGAAATAAAGAAACTTCGGAACTGCAGTTTGAAATTTATTATTTACAGGAATCCTTCCCTTGTCATCGGTACTTAAACCAACTGAGGATAAATTTAAATTACCAGTAAATGGTCGTCGACCAATGCAAACAAGTAAAGTATCACAATCTATCTAAACAAATTTCCACATTTATTATTGTTTGTAACAATGAAATTCACAATTTAAAATAATTCCATTATATAGTTAGCATTAATAAAACAGAATAACGCCAAATAGGGATGATATTTTTATTTTATTATAACTCCATTTGGTTTCCAAACATTTTGGGAATAGTAACACCAGTTTTGCAAAACAAATTATTTTAACGCTATTTCATTATAACAATTTTTCCCGTTCAAGCTATCTGATATTTTTGACGTTAATAATACATTACTCAGTATTGCACAAACACCTGCAAATACCTATACACCGCTATTCCGCTATAATGCAAGTTGAAACACAAATTTCCTTATTGGAATTTATTTTTTAAAGTTATAAAGTTTTATGAGTTGAATTATGATTTTAAAAGGAAATTAAATCATTATTCAAACTTATAATTATATAAAATCATTATTCATGCATATTATTATTAATAATGATTATGAATATTCAGTAAATCATTCATCTTATGATAACTTATTTTTCGGAAATTATTCAAAAAAGTGAGTTAAATTATTTTTGAAGTTATAAAAATTATTAATTGCATTAAATAATTATATTTTTTATACAAATTTTGAAAAAACTCTTCGAATATGTACACAAAATAATAATTGGGTTTATGATTATTTTTTAAAACTTACCAATATAATTTACAATTTATGCTTTTTTTCGGATTTCAGGTTTTGTGTTTAAATTAATTTAAGTTTTATTGGTAAATCTTATGAAGATACATCCTCATTTACTCGAAATTTTCTAGCAAAAATCTCAAAATTTTAATTAAAAATTTTTTCCACCATTTTTCTTTCTAGAAATATCTCAAAAATGTCTATAAATTAATTTATTATAGGGGTTTTTTCAACTTCTGATGGCTACATGTTAAAAGTTTACATTTAAGTTATAGACAAATCACCTATAATATAAAAAGAAAATCAATAAATTTATAGCATATAAACACACCAACTCACCTTGAGGTTGTTTGTAAAGTAGTCACTAATACAAACCCTACACTATAGTAAATCAAAAAGTGATAGAGAAATAAAATAATGCACATTAACACAACCTATAATAAAACATGAATGTAAGCTTTTAACATGCAGCCATCAGAAGTTGAAAAAACCCCTATAATAGATCAATTTATAGACATTTTATATGATGTACTTGAACGAATTGATATAGCAGTAAAAGAACTAAATAAAACTGCAAATGTTTTTTAAAAATTGAGAAAGAATATCTCATTGTGTCATTAATAATTAGTAATAATAATATAATAAATATTAATAATAATATTAAATAAGAATAATAAATAATAATAATAATAATAATAAATGATAATAACAATGATAATAAAAATAATAATAAAAAATATAAGAATAAATAATAAGAATAAATAATAATAATAAATTATAATAAAAATCATAATAATAATAATAATAAAAATAATAAAATAATATAAATAATAATAATAATAAATAACAATAATAAATGATAATAATAATAAAAATAAATAACAACGATAATAATAAATAATAACAATAAATAATAATAATAATAAATGATAATAAAAATAATAATAAATAATAATAATAATAAAAATAATAAATAATAATTATAATAAATAATATAAAAAATAATTATAATAATAAATCAAAATAATAAATGATAATAACAATAACAATAATAATTAAAAATAATAATAATAAATAATAATAAAAATAATAATAAATAATAATAATAATAAAAATAATAAATAATAATTATAATAAATAATAAAAATAATAATAAAAATCATCATAATAATAATAATAAATGATAATAAAAATAATAATAAATAATATAAAAAATAATTATAATAATAAATAAAAATAATAAATGATAATAACAAAAACAATAATAAATAATAATAATAATAAAAATAATAATAATAATAAATAATAACAATAAATAATAATAATAAATAATAATAATAATAATAATAATAATATAAAAATAATAATAATAAAAATAATAATAATAAAAATAATAATAATAAAAATAATAAAAATAATAATAATAAAAATAATAAAAATAATAATAATAAATAATAATAATGGATTGATTTAAAATTTAAGAAATTTATATACAAGTATAACTTACTGTTTCAGATTTGTTATCTTTCGTTCCAGAAATATTTACTAATATTTTTCCACCTTGCTTTTGTGCACCTGTGACCTTTGTGTTAAGTTTGAAATTCAAACCTTGCTTAGTAAGAATTTTTTGAATGCTTTTACTAATTTCCATATCGATACCCATTCCACCGACATGACCGAGAAACTCTACCAAAGTCACCTATAGAGTATTTAAGAGAGACGATGATAATTTATCTCTACTTGTGCGCCTAATCTTGACCAAACTGATCCTAACTCGACTCCAATTACACCAGCACCAATCACAATCATTTTTTCAGGCACTTTTTTTAATGACAGAGCTCCTGTACTTGATACAATTGATTCTTCATCAATTTCTATGTCTGGAAAAGGTGTTACTTCTGAACCTGTAGCAATCAATATATTTTTTGTTGATACTTTTTCTTTATTGCCAGAGTTATTGGTTACTGTGACTTCATTTGTGCCAGTAATTGATCCAACCCCTTCCATGTGAGTAACCTAAAATCATGGTTCTTAAAATGAAGAAACATAAAAATAAAGCACAATGACCAATAAATGTTGTTACTAAAATGATTTAATATTATTTTTATTAAACCTATCGGACACATTACATCTCAAAATACTAGATATACAAAACCCTTCAGATACATTCATTACTTACAATTATTTGTATAGAAAAATATATTGAGAGAAAAGTCTGTATATGATGCATGAAGAACAATTACGACTGTTACTCTGACTGTGAACTTCATTATCGTTGAAATGGTATTTTAAAATATAATCGAGCGTTAAATAAAGTCATATCGTGAAACCATATATATATATATAATATATATAATATAATATAATATAATATAATATAATATAATATAATATAATATAATATAATATAATATAATATAATACAATATAATATAATATAATATAATATAATATAATATAATATAATATAATATAATATAATATAATATAATATAATATAATATAATATAATATAATATAATATAATATAATATAATATAATATAATATAATATTTACAATTCAGGTTATTGGTGACTAACGAAGTTTTGAATATTCCTTCATCAGTTTGTAGCATACACAGTATAACGAGAGAAAAATTATTTGTATCGCTTGAAAAATAATGTTTTTCAAAATCTATTTATGTAACAGCTACAGATTTAAAATCATTCCAGTTGATGATCTGAAAATCATTTGAAAATTAATATTTGTTTGAACAACAATGTCCACTGTTGTATCTCGATCCCAGTAAACATGCAGCAAATTGGAATTTATTTTATCTAATAAAGTGAATGGAATATCAGTTAAAGTACAGAACTTGTACACTTCTGTCTAGACAGATCTGGTGCGCACTCACCAAGTTTTTTTCCTACATAATAGTTTAGATGTGGTTCTTGATCGTTTGGACGCAATTCTAATTCTTTTGCAATAGCTTAGTATCAGAGGTGGATCCCAACTACAAAATTTGGTGGGTGCTAATTTTTTCAGTCATAGTCATAGTTTTACAAATATTGAAATATGCTCTAAATGTAAGTCCCAAAAGGCTGGCATTGAGAGAAAAATATGTGTTTACACAGCGAAAGCGTTTGAGTTCAGAAAGAAAACCAAGTATTTTGTCGAAAGTAACAGCTCTAACAATAAACTCTGCTGAAAAGTTGCCGATAAAATCCTGCCGCTTCATCTCCGTTAGCACTATTAGTGGTTCCCAATGGGGGGATATGCACAAAAATAAGATCCATACTTAGTGATACCACAATAGATACGATCTGTCTACTCCGTGTATATTTCACTGCATAAAAAGATCTTCTAATAGATATTTAAAATATTTTTTAAATGTTTTTGTGTTTTTTTATTATTATTGAATAAATTGATGCATGTTTAAATTGTTTTTATGAAACCATAAATTACGAGACGAAAATTTTATTTAAGATGTGGTATTTTGACACTTACCTCAATCAAAAACACAATTCCCACGATCACCACGGATATATTCCACGAAATTATTAAGAGGTATGGATAAAAAGTCCTTAAACTCATACATAAATATGTAAGGTACTGTGCAATAAAACTTTGTACTTGAAACAAGTGAATCCCGCAATTCTTAAAGCATTTTATCACTGTTTGGGTTTTAACAGATTCCCAGGCATTTATCATGATCTTAATCGCATCAATTATTGTATGATATTTAACGATATCGGAAATAGGACACCAGCAATCAATTAACGGTTATATACGTTAGACAAGTGGGCTCATCAAAGAATAATAGTACATGCCACTTTTCTCGTCTAAATTGATTATCAAGTTTCTTCAAATAAGCACTGAATATTTTTAATTATGAAATAATTTTCTTTATATTAAAACAACTCAATTGTTTATAATATTTAATCTTTTAACCTCTTAGATGGCTATGACGGATAAATACGTCATCAACATATGCATTACAAAACCCATAAAACGAATATATTCGCTTGCGTATAATATACGTATAAATATTACGCTAGCGGATAACAAAATTCGCCGCTGAGGAGCGCATTTCGTTTGACGAAATAAACCACTTAAGAGGTTAACAATATTGTCATATTATTTCAGTAATAAACCTCTAAATAGAATTTTAAAGATTATAAATAAATATATTGATATTTAAAATAAATATATTGATATTCTTTCGATTGAGTTAATTAATATATTTTTAAATTATATAAATAAAATTGTGTACTTTACAACGATGTACCTTGTATAAAGAGTCAATGCACTTTAAAAATACAAATGCGGCTCATTTTCATTTTTTTGTACCTTTAAGAGAGGTGTACTTTATAAGGGGGTTTTACTGTATGTAAATACAAGGATTCATCTTTATATATAACCATAGGCTTCTAGACATCCTTTTCATTGAAGAAATCTTGTACTAGTCTTGTGAGATTCTCTTTGGACTCAATTCTCTGCCCTTGCAAAGTGAGTAAACAAGAAAAAATCAAAACTAAATATTCATAATAACACATAATTGAATTATATATACCTTATTGCTTTTGAACAACATTTTTATTCCTCCCGTGAGACCTGAAACGGCTTTGTTTTTAACACTCATCATTTTTTCTAGATTAAGTGAAACACCAGAGCAATCTATTCCTCGTGCCGCTAATTCATTTGATTTTGCCATGTGGTAGTAATGAGAATTATTCAAAAGAGCTTTACTAGGGATGCATCCAACATTCAAACAAGTTCCTCCCAATGTTGGACTTTTTTCTACACAAACTGTCTAAAAAATTAGATATATATATATATATATATATATATATGGGATGAAGTTGAAGTTGATGTAATAATAATTAATTTTTTTCTGGGCCGGCTTTAGCATGAGTAGCTCTCCGATACTAAACTCATTTTCGACGCCCATTATCTAGGAGTATTATTTTATTGGTTTTTTGGTCTAAAATTGTTTCGATTGGCAATGTTAAATTTGTAATAAAAACATTAAAAAGTTAATAATTCATTTTCAATTGAAATACAAGTTTTATTTTGTTTGTATATATTTTTATGTTACTGAAACAATATTATTCTGTAATATAGCATACAATGAATAAAATTTTGTATAAAAACAGGCACATATTTACATTTCTAGCTTTTAAACTTGCAAATTCATCAATTACATTATGTATTTCTAATTGTATAATGGCAATAATTTCCAATTCAAATCTAAACGTAAACATGTGACAATATGCCTGAAGAAGTTGGAAGGTTGAAATGTTTAAAAAGAATGAGTAATGTGAACTAAAATTTTCGAGTTGAAAATATTTTAAAGAATAATTTTTAATAATCATAAAACAGCTTATGTTACCAAAAAAGTTGAATAAAATAAACAATGAAATTCAATTTTTTACTGTTTGTAAATAAATCCTTGCACTAAGGTGAAAAGTAAAAGTGTAAGCAATCGATACATAATAACGGCATAATGATAAAAGCTTTAAAAACCTATGAAATATAGTTCCCAAATATGGTTAATTGGTCAAATTTTACAAATCAAATTATTATTTCAATATAAATAATTTTCAAAAAAATTGAAATTAAATATCATTCATAAGTATAGACATATTTATATACTGTAATTCCCCGTTTAACGTGAAGGAAGCGTCCTTCACAATAAGTGGGTTATTATCAGAGGCACTGTGGACCTAGACATTTTAGGGAGCCTTGTTAAAAAATTGTCTTTTTTTAATGAAAAATAATGACTGTGTTCCAAATATTCAAACTTAATCGCACGAATTAAACATATCAAAAGTATTTCACATTTTTAATTGACACTAGTAAAGCTATTCTCACTCCATAACCATAAAAATATAACTCTAAAAATACGTTTATCAGTTCTATGCAAATGCTATGAAACCCATCTGTAGCAAATATTTGAGGGGCATACCTCACCTGATCCCTCAAGCACGACGCCACGTGGTATTATTACACATTAATTGTATGAGAGTAAATTAAATTAAATATTAATTATTTTTAAATTTAATTATTAAATAACAAAATACATGTGGATATTTATTATTGATATTATCATTAAATATTTAGATTATTCGTCATAACCAATTCATTTAAATAGAAAATCAATCAGTCTTTGAATTTTAATAAATAAATATTAATTGTCTTATAACCTTATTTACAACCTACCATTAGTAATCATTTGAGAAAATAGCTATTAGAATTGTTGTTTGCAATTTCTATCTTCTATTCTTGTCTATCACTACCGAATTGTTTACTAGTGCTATAAGTTCAAGAACAATATAAATTAATTATTGATATTCATTGAGTCAAAAATTTCAAGCTATTAAAATGCAAATATTGCTAAGCGTAAGCATAACAACTAGGAAACCAATATCCCTCGAGGGTATCTCAAATTAGATAACTAGATTGATAGCCTTTTAATAAAGCATTATTATCTTTTGTTGTTACTATGACATTCCTTGATTTCTTAAACTTGTTGTCTCGTATATATTGATCATTGACACATTTTCTGTCATTGATATATAAAATTGGAGTAAATTAATTTAAAATTTGAGTAAATTTGGGCTTTATCGACTCAATTTTCAAAAATTATTCTAAATAATCAAGGATAGCCTTTAACAATAAATCTCTAGGATGTATATTTCTAAAATTATTTAACAACCTATTCAGAAAAATGTAAGCAGCTCTAATAGATTGGACTCTGATCGGGCTCAATGACTTTAAAATGACTCCACCAGAATCTTACCTTTATACCAGCAGGGCAAATCGAATGCATTAACATACTATAAGCTAGAATAAAGTTACCAGTCGCTTTTTGGGAAACAGTATCAAAATATATGATGAGTTTGTCATACTACTATGTCAATTAGTGTAGAAAACTGTGTATCTTTTACTGCGTTATATTTTACAATTGTTATCATTTTTTACAAAGAAACAACAGCATATGCAGTGCCGGATTAAACATTTATGAGCCCTTTTGTCAGGCATAATTTTATCTTACGTCTGAGCGCTCCACTTAGATAAACATGTTTGTCTGACATTTTTATTTCCGATTGATCGTTAAATATTTTTAAATAAATTTTTTTTAATTGATTTTTTTTGATTTATTTATTTAATTAATATTTTTTCTTGCTAATAAGAACTGGTGAGGCTTTCATGGCGTATTTATTTTTTAAATAAAAAAATCACGTACGGAGTCGGATAAGGGAAAATCGGAAATGCGAGTTATACTTTATTATTTTTTACATTTTCGGGCCCCATAGAATCTCGGGGCCTTGTTCCAAGGCACAGTTGACACAATGGATAATTCGGCCCTGAATATATGATTATTTAGAATAGTTTTAAGGAAGTCGATTTTGAAAATTCTCATGTTTGTATATTGTATATGAATGATATCGAGTTGTTCAAGATTGCAACTGCGTTGAATTTCGAAGTTGTTTTCTGGTTGAAATAAATAAAAGATAGTCAATTATTAAATAAAAATTCCCGTTGTGAATAAAAATATGTGAATATTATCACCATTTACCGGCTATCAGGACTATTATAACAATAGTAATAATTGAATTCTATAAGGTAGACCAGAAAAAATCGTATAAATAATGATGTGTACCTCAGTGCGCGGTCAACTAAAATATAGATCTCAACAATCTCCATCAGTTTACATATGAGACACTTAAAAATCTTCAAAATTATTAAGCCAACAACGATGTATGCTTAAAATACATAGATATGTCGGAAGATTAATAAACACCGATATCATAAATAATTATTGCTGATAAGGATTTTCCAAAACAAAAACGGTTTCCCCTATCTAATATATACTAATTCAGCCGTTATATATCAAATTATTCATCCTAACTACGTTTTATAAGAATGTTAGTTTGTTTACCAAACTTGTTGAAAGTAGACGAATAAAATATCGATAATTAATATTTAAAATTTTAAACTGGTCATTTAATAATACTATATCAAAGTTTGTAAATAAACGAAGTACACCAAAATAAATCCGTAATAATAAATAAGACTTTTTTTATAAATTCAGCTATATTTTACTCAGCTTCTATTAAAAATCCAATTCAAAAGTTATATAATATACTTGATTTTGATATATTTGTTAAATTGTATTGAATTAAAGAATTATAATAAGCGAAAACTAAATCATAAAAATTAAATAGCTGAAAAGTTTTATGAATTTAAGAACTTGGTTGAAATTGCAAATTTTAAGCGAAAATGACATTATATCTGGTTATTTTAAAAAACGTGACCAAATAACGATTGCTCTAAAAATAATAATATTTACTTTCATGCCTAGTTGTGAGGCTTTAATAGATGCAACATAACCACCAGGTCCAGATCCAATTACAACTAAATCTACTTGACCTAATTCATCATAATTAAGGAAATAATTATTTATTTAATTTTACCATTTGAATAATATCGAAACAAACCACTTGAAAATGCTGACGAAAGTCTTAATCCCTTTAAAATTGAATTTTTAACTAATTAAATTATATATTAAAATATACTTTAATAGCTTGCATAATAAATTTTAGATAGTTAATTAATTAAATTTGTTTACAAATATTATTTAAACACCTAAAATTAATTTTTAAAATTAGTAATTTAAAACAAATTATTTGTTTCAAAACAATAATAAGAATATATTTTTGAAAAACGATAAAAATTGATTTTGTTGAAAGTAATTCGTTTTTAAAATTTAAAATTAAAATCTGTGTCTTTATACTGGGAATGCATATTTAATGAAGAGTTTATAAAAATGCAGCATGTATTTGAATTCATTTCAATAAAAAATATTTTCTTTTTATATATAAATATATATGCTACAGTTAAAGCATAAATTAGAGTCAATCCCTAGTTAGTGTTCAAAACTAATTACACTAGACTTTATTATTATTATATTAAATTATATAAACTTTATATCATTATTAAATACTGAATAGCAAACTCCAGTTCCACTGTGTAACTAGTTGTATAAACTAATTGGTAATTTTATGCGTTAACTCAAATTTATGCTTTAACTGTAGCACTGGGTGGAATTAATTTTATTGGGCTAGCACTGAGTTTTGTTTAAATGAATTGGAAACAGCACACAAACATAATACGCAGATTTTAAAATCAGACCCATGAAACATCAAGTAAACACTTTAAATGCGAGAAAGATATAATTAAAAATATAAAATGGAAAAACATAAAAATTAATTAAAATAATAACAAAATGTATCAAGATCCACACGAAATAACATAATAACATAAAATTTGACCGAAAAATTGATAATTTACGTAAAAATAGAGAATTAACGAAAACGTCGAAGTAAAATAAAATAATTTTGGTTAGAAATTATTTAAATAAAAATTTTATGAATAAATTGTCAAATTAAATCAAGAAAATAATAAAAATTAGAGTTAGATTATACAAATAGTTTTAAGGTCAAATTTTGTTTTATCGCATTAAATTTACACGCAAGGTTAGGATCACAGAATAGGTATAAATACCAATTCATTTTCGCATAAATTTAATCACTTGTGAGCGATCACTTTTTCTCGTTAAAAGCTCTTACGTTTTTTAATAGAAAAAACAGTATTGGACTCGAGAACGATTATATTGTGAAACTATCGAAAACTATTGAAGTGAGCATGAACGATTATTTTGAATATGCCAAATGAATGATGCAACTATGTAAAGAATATTATGGGCAATTATATGTTATGAATAAATGAATTCATTTTACTAAAGTCGAATTTTTTCCGGCCCACAGCTACACACCAGCAAGTAATTAAAATCACACATCCGTATCGAGTAGTGTAAGTGCGGTTCATCCGCCAATAGCTCGTGCCCGTGAGAGACCTCGTCGTGAGTAACGACGGGCTCGAACGTTAAATCATTTCGCTTATAGTGGCAGTGGGGAGATCGAGAACAAGTCTTTTGACTGACTCCTTTTCCACTCACTCCCGAAAAATCGACCTAAAATTATACCTATCGGCTAAAATTATCACACAGAGTAGTCCAGAAACGTCTTAGGATCAACTTGTGGTTAAAGGGAGGGGGCTTGCGGAAATCGATGTAACGATCATGTTATAAAAATTAAATAAAAATTACTAAATACGCCTAAGACGTTATTTTGCCCATACAGATAGGAATTAAATGATAACTTGGTAAATAATATAAAGAGGTAACCGCTAAAAGATCATTAATAATGTCTCGAGGAAATCAACCCAAAGTGTTAGTACTATCGAATTAGAAGTACATTCCTACAACAACCATTAAAGTTATGTTTGTGAACGTATAATTTACCGCATGACCCACTAGTAGTGAAAAATATCCACCAACTTTCTAAAATTAAAATAGAGTTTAAAAACCCACAAACTAAACATCCATTAACCCTACAATCATATGGAGAATACACCGACATGACGAACTAAACGCATCAGACTCTAAAACCAACATACAACAGACATTCCCAAAATAAAAAGACAAATTAAAACTTAATTTATTAACAAAACCAACCACACATAAATCCAGACTAGGCCGCCGTAGAATCTGAAATAAAATCTAGAATAAATTTGTGAAATTGCATAGCATAAAAAGATTAGTATAGTAATTTGTGTCCACGATAACTACAAGACGCTTAACAATTAAGGCGCAGGGATGAGTATAAAATCTGATAATCATGATAATTTATTAAAAGCGGTGAAGATTATAATACGTAGGAGATCTAGAGTGCTCCACTAGAAAAATGGAATAATAATCATAAACAAGTAGACACAGAAATTTATGTGAGACAACCAATGGCAATTAATACCCAAACTGATTTATTTTAGTTACAAAATAAATACAAACATAAAAATAGGTCTCACCTTTTCATAGAATAAAGATAGAAGACACCGAGTAATTCCGCCTCGTGTCTTTGAAATGAAAAACATCCAGCCATCTGGACACAACAGAATTTGCCATTGAATCATCTTGTTGTAAGCGCTACTCCTAAAAAAGTAAAGTTATATTACCAATCAACAAAACTTGCTCACTATGCAATCCTCTTCCATTGAGTTGACCGAAAGGTAAGAACAAAAGCATATAAGCTTCTTTCGGCCATACCGAATAATTAAATTACCAATGAGCATCTAAAATTCGAATATTATGATAGTATAATGGTAAATAAATAACTAACCAAGAGGTATTGGAGATTGACTGAATTTTCTGAAACTAATAAATGTTAAAGATGACGTAATGGTAAATCAATTACTCATGTGACTTAAGCAGCCGCACACTAGCTAACTCTCGAAAACTCCGTGTACATCACCAAGAAGGAGTAGAAAAAATCTACTGTTAATGCACAACGGCACACCGCTCAGAACTACTGATGAGGCTATGATTCCCCAAAATTTCTTACAGAGATCACTATTTAAAAGAATTTGCGAGAAAAAATTACGATCCGGTCAATAACTAGAAGCCATGAGTCAGGGGAGAAATTAAATTCTCATGACCATATAAGTCACGTGTAGCCTGAATCATGCTCGCCAGGGAACTCCATATAAATAACACTGACCGATAAATTTCATCACTTACTACGATATGTCTAATTCGAAAACCAATCGAGAGAAGAAACGTGATATAATTCACCACTAAGAATGAAAAATGCCCGTACAAGCCAGATGACCATGCAACGTGTAGGACCCTTTTATTGTGATACTTAAAACTTTAAATTGATTTAATAAATGTATATTTGGTTCATCTTTCAATAAATTTTTCTTATTTGTATTATTCCAGATATAATGATTAGTTAATTTATCTCATAACTCAGTAGGAATGTTAATTATCTACAAATATAGTAGCTTAGGTTTTAATTTTTATTATTATTGATAAGAAGCTCTCTCAAACAAATGCTATCGAGAGTAGGCAATAGTCTCATTTCTAACAATTCCAGGCACAAAGATGAATTTGTAGTGACTGTTATTAGTTATGTGTGCAATTGATTCGAATTAAGATGGCTCTATTGTGTCGATCCATAAGGATGAAAATTACCTAGCCTGAGAATTTACACCAATTGAGTAGTCGTAAGTAGTAATTTTTAATCATATAGTATAGGATATTTTCGTTTCCATAAAACTTCATATATATTCGGCTAATTAGTAGTTATTTTATCTTTATTTGGTGAATGAATTATTAGAAACCCGCGATGTATGATATCGCATATTAGAATTTAAATTATATTTATCGTGCTAGCAACAGGAAATTATCGGGAACGTTGAACGGACGACAATCGCACCACTTTGACGATTCCCAACAAATTCGCTGGACGTTACCGACAGGCCCTGTGGGATCGGGCATATTCCCTATCCACACACGGTACTCTAGAATGGCCTCCGAAATCAGAATCGGTATGACGAAGACGTGGAGCTGCCCAGTCTCGACATAAAACGAGAGCCATGGCGAAACCCAGCTCGAGAAATTCGCCATGAAGCCGAGGTGGCACTCCATTAATTCGAACAACTTGAAAGAAGATACAGATGTAAGGCCAACCAGCAACGTAGAACATTGACGAAGATTAATGCAGATATCGCAAGCGGACGTATTCCGAGCTCCGACGGTTACTTACCAGATTACTGCGTACCATACAATCCGAAAGATCCGGTCCTCCTGAAGCTCAATGCGACCGTACACCTGGTTGTTCCTAAGCATCTTCTCCAACCAGACATCCGGGAGATATTGACTGACAGAGAAAGTGAAGAACATGCCTATTCTCGACGGCTCCTAAAGCCTGAAACACCGCATGGAAATTACGGACACGGAACCACCAAATAAAATGTACTAAACTTGTAACCTAAATAAAAATAAATGTTTTTAATCGTTAAAAATCTAATTTGGTTTAGCTAAAATGTAATTTGGTTTAGTTGGAAAGTTTATTGTAGTTGTAAATTGTGATGATGTAGTGATTTAGAGAATTTAGTTAAGGTCACTATTAATAATTCCATATACGTTTAATAGAAATTGAACCTATTTCGCCCCACGAATATTTTGTTTCTTTTGTAAAATTGTAGTTAATTTACAGCAATATAAATTCAGCAATAGAAGCCATCAGAGAAATTGGATTAGAACTAAAAAAGCTGCGACCGGAAAATATCAACCTGCACTAACAATGTGTACAACTCAGCCGCGAGCTCCAGCGAACTCAAGCTACGTGGATCGAGCCATCCTGGGTAAAAGTGTTGTATCAGAAGATAAATGCGGCTCAGAAGGGATGGAAGGAGGAGAAAGCCTTGAACCAGGCCCAAAAGATCCAAATTCGTGGACTCTAGGTTGCGGTAGCGGCAAGCCAAGAGGGAAGTGCTGTCACTTACCCTTTGGTATTCGCCCCGGCACAAGTTGCCTACCAGGATCAGTCATGCATAAAGAACCAAACCAAATGAACGATTTTTACGATGTTTGGTTAATAATTGTGGCATGAATGTAATTGTCCTATATCGGAAATAAAAGTTTTGTGTTTTAATTTGGTTAATATATAATTCAAACGTTTAACCGAGGAAAGAAGTTCTATTTAAAACGAGGGTCATGAATCGTAAAAGTGAAAATATGAAGAAAGTAAGGGACCTGAATTAGTAAGACGAGCACATACCTTCTATCGGCAGCTCGCTGAACCAGCTGCAGACCGGGTCTTAGCAGTTTTGGAAACAAACCTCATCTTTGACGGTTTCAGAACCATTGGTTACAGTACCAGCGTTGCTTAGCAACGGGTAACCAGTGTCAGGCGCATAGTATTGTATGAAGGGGGTCAAGGTTATAAACACCACTAACCACACAATTTGTTTAAATTGGTATCAGGTCTACTCTACTTAACTATTCAACCGACATATTCACTTTTTATAGGGTCCACTCTGTTTCACCCAGATGCCCCACAATTTTGGTCTTACCACTATATACCCATGAGCAAGCTCATGTTGGTACTGTATATAGCAGCCGAAAATCCACCAGCAAGTGAGCATCACTTCTAAGACTACTCCTCGTGATATTTTCGCTTTCGGGTTCCTGACTGCAGATAGAAAGACTTATGTCTCCTAACTTCTCCTGGTTACATCAATATTCCTGTTTGACTTCTATTCCAGCACCGTCATCTGTCTTATGTATACCTCCGTAATCTCGTTTCTTTTGGCTGACTTCTTGTTACAAACCCTTATTATTTGTGATTGAGTCAGTATTAAAATTTGGTTGTCAAATTAATAATAAATCACATTTTAAAATAGAAATTATTTAATATATAAATGACTCTTTCAAATTTCAATTTTTGATTGAGCGAGTTTTTGAATATATACATTATCACTTACTATTTAAAATATTCTTGAAGGTTCAAAATAACTTTTTAAAAATTTGCATAAAGTGTAATATTATGAAAATGACTGTTGTTTTTATGCTAATGTCATGCTTGGGTGCGACCAATCAGCGAATTTTAAAATTTTTTTAGCCATTTTCCGGGTTTTTAATTGCTTTTATTTATTTTTATTTTTATCTTTTCTATTTTTTTCTATTTTTTAATATTATTTTCTTTAAATTAAAATTCTTTTGAATATTCTCGCTGAGTATTTTCTCTTTTTGATCTATAAATATTTTATTTTGGTCGCCACTTCCGCCTATGTATTTTCTAAATCTTATTTCGCAAGATTTTGCGTTTTACATTATGTTTCTGTATGCAGCTGTAAGCGTTTTTAGGAAATTTATTAATATTTGTTTTAATTAATTGTGTTATATTTTAATTTGTTTTAATTAATGTTTTATTTTATTTTTGATTTCTGCTTGCAGTGCTTGTGTATGTTTTTAACAGCCATTTTAATAATTTGGAAAATTTTAATTAAAATTTAATTTTTGTTTAAATTGTGGCTTCTAATCCAACAATACGCATTAGTTACTGGCTTCTTTTATGCAGATGGTAAACATTTGGAAAATGTAATATAATTTATTTGTATAATAATGCATTTTTTTTCAAGTTAAATAAATTATTCTAAAGCGTTTTTTATTAAAATATCAAAAACTAAACAATGTCCTTACAGCCTGTGTTGGCTAGATCAAATTCAATCAAGCGTTTGAACACTGATCTGTAATAAAATCCGTAAATAACTAGCCAGAGTCAGAGGATTGAAAGCGATTCATGGATAAGATAGTTTTACGAACAATTCATCGCCTATAGCTTGTAAGGACTCGCGATAACAATCATAAATTTTAGCGGTATTTTTCTCATAAAATTTGCAAATGCAGATTCTTCTAAATCCAGTAGAATACAATCAAATAATAAAATTAAAAACATCTATTTTATTCTTTAAAATAACTATTACGCAAAATGAAGATAACTATCAATTCCAAAGTGGAAAAAATTAATAAAATCAGTGCAATCAAACTAACAGCGATCTTCTTATTTAATAAATATTAACATTCAGTTTTTAAGTTTTCTTAGTCGTCTGATACATTGTAACAAGTTTCTGTGTTTCACTTGTAGTGCGCAAAGGTAAGATTGTATCTACCATGGTTTCAAGTGAAAGGATGTTTCAAGATAAAGATTCGTCTTTTTTCTTGCCTCAAAGCCAAGCATTGCAAACTTATTTGGTGTCCAGTGCATCAGAATGAGTGTATAGAAGAGTTATTTTGACACTTTTGTACACTTACCTAGCGTGAAAAGAAATCTGAGCCCTCCCGCATAGTACTGATGAGAGCCATTAGGTCAAAACTAGTCTACTATTGGAAATTGCGCTGGACATCACGTTATATTTCCTCTATTTTTAAATCATTTTACGTAATATAAAAATTTTTAAAACACAAAAACATTAATTTATCACAATTTAACATAATTAAAATATATTCAAAACATTCGTAGTCAAAGTACTTTACACATTAATCTTTTGATCTAATGACCTTATCTACAATTCTTCACATGCAATACGTTACCAATAATAATAAAAACTTTTCATTAAAATTTAAAGTCAGACATGTCTCTTTTACTTTTACAACCTCTATTGTACTCACTAATATTGGTCTCTTCCTTCAATCGACAATGCCCTAGAACTTTAATACAGAGATAATGGGAAGTCTATCCAATGTATGTTGCATTTCACCATTACATGTAAATCGATAAACTAGATCTGACTGCAATCAGCCAGAGTTTTGGTTTATTAATGAACATATTGTGTAACTGTCACGAATTAGAAACGACTTTATAATCTTAATTTCCCATTTGCTTACTTAATTTCCTCTTATAATTTGTAAAACCTTCCTAGTAAAGCAGTCCTAACACAAATTTAGGCGCATTATTCTAATATTCATTTTTAATATTATTTATATCAACAATCAATTTGTATTAATTTGTCAAATTACACTCCGTACATTCTCTTTGGTGATTAGCAGTTCTTTTAATTATCTCTAATAACTGTCGAGATATATAATTTTTGAAGACACCATTTCTCGGCATTCCAGGTAATCATTTCCTATTATTTTGAACATGATATAAAAATTAAATTTTGATCGTGTTTTGCTTTGGTTTTCCCATCTTTCATATGCACTTATTATTAAGAATGACTTTGTAAAATTCCTTTGCTTAATTTTACTGATTTGTTATTTCTCTTCTTAGCTTTCATTTTTTGTTCTCAATTATTTACTTTTGTATTTCCAAAACGACACACTCTGATTTATGCATTCCACCCGGATTATTTTATTTAGGTATCCTTAGCATTATTATTATTATTATTATTATTATTATTATTATTATTATAGTTATTATTTAATATGTTAGTGGTAAATTACTTATTTCATTTCTAGATCATTCAATTGAATTCTAAATGTCATATTTAAAAAAAAACAATTTTGTTCAATTTATTAATAATTATTATTAAATCATATTATGTAAATTCCTAAGTTCCAATGTAGTAAAAATGAACCTTGAATTGCATGGAAAATGGCAAAGTTTTTCTCGCTAATTATGATTGAAATAATTTCTAACTAAAAAACAAAATTACAGCAAAATTAGCACGAACATACTTTTGGTATTTAATTTCTTTTTTTGCCGACCTTTTAGTTTCAACAACACGACTCATTGTAGGGTAAAGTCAAGCCGAGTGGAAGAAATGGCGTTCATAATTTCACAACTGCCGAATTGACTGACGATTAAGATTGTCATTTTCTCTTCATTGTTCTGAGAGATCAGATTTCTCGACACGTCACATTAACAAGAATATTCAACCGAATCTGTCTAATATGAATATTGATATCTTGAGTTTATCTTTTCCCATTTACCTGACTTAAAAGGATAAAAAAAATATTGAAAGAATCTCAATTTTTTGATTTTCATTGATTTTTTTTCGAAGTAAAAGTTATATTTGTAATTGGCAGTTGATTGTAAACTATATAGGAGGTTTTCATCTATTAGTTTGACCTTGAAATTAAATAGTGTTTGATTATTCTAGTTTAATAGTTTTTTAGTTTAATTTGATTCGTCAATTTTATATGTTAATTATTAAATTTAATATATATTTTGATTGAGGTTTTATTACATGTTCAGAACTAAGTTATTACTAAAAATTTATATAAAAATTTTTGGAAATCGTAGTCAATTTCATTTTTAACCAATTTTTGTTTTTATCAAATGAAGGGTATTAAATGAGAAATAATTAACTATTAATCATTGAAAGCTTTTGTTGAACTAATTACGTATTGTTATTTTTTTCCGTGTTGCTTTCAATAGATATTACACAAGTACCGACAAACTTAGGATTTGTTTTAATTACGTAAAAATGTCATTTAAAATACCATCTGACTATAATTACACCGGTACAATACGTTCAGGTAAAAAACCAAATTACGCGGAATTAATTAAGCGAAATTCACGGCATCTTATTGTTATGATGGAGAGACAGTAATTCTCAATGAATGTAAGTTCGACAATTTTATATTTATTTTCTGAGATTTTTCTTACTAAATTATATGATTAGTTATGAAATACTATTGTAACAATATAATAATTATGAGAACAGGAAAGTCAGAAAATCATAGAAATATGAAGTAAGAGAGGAATCAGTAATTAATGAAATAATTTCCATCAAAAGTACATATTCAATGAAGCTCCTAAAATATGATCCTTTAGTAATTTTTGGGAAAGAGTTCTTAGGACTGTCTCCTGGTAGCTGGCGGAGTTATTAATATACATCCAATTTGAAAAACTACGGATAATTAAATAAAAATGATCTGATCAAAAGTGAAAAAGCGATAACTTAATACATGTACATCATTAGAGCGTTTTAAAATATTATTTTGTCTTATTGATTCAAAACTTCAATCATGTATATGACTAAAAGATTGAAAAAATGCACTAAAGATATTATAGTAGTCGCATAAAATTTGATATAAATTCAACTGATATGTTCATTTAAGGTAATAACTTGTTTCATACTTACCTAGAGTTTTTCAAAAAAGAAACTCTCATTTTATAAGTTCCTTCATAAAATTTTTTTGGATATAATTTTTTTCAAAAGAAATTTTCTTATTATTATTTTTCTTACTATTATTATTATTATTATTATTATTATTATTATTATTATTATTATTATTACTATTATTATTATTATTATTATTATTATTATTATTATTATTATTATTATTATTATTATTATTATTATTATTATTATTATTATTATTATTATTATTATTATTATTATTATTATTATTATTATTATTATTATTATTATTATAACTAAATATTTTAAATTTATTTTGATATTTTGTCACAGTACAGATAAAAAAATAATGAATTAAACAGTATTTCCTAAAAATTATTTTTGGAATCCAAAAGTTGACTGATTCTCAAACGTTTAAAAAATCAAGCTTTCAAAAGTTGTTGACAAACTTCAACAACTCTTGGTAAATTAATTAAAATTAAATAAATTTCAAAATTCAAACGAATTCTCAGTTCACAGAAATGTCTCTTTGATAGAATTAAACTATAGAAATATTTTATAAAAATTTGATAACTTTGAATAGGTAGAATTTTGTCTTTGTAGCTGTTGAGTGCAAATTTTTCAACAAGTTCATATGTCAAAATGACAAGGAATTTCGTTTGAGAACACAAGAAAGATAATCGATTATGTTTTTAAGACTTTTTATAGAAAGAAAATTGATTTGATAAATAAATTTCAAAAAAATACTCTATTTATTAATTTTTAATTAATAAAAAATTGATTAACCTACTGATAATAAACGGGTTTTTTTTAAATAGCGATATTTTGTTGTTTCACGTGGATGTCAGATATTAAAGTTATAATCAGAATAGGTAACAAAAAATGTAAATATCCAGTAAGCAGAATATATATTGTAAAACTGGCTACAGTGTCATAGTGAAAGAGAATCATATGAAGTTCTATTCTGAAGTTAAAATATGCTAATTAGAATAAAATACATGATGCATCTGTTATTTCATCCGTTTATTCTCCTAGGACATTTTGATACCGCTTCACACTATATTATAATGAAATGTCTCACTATACCATAGCCCGCGAGCAACAAACAATAATTAACTTATTATTAATTTCAAAATCTAAAAATGTTAACATATTTTGAACAGAAATAAGAGTAATTGTAAATAATAATAATAATAATAATAATAATAATAATAATAATAATAATAATAATAATAATAATAATAATAATAATAATAATAATAATAATAATAATAAATAATAATAATAATAATAATAATAATAATAATAATAATAATAATAATAATAATAATAATAAAAAAAAAATAATAATAATATAATAATAATAATAATAATAATAATAATAATAATAATATTAGCAATAACATTGAAATATGTCTAGAACTCTGTTAAAACAAATCTATTTAAAATATTATTTCGAATAAATAATTACTAGAAATAGATTGATAAAATATTAAATTATTAAAAAAATTAAAACATCAATTATTTTTTTAAATCATCACACAGAAATTTTTAAGGCGAAAATCCACCGGATTACCATGGTAAAAAACGAAAATTATTTTTAAGAAAAATTTCTGGTTATTCTAGTATCCAGTAAGCTCGGCGGCAGAGGAAGAAAATACGCAATATGATTTGATTAGATATTTCTCCACATTGTTTTTGTATTTTGACTTATATTTTAGAGGTGGGAAAAATAAATATTTTACGATTGCAATTTCAGTGGATTTAAGTATAGTTGATTTTTGTTAATTTATAATTGGGATTATGAATGATAAAATGAAACTGAACTGCGATACGTTGATTTCGGAAAACAATTTCCAAGTCCATTACAACGATAATTTGGTAAGGGATTTTCAATTTCTATGTTCTTGTTAAATTCTTTAAATAACATTTTTTAAATTTTTTTTTTGAGATTGATCATTAAATTAAAATATTATGTCTTTGTAATTATGTTTTTTTTAAACTTTTTATTTAAATTCTTTTTATTTTAATAAAAGAGACATACCCAATAAACTTTTGTAAACTTTGTTTTAAAGTGTTACATAGCTAAATTCACAAAACAAAAATATATTTTTTACAAAATACATTTAAGTTTCTTTAATTTAGAACAATTATCGCATATATTTAATTATTTTACTATTTCTAGCCCTATTGACTCAGAAAGTCGAATATATCCTATCTTCCTTATATCATCATTGGCTTTAAAAATCGAATTTACTCCGCTCCGTTAAAATTATTTTCTTTAATTTCACATATTTTTTCAATCCATCTCAGAAAAATAAATTTCATAAAAATTACTGTTTTTATTGGAAATTTGACAACTTTCAGAGACTCTAATGCACCTTACTCAAAAGGTTAAATTTATTAACTCATTGACTTAAAAATTGTTTATTGTTTTCTGTGTTATTTAAAATTATTTAACTTTCAAAAAATGTAATTTTTTAAAATTTTTAAATATTTTTTGGATGAACAAATATCATAATTAATGTTATTGATATAATATTTAAGGTGACCAGACACCTCATCATACGAGACATTTCATCATTATAGCAATTCATCATTATAGTATTTAATCACCATAACATTTCATCATTGCATAAAGTGCATTTATCTATTATCCTACAACAGAATTCATTACAGTAAAACACAAAGACATTACACACAAAACAAATTTAATGCCAAAACACACAAAAATGTATCAAATCTGCTCCTGTGCACCGAGGGTATATCAAAGCATAATCTGATAAGAAATTTCTTTGCAAGGCCAGTTTTTCTGTGATCTTAAGATCACAGGCATCTTAGTTATGAAATGTTATGGTGATGAAATACTATAATGATGAATTTCTATAATGTTCAAATACGCAATGATGAATTGCTATAATGAAATGTTGCAATGATGAAATGTCTCGTATGATGAGGTGTCAGGGAACCAATATTTAAATGGCAGAAAGTACAACTAGGAGACGTTAAAAGTGCTTGATCAACAAGTTACTAAATGTGGGGGAGACAAATCAAAATTAGCCAATGCGAGATTATTTTAAAGGATTTTAATTTAATAAGAAAAAATTAAAAATTCGAAATTGTTTTAATAATGAGATATGAATTTATAAAAAGTAAGTCACATTTATTAAATTCATACTAAGCCGTTTTCTCTGTTCCCCAATTTGTGTAGCACTAATTTAGTGGCTTCATGTTAAATATTTTAATGAATGAATATCCAATTCGATGATTTTCTAATGACATGTTAATGACTTTAAATCCGAACGAATAATCTTATAACCTAGGTACATGAGAAACTCATATTATACTTGTTATACAACAATTTAATTCTGAAGAGTATCCGATGACGGTGAATTAAAATTAAATTAAGTTAAATGGGTTTTCTAATGACTAAATAAATTTAATATATAAATTTCGAATGTCAAATTAGTTTTAAGCTCACTTGGCTTTCATTATTACCATATAAAAATACTCGACATTTAAATCAAAATCATTAAATAATATTAAATTATATAATAAAGTTAACTTAAAAATCTAATTATGCTTACAAATAATTACTTTAAAAAATTCTAATTATAAAATCAATCTCAACAAAATTAAATAAATTTATAAACAATATATTTAATTCCCATTAAATACTGTAAAAAACAGTAATTAAATATTTTACAAAAATAAAAACTTATTTATCCAATAAATAAAATCTATTAACTATGAATAAAAAATTTGGTATAATTAACATTTATATTGTAAAAAACATCCCAATATTATCCAATATTTTACAGTGATTAATTTCGAGTATTAAAATAATTTCCTTGTGCCAAATAAATCATCAATAATGCACCATTTTAGATTTATATATATGTAAATTATGTTATAATTAAAAATTCTCTAAATTAATAATTAAATATCAAAATTATATTTTTTGTTATTTTTATTAATATTATTTTACGTTCAATTATGCTTTGTTGGAGTTAAAATTGCTATTAAAAAATTAAATTTTAGAAATTATTCACTTTATGGCTACATGCAAAAGGATATAATTTTTCGATCTAAATAAAAAATTTTCTTAGTCTTCTTAGGATTTTCTTACTCGTGTTTAAAATGTCGGAGCTATGAGCAAAATAAGTATTTTGACTCTCAAAGGAAGAATAATTACAAAAAAAATTTTATTTAAAATTTTTATTTTTCATTTTGACACGTTGGCAGATATAAGTTAGTTATTTCTTATTAATTATGTCGTTTTATTACGTCGTTAACAATTACAAGTTTTTCCATACTGATGAAATTGATCTTAACTAGTTTTATTGTAAATGTTTTTTTATTACTCCATCTTTGCTTAATCTTTGCCACTAGGTATTGCAACTATTATTTTACAAAGCTAAAAATTTATTAATTTTTTATTAGGAAACATGTTTGTTAATTTATGAATTGCTTTCATTACAGTAAGCAGGGGCAGGCGTTATGGTCACACAATTATATCTTATCAAAGGTTTCTAATGGCTTTCTTCTAATCCTGACATTGCATATTGATACAAATTTATATAAATTTTTGTGATTGAGAGTTTTTAAACTAAATAAAGAACTTTCTATCAAGCAAGAGGATTATTCACGATTTCGGGTACCGATTCTCTAGTAGGTAACACAAATATTTTATTTTGTACGAATTTCTTTCATTTCTTTTCACTTTCACAATATTATTTACTCGGTTATTGTTCGGGTATACTTGAGTTGATATAGCATTTTTAATAACATTTCATAAGTAAAAAGGACAGATTTTACCACAGCTAAAATCCATGCACTAATTTGTCAAGTTGATCAATTTACGTGCAATATAGAGTTGTGATCGGCATCTCATTGAAAAGTGCTATAGAATTTAGTTACTGATTAATTTTGATGAATTAAAGAAAACTCGTGTTATTTTCATCGTCAAACTACAACGTTAGCGTTCGTACTCAGAATATGCATACACTTGATCGTATCAACTAGTTTCTTATTGTATTGTATTCATCTGGTGATAACTGCACTGAGTTGAAGGCAAAGATAGAGAACTTGGATCTTAAAATTCAAGGTAGGTTTCACTTGTTTCACACAGGTGATAGTGTCCATCGAAAATTTAGAAGTTTCTCTCGCAGTCTTGAAAATGCATTCTCGCACCTCAAATTAAAAATTACTGCTTAGAGATATTATATTTTGCAAAGTGATGATTTAGTTTAAAATGTTATTAAAAAGTTTTAATAATTATTGGGAACATGTTATATGTGAAACATTACTGATAAAGATCCAAAGATTAACGTGCAAAATACTATGAGTACGATTATTCTTAAATACTTCAATTATGTAAATTTGGGATAAGTATAATACTGTTTTTAAAATTAAAATTTTTAATATTAATTTAAAAGTTTTTATATTATAAATTAATTTTATATAAGATATAGATTTAAAAGTTAATTTAAAAACTTTACACAAAAAACGAATATTAAAATATTTAAAAAGTAATAATTAGTTTGAATATATACTCGTGCATAAGTCGAAGTGAAAATTTAAAGCCAGTTTTTAATAGAAAATTGGAAACCTGTTTATACGTCGAAGTAAAAAATTTGGTCAAAAATAATATAAAATTGAAAAATTTTACTGTACAAACATTGACAAAAATATATTGAAGATAATAAGTTTCTTTGTTGGATAATTGCAAATATTGGTTAGTGATTTTAGTGTTATTAAACAATGAATTTTAATTTAATAATTTAATTTAAATTTCTTAATAATTAACAAATTCGTTGTTTGGATTCCATAATTTAATTGAAAGTAATTAATTTGATTAAAAGCGACACGAAAGTTTTTTTTGAAAAAATAAATATGATTTTTGCATGATCTGTGTATAAGTCGAATTGAAAAAAAGTCCTCAAATTTAGTACAAAATTTCTATACTTATACACGAGTATAAACTGTTTATATTAAATACAAGTTATTTTGGTTGTTTTTAACTGATGATGATAATGAATCTGTCAGAAACTTTCGTCTGTTTGAATGGCGCTTTGTTGTATCACAAGATTTAAGTACTTCAATCGGATATGATAATCCTTTTTTATATTTTTGACTCAACGAAAATTAATTAATATTTATATAAAGTTTACAATTAGAAAAATATTTCAAGGTCTCTAAAGTCGTAGTATTGCTTGCTAATTTCTCACAGGTGATAGTTTCCATCTATTTTTCCATCCATTTTTTATTCCAAAATCTGAACACTACATTTTATGTGAATGTTGAAGTTGATTAAATCTATGAAAAGAATAAGTCTATTTCTTTGGACAATCAGTATGAAAAACATATTTTTTATAGCTAATGTTGCATTTGTATAATTGATTATGCTTCCCACTTCGTTTAAACAAAATTTCAGTTGAATATTTATAAATAAGAAAATTATTTATCTTTTAAATAAATTGAATATTAAAGTATATCTAAAAATAAAAAAAACTGACTGAAATTGGTACATTTATTTGTTTTAATAATTTCCCTACTAAATTTTATTCATCTATTTTTGTGATATGACAAATGAATAGTTAGAGTGATTCGTTAAAAATATGAAAAAAATGCATAAAAACAGAAATTATACTTTAAAAAGTATGCTCGATACCGGTAATTTAGTTAGTGTTCTTTATTATCGCTCGATAACTACTTAGGTCTCATCCGGCCAGGATGTGTATCAATTACACCCTTTTAATTGATTTTAAATTTAGATCACACCCCAAAATTACAACGAAAATTTCTGTGAATACGACAATGAGATATGGATAACAAATTTTGAAAATAATTCAATACCGTATTCAACCGTATTGAACAGTTCGTGTTCTGGCGTGGCAACCAATACCGATGGATCGGTCCTATCCATATCAGCCAATCAGAAACCGAGCTACGATGAAACTGAAATAAACTCGTTTTGTAATTGTTCGAATTTCAACTTTACAAACAATAGTTTCACTTTCGACAAAGATGGCTTACTTGATTTTGAATTCATTCTAGACAATCGAATCACAAATGCTGGAAACATTATCAATAATTACCAAGACAAATTGAATTCCATTTCGAATTTTAATCAACAGATAAAATATGAGCCATTGGTTTTGAGTCATTCGGATAATTACAACTTTAATTTCCCATCATCAACCTGGTATAATAGATTGATCTATCCCGAGTCCACTCAAACCCATGACAAATTCAACAATAATATCGATGCAAATTATTCACTGATTACAGAGTATTCATTCGACAATGAACAATACTTACAAGATACTGTAAATAACAACATTTACGTTAACAACAAATCGAATATGCAAGAGTTCATGTACAACTCTTTACAAAATGATTTCGAAATAGATCAACAGTACAAAGTTAAAAAAGAAAACATCCTTCGACCAGATTTGTATTCATCAAATGGATTCTATTATCATAATACTTGTTTAAACAATTCTGATATAAATACCCAATTGAACATTGATCAAGAAAACAATCCGACTCTAACTGGCGGAACCCAGAAATACTTTCCATTTTCCACTGATTCTTGTTTGGCAAACAAATTGCCTCCCTTAATGCCAGCCCCAAGTGACACCAGTTCATGTTTAATCAACTCCACAATGTCAGTAGAATCTGCCACTCCAGATAGTACTTCATCTAATTTTCTAAGATCTCCAATTAAACAATCAACGAATAATGTCATGACAAATCGACGAGCTAGAAATCGTCGAAAAGTTTCAGTTCATTCATGCTATTATCTTGGATGTGATAAATCTTATTCTAAGAGCAGCCATTTGAAAGCTCACATGAGAACACATACGGGAGAAAAACCTTATCGTTGTGATTGGCTAGGCTGTGATTGGTGCTTCGCAAGATCTGACGAGCTGACTAGACATTACCGAAAGCACACCGGTGACCGACCATTTCAGTGTGCTGTGTGCTCGAGAACATTTTCCCGCAGTGATCATTTATCTCTCCACATGAAAAAGCATAATTGACTTCAATTAATTTCACATTATTTCTTGTATGATTCTTGAATTTTTAATGAAAAAAGTACGACTGATTCTCCCAACTTTAACATTGCGTTTTTCATTTGAGTGTGATCTGTATCAGCTTGTGACAGAAATAAACTCCTATTATAAAAATAATAGCTAAACGAGATTATTTTCAATTATTGTTTTATTCTTATTTATAGAAGTCGACAATTTTTGATATTAATAATTTCAGAATACAATTTTAGGTTAATAACAGAAAACCATAAAAACATCACTAATTAAAAGTTTCAGATAATTAATAAGATTATAATTATTATTATTAAACACTAGATTTACCAGCAAATTTGATATACCTAGTTCTACTATATAAAAAATCGTCATTTTGACTGGCTCGGTAGTTCTAGTGTTAAAAGGGTTTTATTTTTATTTTCAAAATTTGGAAGTTTAATTTTTTTATATTAGATTGGTGCAAAATAAATTCGTTTTTTTCAATAGTTTTTATTTAATATAACAGAAATTGAAGCAATATTTGTCATCAAAATAATTTCCTTAGTTACTTATGAGCTTTTCCCATTTTTCTAGCCAGCTGACAAATACCATCTAGCATATTTTTTAAATTGTGATTTTCAGCGAAGGATTTATCCTTTAAGAAATGCTCTATTGAACGGAACAAATGGTAATCTGATCTTGACAAGTCTGGTGAATATGCAGGATGCGGTAAAACTTCCCAGCCTAGGCCTATAACGGTTTCCTTGATTCTCATCGCAACATAGGACTGAGAATTGTCGTTCAGCAATATGATTTTACGATTTCTCAAACCTGGTCCGGACCATTTTTTCAGTACCGTTCAGCATTAATAATTTTCTTTTTTATAAATATCGGTTTTAGTTGAGGCAGCTGCTGATTCAAGGACTCAGCCACTGTTTTTGTTGTTTGTATTGCAATAATAAACCCACTTTTCATCGTCCGTTACAATTTTCCACAAAATGTCCTTTTTTGTACTTTACCATCTTAGAACAAATTGCCTCCGTCGCTTTTGTTGCATTTTTACCTTGCCGAAACTCGTATAGCATGCGATTCCTAAAATTTATCTACTCAAGGAACATTTTCTAAATAACAAATTGATATATAAAAAATTAATATAACATTTGAATTTATAATTTTTAATTTACAAAAACATTGCTCTTTCAAGTACTATATATTAGTTTAACAAATGTGTATCAAATCTGATTTTTAAAATATGCGAATTTACTTTTGCGCCAACCTAATATATAATGCAATATTCATTAAACGGATATAATTAATAGAAAGAGCCACTAAAATACATTTTACGATATATTATCACAGTCTTATTGTCATGATCAATTAGAATAGAAACAATTAACTGATATGCATAATACTACATAGCATATACCATTTTATCCACTTGCTGAACTTTATCTAAACTTGTTGATCTGAAGTTCCTCCTTTCCACATAGGATTATCAGCAGAGTCAGCAAGAAGTCATACGCTATACATCTCAGTGCTTGCATTTTCCAAACAATCTCCCTCTTTCCAAATTCATATCTTGCAATGATGATAACTACTTCATTGACTATATGTGCAATAAAGACACTTGCATGACCTTGATATGTTTTCATATCGGCTTTGATACCGACGTTCAGATCTTCTGGCGGATTATCATCAATTGCCATTTTAAATTGTTGCTTATTATCTTGAAGCATTTTTTGCAATGAGGCAATCAAATTATTATTTATTCCAGGACTCACTGCACAACGTTGTATACTCTAGTTTCTTCGTCGCTACGAAAGAAAAAATTCAAGAAATCTGGTTTCATGTTTTACTAAGGTAAAAGTAAGCCAAATTTGCGATAGATTTGTCCTTGAATTTTAAACTTCGGAATGAATCATAATACTGTTAGGGTTGTCGGTGAATTCGAATAGAAATTATTGTCGATCTGACTCCAAGCGTGCTTTAAACAACCGTAACGAACTTCAAACGATATAAACTTTATTGATTATTACACTTTATCTCCACTTTAAAATGACACAACGAATTATCAATCAATCCCACTTAGTGCTTATTGCGACCCTTCGGGAAGAATAGCACTTTTCGGATCAATTGGCTTTACAATCACCTGACTACTGCGGTGGGTTTCTGAGATCGGTAACTCTGATTTAGTTGCTTTGCTTTGCTTTGACCTTGCTTAACTTCTATTTCAAATTTATCTTTAATTCCTTTTTGTCTTTCTTTCTTTGTCTCCTGCAAATTTCTTGTCTCTCGCAAATTTTGTCTTTCGTAGTTTTTGTCTTTCGCAAGTTTTTTCTTATTTTTTTTGTGTTTTGATTTCAATTGAGCTTCCTTTTTATACTCCATCATCCAATAACACTTACTGATGTCGAATAGAATTTCTGATATCTTTTAACGCTAATTCCTTTTGGGCCTCCATAATCACAGACAGCTGTCCAGATAAATCATTTTTTAGAGGTGCCCTTTCCCGGATTCCCAAACAACATTTCTTTCCTCATCTTGAAAGAGCTTTCGAAATAACGTGCAAAATTTCCTTTTGTTTTTGTTTTCTTAAATTTGCACTTGTTAATTATAAATGACCTTCTTTTATTTAATTGTCTGTTTTTATTGATTTTCTCTTATTCCCTTCTCGTTAGTCGACATTTCTTTTTCATTCCCTTTTTATTAAGCTCCAGAACCACATCTTAATCACTTATGATAGTTTCCTCCAATCATTTTACATGTTTACTAATTATTTTACTCTATTATTTAGGTATCCTCAACAATACCTTAGGCATAGATACTGAAGTTCGGAACGAACTCATTTGAAAGCTTCAATTGAATCTGTGTATATTCTTTAGAAATTCTATAGATCTCTGATGTTCAACTCTCATAATGGCTCTGGTAATTCTGACAGCTCCAGCAATGAAAGTTTGCTTACAGAAAGCAAAAAAATGTTGTTTAACCTTCAAATTTCATAGCATTGTAGAAACCACACCTAACAAGCGTACTATAAATCTTAATTTCTTGAAATGCTGGATAATTCAATTGAAGGTTACAATCAAAAGCTTCATTGTTTATATATCGTCAGTTGTTTCTATTTGAGTTTAAATTTCACCTGATTGATCATTAGGCATTCATTCGTTACTTCAATAGCCTCGTTGCATCAACTCGCAGCAATAAGCAAACGTTGTGAAACAAGTGGAACCTCTGCTTCTTCAATATTCTTTTTTTCTTCGTTTAGGCATTGCTGAAGTAAATTGTTGCAATAGGAAAACTTAAATCACTCAAATTAAAATCTGCGATTGGGTGTGCGGTAATTTTAACCTGCAAAATCATTAGCAAACAAACATATTAAGAGATTTATGGTTAAAAGTTTTAAAACTTTTTCACACAAAATTTCATTTTGATTCTTCATATAACAGCTATTTTTAAAATTTGCATAATTGCGTTTTGCCCATCAACGCAACAAAATATAGGAATAGATCAGAACGAAATCTATTGAAACAAAACAGAAAAAAAGTGATTTAAAATATTTATTTAAATGAAAAAGGTTGAAAGCACTAAAATAAGTGGCATCCGAAACTTACTATTTCCATGGATCCCCACAACCCACTCAAAACCTTGGCATAAGGGGTCGTTTATAAAGTACCTCACACTCCAGGGGTTTGTGACAAGGAAAGGCGGTTTCTAGTGATGTGTAACCTCAAATATTTATTTTTTTATTAAAATTTAAGTTTTAAAAATAATTTTCAAAAAAAAAAAGTTTTGTAAAACATTTGAATTAATTTTATTTTTTAATACTGAAATGTGTTTTAGATTAAATTTATTAGGTTTATTAAAAAAAATTCTTTTAAAGTGTGATGTACTTTAGTGAAGGGGGCCCGAGATTTGTGACAGTAAAAATAGCGTGTCGTACTTTATGGACGGCCACTAATCTATCCATTTTCGATCTCATCAAGATGAAGATTGCTGTCGACTTCCCATGAGTTCAATTTTCAATATACATTGGAAACCTTGCCATTAAAGGTCCAACGGATAATTAATACCGTCCACACAAAGCGAATGATCCATATTAACTATATTAGTACACGTTTATTTTTTATTATAAAAACTGACAACTTTATTTATTTGACATACTCGATTGCACCTCAGATGACTTAAATAAATTCCATCTAGTCAACTGCAAAGATCCTAATCTTAGCTAACCACGTTATCTAGAACTTTTGTAATAAAAACATTAATGTAGCATGATGATATATTGTTATATTCAACATATTATAATACAATAATCGATAGCAAAAATTAATATAAAAATGATTTCAACTGGAAATATTAACATGATAAAGAATAAAACCAACGAAAGACCTTGTATAAGAACAACACAAGATATTTGTTACGACACAATTGATTATGAAGCTTTAGATCCTTACATAAAATGCAATAAATGGTGAGTTATATTTTTATTAAATTTCATCGTAATGAAAATCGAGATAATTTGGTTTTCCAAATTCTTACTTTGGCACCTTTTACGATAATATATTTTTTGTTAATTTGATTTTTTCTCACTCTGATCATGCCTATTCTCGTGTCATTTTCTAAACTTACATAATTTTGCCTTCATAGTGGCATGTTTATTGATGAAAAAGCGGTATAAGTGTACGAGAGGGGGTCTCATTTTGAAAGAGTTGTATGATATTTGCAAGTATACGGTTACGCTAATAAACCACATGAACTCGGCTAATTTGCTGAATCCAAACTCCGTTTTGTTGATTTTGCAATAAAGAAATAAAAATGGTTAAAAATTCTTCCTTATTTCATGGGAGTTTCAAAGGAAACAGTTCTTCAATGGTATTTTTTTATTGATAATTTAAATATAATTTAAACTAATAAAAATTCATTAAAAATTGGACCCTCTCTTGTACACTTATACCAAAGTTATATAAAAATTTAAATTTATAAAATTTAAAAAAAAACATAAAAATTACTTACAATTAAGGCAGATTCTATTATAATAATTTTTATAGTCAGTAAATAATATTGTAATTAAAATAAAAAAATATATTAAATTTAATTAAATTTAAGCATGCACAAAAAAGAATTTATGATAATGTAAGTATTAATAATTTGGAAAACTGTAGATTTTGGATTTAAATAAATATTACACTAACAAACTTAACCTTATTTTAAACAGTTAGTAAGATTTTTTTGTAAAATAAGGTACACTTTTCTAGTTACAAAATATTTTATTTATTTTATTTTATATGAATTATTTTTGTTTATAATTTATAATATTTATAAAATTCGTGTAAAATATAAAACTAAATATCTATGCATAGTATACACGGCCAAATTGTAATTTATTATTGCCAGGAAAAAGTGGTTGTGGCTCTTTAGTCTTTGAGATTCTTGCAAATAAAATAAAATAAATTATACAAAATTAATTATATGATTTTATAAAATTACTGTCATCAACTTTGTAGCCAAAGCATTTATTACGTTACAATAGTCACTATTCAATGTAAAATTATAATATTTTTAATATATTAGTGATTTTTTTCGTTTCGTATACTAAAATATAACTTCATTTCCATAGTGAAGAAAAATTTCCGAAAGAAGAATCGACCTTGTACTTGTTCAAGAATATATTTTATTTAATATAAATTTTTGGTGAATGATTTCTATTTCTTTACTGTTACTCTTACTCTTCACTTTCATATGATTAAAAATCATTTGTGTAATTTCAATTAATCAATTCATAGTTTCATGAAAACGAACAAGAAAAAATTGCAAATAATCGATGAATGGTGAATTCTATAAATGATTCTAGTACTAAGCGCAAAGTTGCAGTGATGAAGAAATTGTTTGCTTTGATAAAAAAAATTTCCTGAACTTTCTATTAGAAGAAAGTCACTGATATTCTCGTAAACTTTTTAGACAATAAAATGTGTTGAATGAATAGTTTTCATGTGAAAGTAGATCAGATATACAACGTTCAATCTAGTCACAATATTTGTCTCTAAGAACGTCTTCACTTCTATTCATAGCCGAAACAATGAAACATTAACCACTTTACGTTCAATGTCACCCTAAACATTCATTGTACATTTATTCAACGACCTCGAGTGCCATTAACCAATTTTCAAATCATTGCTTCTTTGCCGTTAGTTTAGACAAGAAAAAGATTGTTTTCTGACTTAATTCACGAAATAAATGAGCACAATTTTATTATAAAATCCAGTTTTACGAATAAATTTCAATATAAATAAATATCAGTAAATAGAGAAAATTCTCTTATGTCATTTCGAAATGGAAATTGACATTGAGGATGGAGTGGCGTTTTTTAAATATTTAAATCTATGCCATATTCATGTTATTTATTATATAAATTTTATTTTATTTATAAAAGACATTGTATTTTCTACAAAATTTGACTATGAATCAGATTTATTTATGGTATTTATAGTCAAATTTTGTAGAAAATACAATGTCTTTTATAAATAAATATAAAAAAAAATCAGAGGTGAAAAACAAAAAAGTCCTTATAATAAATTTAATTTTTTTTCATTTTGATAAGCAATAAAAATTTTGATAAGCAATAAAACTCAACACATATTCTCGGTTTTGCCTTTATCAAGTGTTTTACAATAATTAATAAAGAATAAATGAAAGTTTAAAATACTTTTGTCTCTTAAGAAATTTTTTTTGATGTGACATTAAATGTAACATAAAATTAGTCAGATGAGGATAAATGGATTTGAGTGTACTATATTATTATTTTTGTGTTCAAAACATTAATTATTTCTTTTAGGAATTGCTTCCATGGACCTCACAATCCTGCTTATTTCAATAACCTAACAAATGCAAGTTTATTTTTTTGGATTTTGAAATGAAATAATAAATAAATTATTGTTTTAAGTTGTTTAAAAATTATTTTCTATAAGACAGGAGATGTTCAAAACAGCATAAATTCTGGTGAACCTAAAAAAAAGAAAAATCTTCCAGGAATAAGACATTTTACCAAAGAACCGTGGCGGCCATTTCACTGGGATCGTGGCGGAATCAGGAAAATGGATGCTAAGCCCAGCCCATATTACCAATATAATTCAGCCCAATATCAAGAAAAAGTAAAATTTTTATTTAACTAATTATTTAACTAATTATTTTATTTCATTAAAAAATTTAAAACGCCATGTTGCAAACAAAAACTGTTATCAAAAAAACTGAATACAAACAATCAATATCCATTGATAACACATATTTTACCATAAACGCGCCTCCCGCTTAGTACTGGTGAGAGCCGTTACCTTGAAATTAGTATACTATTGGGAATTATGCTGGATATTACTTAATGTATCGTGTATTCTTTGATTAGAATCAGACATTGTGATAAATAAAATTCCGTCGTGAGATAGGTTATTTTTACCATACTATATAATTTGTCATGATAATATTAATTCTGCTCAGTACAAGAGGAACCGCAGATTCGGATCACTGGTAAGTTTGCTTGATCGAAAGGTCAGTGGCACGAAGCTACCATCTGAGAGATTAAGGCTGAACGCCTGTAAGTCTGAATCTCGCCTGAAAATCATGATATTTTGTGCCATCCTCGCAATAAGGCAATATTATTATTCATTAACTCAAGTTAATGGATGTGGCTTAGCCATATATTTAACCTCTAACCAGGCTATGAAAATAGTTTGGATGTTTGAATTATTTTTAATGATTTATGTGTAGGCATCAAATAGTTTGTAGACGACTTACTTTACGGTCGGGGAAGCGTAAGAATTCGAGCAGTTCAACGTATTGCAAACCATTCAGCCGAATGAAAACATGAAACGATTTCCAAATTGAAACTGTTATAATCAGACAATTAGAAGAAAATATATTAAAATACAATTGGGTTAATACTCAATAAATTATAAATATAGATCTTACATAGTTTACTAACAACAATTTAATTTTTTGCCGAAATTTTTAGATTGAATCATATTAAACATCATTTCAGCTATACAAAGCACACTTCATAATTAAGTGTGACTCGTAAAATAATACTTTTACATTTCACTCGGCGATTAATATACAAATTAATAATCCATGTGCGTATCTCAGTCACAGAACAAAACTTTACTAATTTTATAATTAAATATATATTACTGACTAGAAATATTAGTTTTATTTGCAGAAAGGCGAAATCACCCATATGTATATATATATATATATTTGGATTTCTGGGCGTTGAAATTTTAGCGACTATATGGCTGTTACTCAGACAACCCCATACAAATATTTTCGCTTACCACTCGGCACCCGTTGCTAAGCATAGTTGGAACTGTTTTCGAGTTGGTGGATCGTCCACCAAAAGTAAGCGCTATTACTAATGCTATAATTTACCGAACGATCCATGGGTTCAACGAGCTGCCGATAGAAGGCCTGTATTCGACTTCGATTATTAGGTCCCATTCTTCTCTTATCTCATCCAAATGTTAATCTATACTGTCCTATCATTTGTCATTATATCCACTCCAAAATTCCTCGTTACCGCTTCTCACATTACCGATTTTCTATGGTCATTGTACCTTTCGTGATTTAAATATCCTCACCCTTATGGTTATTTTTATCCACCTTATAATTGTTACGAGCTTTATAATGATTGGTTATAGAAATTTGTATTATTACTACTATTATATTATCATCATTCTTATTACTATTCTGATCCCCATCATTCACCACTATATTTGAATTCATCATAACGCAATATATATATTTTTATTATCATCACAATTTTTATTATCATAACTATTAATATTGTTACTGTTTTTATTATTCCTAATTATTATCTTATGTATTATTCTTATAAATTTATTATTATTATTATTATTATTATTATTATTATTATTATTATTATTATTAATATTATTATTATTATTATTAATATTATTATTAGTATTAATATTAATATTATTATCATTATTATTATTATTATTATTATTAATATTATTATTATTATTAATATTATTATTATTATTATTATTATTATTATTATTATAATTATTAATATTATTAATATTATTATTATTACCATTACCATTACCATTACCATTGCCAATCTTTAAAATTCAAAATTCAATAAAGTCGATTTATATTTATTTTGGTTTTAAAAACTTTTAACAAGTTATTATTCAATTTAAACAAACAGTAATTAACTCCGTTCTTTTAATTAATTATTTTCCATTTTCCACGCCTTGATTTCTTGTTGAAATCAATCCATCTATGATTTTGCTATACCGTCACCTTCCTCTGATTTTTCGTTTGACATAGGATCTACTATCAATAATTCCGTTTCTTTCGATGGTTTAACCTCGGGCTTGCTACAATATATATTTTTTTCGGTTTAACTGAGCTCCGTTCAACCGTTGACTCATGTCTTACTTTTTCATTTTCAAAGGTTTCTGCATTGCTAATATCTTGTTCTTTCGAACAAACTTCTCGCTTTTTTAAGTTCGGCAGTTAATTTATTATTTTTTATATTATTTTTTCCTTTAACTACTTTTTTTGTCTGTGCTGGTTTTCTTGTTTTTGATTTATTGGAAATTTTTTTTTGCTTTTGGTTTATGCGGTTTATGCGGTTTCGCAGTTTTTGATTCTTTGATTTCACTCTTTTTAATTGGTTGACCTTTTATGAATTTTGGTTCGGGTTCTGATTTGCCAATTTTATTTAATGATTTTTTCTCAACTGGCATTTTTGTTGGAATCTTTCCATGATTTATTGGCGGTTTTGATTTGCTTAGATTTTCCTTATTGGTATTCTTGGTTTTTGGTGTTGTTTGAGTAGGTTTTTATTCTTTTTTAGTATCTTCTTTAAGTCTTGATTTAAAAGTTGGCTTTGTAGGTGGTGCCAAGTATTTTTTGGTTGTCACAGTCTGTATAGTTTTGCTACAAGATGCATCTTTCTAAGAACTGGCTTCAATTTCTGACTGGCCATTTAGTTTAATTATTGTTTCCATGCATATTTTGGCGTTAATTAATTCTTTCTGTTTATGTTCTGAATATTTATCATCATTTTTCTTTATTCGTTTACGTTGTTCCGGTCAATCAATTTCCATGAATAGCTTTTCTTCCTCGTCTATCATTCGTCTTTCTATTCTTTTCTCATCTTTTCCTCACATTTCTTCAAAAATTAGTTTTTTATTTTCTTCTGTATTCACATTTGTTTTCTCAGGATTGTTGCCATTTTTTACATTTTCTTGGTCAAAATTATTGTTATTAATCGTTTTAGATAATTTGTATTTGTTATTACCTTCATTTACCAGATCATTTTGTTACTTTGGCCTTTCATCAGTTGCATCATTTAACGATATTCCACTGCTTTTCCGGTCTGCATGAAAGACTAATCACACTTTTGTCATCTCCTTATCCTGCTTAACAACTGGAAAATGTGGCAAAATCCACTAATTATCACTGCTGTCGTATCATTAATTTCTTTAATATATTCATTTTTTTATAACCTTTTTGCCCCATCTGATTAATTTGTTCTGCCTTTCTTTTTAATAATTTTAATCTATGCTCAACATGATTTCTATTAACATTTAACTGACTTTTCTTTTCATTCCACGGAATTTCTACTTCGTATCTACCATCTATCTTGGTTAACATTTCTCAGACCGTTTCAATACATCTTGCTCCATTGAAGTCATCTGAATCATTTCTCCTGCAAATTCATTCATTTCCCATAAACGTTGAATTTCATCGTCTAGACGATTTTCTAAAGACAGAAACGTCCTTATAAAATTCGTTTGATTCGTCCAGTTGCCACCTAATCCAACTCTTCCGATGCAAGTCCAACCTAAAGGAGTTAATATTACCATAGGCTCTGCTTCTTTTCCTTTCCTCTCTTCAAGAGCTTCGTGTAATTCTTGTAGGTCTGCTCCTATTAGCATTTTTATCTCTATTGCTTTGCATTTTCGGAAACTTTATATTTTTTTAAATGTTGCTATTCTTCTGCCCTTTCATTCCAATCTATACCATTCAATTCACCTCTAATATTTCTGACTGCCTGACATTGACAAATCCTTTTTTATCTTTTTGTCCACGCCACTTAATTCCACCGTTACCGGTCGCATCTCTAATTTGACATTAATTCCACCAACTACCCTTACTTGAATGTTTCTCGCTATTCCATTTAACTCTAGCTCATCGGAAACTCTAGTAGTCACATAAGTGGTATTAGATGGATCATCCAAAAGTGCGACTACTGGAATCTTTTACCCATTGTTCATAAGTGTCACTGATACTGTTCTTAAGCTCACATATTGAGATTTTCCCAAATATTTTTATCTCACATCAGTCATGAACGTATTATTTGTTTTATTAATTTTGTTCTCATTAATAACCCCATGTAACAAAGAGCTGTGCTTTTTACCACTATCTTTTACCTTACAGAATTTCTGCTTCTGACATTCTCTTACTTCATATCCAGGATTTAAGAAATTATAACACAATCTTTTATTATTTACTAGCTTCTTTCTCTCAGCTACTTCCATGTTCTTAAATTCTTCGCATTGATTTAAGAAATGGTTTTAAAAGCATTTTTGACAAACTCTCATGACTTTATCTTTTTCTGTGAAATGGTCCTGCTGATTCTTGGAACCCCTTTTCTTCTCCTGAGCTAAAAATGACTTTGCCCCTTTGTAGTTATTGTTACTGAACCTTTGGTGACGTCTTTGTTCAGGAAAATCCGATGTATTTGTTTTCCTAAAAGTCTCACATTGTCTTCAATAAATCTTTTTAAATTTTTGACGGTTTTCTGTGATATCCCTATTAAATTTTCTTTATTCCATTCTCGTAGGATTTTCTGTGAAAGCTTCTAAACTAATTGTTCATAAAGAAAACCACTCTCCAATTCATTGGCTTTATTCAACGACTTAAATCGAACAATAATCTTTTCTAGCTGAATTCCAACTTCGTTCAAGTCTCCAGCTTTTCAATCTCGGACTGGATAGAACTCCTTTATTTCTGCAAGCATTCCATGGTATCTCCTATCATATCCTCCGTACCTCATCTCTAGTCTTTCCAGAGCCGTGTTATAAACTGCAGCATCATATCCTAATTGCTGAATTCTTCGCAGAGGTTCTCCTACAAGGTATTACCTTAAATGCATCAACTTTTCTTCATCATTGGCGCTTGCTGAGTCCATATAGGTGTCAAATTCATTTATCCATTCATAATCCTTCTATTGATCTGCAAATGGCCTTATTAAAATTTTCTTTAGTTTGCCTAGACATTTAAAGGATTCCATGCGATGATTTTCCTTTAAACGTTTTTGCAATTTATAATCTTTGTTACTACATGCTTTTTCCGCATTATTCTCCAGTAATTGATCAACCTTTTCCTTTTTCTGATCAATTTCCGAAATATCCTTTTCCAAAATCTCTTTGACTTCCTTTTCCCCTGCCTTTTCACTAAGATCTAACAACTCAGTCCACTTTCGATCACTTTATAAAATTCCTCCTCATATTCCTCCGCTAACTTAGAGCAATCATCCGTTGTAATCGCCGCTAATAATAGATTTCGCTTTCTTGTTAATCGCCATTTCTGTGATTGGCGTCTTTTTAGTCCTACTGATAGTTCCTTCTCAGTTTCCATTCCCCCAACAGATTGTAGAGTAGGAAGATTGTTGATCCACTTGTAATATTATAACCTAATAACGTCTTATTATCCTTTAATTGTTTACCATTACAATATAGTTTTTGGCTTCCATACGGCATCCCTCCTGTTAGGTGAATTATTTTCTTGATATTTGAGATCGGCCTTTGTAACTCAACACCTAGAGTGATGGTTCCTCCTGATTCTTTGATAAATATTTGCACATTTTGTTGATTTGCACCTATCCAATTTTCTTCACCTGACAAATTTTCATTGCTAGCATTCTCTACTTCATTGTTTTTTACACTTTCACCAGTTGTCACTTCGTTACGTTTGATCTTAAAAGTAAATCTATTTACTTTGAAACCTCAATTCTTGTTTTCATAGAGAATGTTTTATTTTTCTTATTTGATTTGTTATCGGGCTTTATCAATGAATTCCCAAGTCGAGAGTCAGTTTCATTGCTTCCAAACCTTTTATTACTTTTAATTTCAATTTTCAGTTTTTTGATAGTTTTATCAACTTTTTGATATGAATCCTCTGCAGATTTTTCTTTGATAGTTTTATGTCTTTTCAATTCTTTATTCTGTTTTTGTTCTTGAATAGTAATATTTTCGTTCTCACTAATATTCTCATAGACAGCAGATAAATAATAAGTTCCGTTAGCACTAGATTTAAATTCAGAAAGTTTTAATTCCCCTCTTTCGACAGCTACTTTAATTACACATTTAATTTTGACATCAGTTTTAAGAGATATTCCATAATTCTCATGAACGTGATGAAATGATGACCTCTTTGACGAATCTAAGATTCCATAAGTAAGAGAAGCGCAATCTCCTAAGTCTAATGTTTTCAATCTAGAATATGCTCCGGCTAACAGAGTAATTCTGCACCTCAAAACCTCTACTACAGTTAATACTCCATAACCAAATTGCTTAAAGCCTTTATTATGCATGCTATCTCCCTCACCAGAAGTAATACCCGATTTATCTATAAAAAACGCACTGAAGTTTCCAATCAAAGGTTTTAATCCAGCATCTGTTATTTTACAGTTTGAAACACACAAAGTTCTCAGTTCAGAACAACATTTTACTAATAGTGCTAAGGCATTTTTTGTGATTAATTCTATGACGTAATTACAGTTCATAAATCTTACTTTAGACCAAGACTTAGCCATTTCTGAAATCCCATCACTTGTTACTTTTGCACATTCTTTTAATCGAAGGAATGCCAGCAAAGGGCAACCACGTGCCATATATCCTAGACCTTCATCAGAAATATCTCAGAACGATAAATTAAGCTTCATTAGATTTTTATGAATGACAATTTCTTTAATTCTATCGTCCTTAATTTTAGTGCACGAATCAATGCAAAAAGGATTAAAATTAGTGCTATTGTGAGTAACACTGACACTCGGTTCATTGGTCACATTGACACATTCTGATAATGGACATTGCTCAGCTGAATCTTTTATATCTTTCTCGATGATATGAATGCAGGCTTTCATTCGTAACTCTCTTAACTTTTCAGTTATTTTCAAAACCACATTGCTTGTTTCATCTTTTTCAAAATTGAATAAATTTGTAGTTTTTTCAATTACTTCCATCGACTGCGATTTCATTCCAACATTCACAAACTTGCGAACTGGTACATAAATCCATTTTACCCAGGTTCTACACCATATTTGTTTTTTAAATAAACTTTGTTAAAAACATTGCAATTCAAAATTCAATAAAGTCGATCTATATTTATTTTGGTTTTAAAAACTTTTAACAAGTTATTATTCAATTTAAACAAACAGTAATTAACTCAGTTCTTTTAATTAATTATTTTCCAATTACCATAATCAATTTTCTTCTTCTTCTTCTTCTTCTTCTTCTTCTTCTTATTATTATTATTATTATTATTATTATTATTATTATTATTATTATTATTATTATTATTATTATTATTATTATTTTTATTATTATTATTTTTATTATTATTATTTTTATTATTATTATTATTATTATTATTATTATTATTATTATTATTATTATTATTATTATTATTATTATTATTATTATTATTATTATTATTATTATTATTATTATTTTATTATTATTATTTTATTTTTATTATTTTTTTTTTTTTATTATTATTATTATTATTATTATTATTATTATTATTATTATTATTATTATTATTATTATTATTATTATCATTATTAAATTTTTTGCAGGATTTCGCTCTTATTCCTCCGCTTTATTAAAATATTTTAATTATATAAAAAATTGAGCCTTACTCCACTCTTATTTTACAGTTTTCGATAAAGAATTTCAGTTATTTCGAAAATTTTGAGCATCGTTCAGCCCTTATTTATAGTTTTTTGATACGGTATTTTAATTATTTCGGAAAATTTTAGCAGCGTTCCCTCATATTTTCCATCCCAATTTAAAATAATTTATTTATTTCTTAAATATAATTTAAATTATTCATTTTTTATGATTTTGGTCGCTCGGATAATCTTTTTCCGACGGCTATTCATTTTAACTGTTGCAATGATTTCACGATTTCCTTACTAGCCTTCCCTTTTCCTTGAACTTAGGATATATTTTTGTTTATGTTGTTTTTAATATGTGCTCTCTGAACTACTTGGTGTTAGTGATTTTGAACCTCTTGTTGTTTGAAACTTTTGTCGATTTTATCAAAATAAGGTGCAAGAAAATTGAGCCAAAATACCCATGCTCAAGCTACCGGCTGGCTCTCACGGGCACGGCGCCGTTGCAGATGAACTGTGCTTTCACGGTCTGATCGTATGTTCGAGTTTAATAACACTTACCAGTGTTAATTGCCTGAATGCACGGCTCTCAGCTTGTTACACACACCAACTAGAATTTTAGAGTCAAAATTTTCTGAAAAATAAGACTGAAAATTTGTGAAAACACATCAGTATATATATATATATATATATATATATATATATATAATTTGACCCTAACCTTGTGTGTTATTTTAATTGCGATAAATCAAAAATTGACCTTGAAATTTTTTGTGTTATCTAAATCAAAATTTTATTATTTTTTTAAATTTTAATCGGCAATTTCTTCAATTTTTAATTGAATTTCTTCAACCAAAAATATTTTATTTTAATTTGTTTATTCATTACTTTTCTACTTTTATATAAATTACCGGTTTTCGGTCAAATTTTCTTGTTATGTTATTTTTTATGCAAATTTCTTGCGGTTCTGGATGCATTTTGTATTTATTTTATTTTACTTTTGTGTTTTTTGATTTTATATTTATTTATGTTCTCTCAAATTTTAGGGTGTTTAGTTGATGTTATATTTTATGTTATCTTGGTGCTGGGTTTTCGTGCTATATAACTGATACATTTAAACAATTTTTAAGGCCGTTTGTGCTCTGGTCCAACAATATATATATAGTGTTATTGTTTATCAGTTGATGCATGTAAATATTACTGGATCTATTTTCCATTTGTCCCTTGGATGTGACTCCATGCCACTAAAAGTATGTGCACACACCATCCGTCAGTGTAAATAATTATCTACTCATAGCAGATTGGATATGGAAATGTTTTAAATAAAATTATTCGCTGATAAAAATTAACACTCAAATCGATTATTTTGGATTGAGCACCAAATTGCATAACACATTACAAAGGTTTTCAGAAATTATCTGTAATGATTTTTTTTCATAATATTTTTTTAGGTACATATTAAATTCAAAATTATTTATTTTATTCATTATTAAACTTTGTGATATTAAATTAATTCTTCGATTTTGATTTTTAATTCAAAATGGCTACTTGTCTGATAATTCACCCCATTTTTTATTTTTTTTACAGAAATAAATACAAAGTCCTTTATTATAATATGAAACAACACTAAGTATGTTATATTTAATTGTTTGAACACTAATTGTCACAGGTTAAATGGGTGGCCAAAAAAGCCCAATATCAGCAAGAATACATACAATTGCCGTATGTATGAATCCAACTTGCTTCTGTGTGTTCCATTTTGACGTTTGTTACGTTTTTTTACTGTCTTCCACGTACGTTCAATTTTTTGAGTATTTGCTGCAGTGTTAGGATTAACAAAATATAGAGAGTGGTTCACAGTCTGATGATGAAATCCACCTCCAGCAATTGCAGTGATGTCATCATAGGCTCTTCATTGGTCTGATATAACTGTAATTCCTGGCAATATATGCGTAGATATTATCGGAAGAAGGGTGGCTGCTATTCTGTCTTTGATAGTAAGCACGAAACATTCAACAGTTTACCTCCAAACACCCACTATGACAATCGGATAATTGGTCAGCGAATTGGCGTACACCTCTCTAATATAGTTATTCCAGTCTATGACAGATGACTTGAAAATTTCAAGTTCAGTTTCACCGAAACGTATACTGGTCAACTCTTTTGACCAGCAATAAATGAACAAAGCAATTTGCATGTATGATAGCCGTGATCCTTGTAACCATATCCCTTGCCAAACAGGTATATCTTGCCTGCATAAACTCTGACGACATTTTCAACGATCCTGACTATTTGTCAGCGACAAAATCATGACATCTTTGTTTGAACAACAACGCAGATTATGCGAAATTCCATGTTGTTGAAGGAACTGTAGACTACTTCTTTTATCATTACATAAAGCGGATAATTGTAACAAATTCATATTAATATTTTATTAATTAATTATTTATTTTATTTTGTTATTTGAAATGTTATTTAAATAACTTAACATAGTAGAATGTTATAACAAATGATTTTGCATTCATTTCTGTAAAAAAAATAAAAAATAGAGTGAATTAACAGACAAGTACTTCAAAATGTCTTATTTATGTAAAGTAACGTTCTGGATTTAGGGGGCTGTAGACCCCACCGCCCTTCCTGGTTATGTGCCTGACAGCAATAAATAAACTTTGTAATGGAAGTTTGCAGTATTGTGAAATCAGCACTCTAATGATATTTAATGTTACTTAAAATTGTTTATAGGCCCCAACGGAGCCATATGTCAAAACTAATATACATTCACTTCTTCGATACCATCAAGGTTTAATGGATTTTGAACCAAACCATCCATCTAAACTTCTTAACACATATCTTTATCGAAAAGTTATTTTGCCACACGAAGGTGCTGAAAAATGTGACGATGAGCTTGAATTGGAAAAGAATGAAGAAGATAAATTCAAATCTAAAGATTTATTAGGCAGTACAATGTCAAACTTAGATGTTTGGAGGTTGAGATTTCTTGGTAATAATTATATGACATTTGATGACTGGAGTTAATGTATAATAATTCTTATACTTACGTATGAAGGCTGAACATTAATAAAATCGGAAATTATTCTTATATTTTTTAAAAAGTTGAATATTTTTCTAATAATAAACTTCATAAATATTACTTAATTTTCGTTACGTCCAAAACATAAAAAGGATTATGATATCCAAATTATGTAATTATATTGCACAATGTAATATCTCCTGGAGCTCGAGAATGCATTTTCAAGTGTGAGATATTTTTAAATTTTCAATGAAAACTATCGGCTTTGAGAAACGAGCGGACGCTACCTCGAATTTTAAAACTCAAATTCCTTAGGGTTTTCTTCAACTAATTGCAGTTATCAGCAAATGGAGTGCAATAAGAAACTGGATGATACGAGCACGTATATGCATACTCTTAGTACGAACGTTAACTTTATTGCTTGACGAAGAAACTAATACTTATTTTCTTTAATCCATCGACAATTACATGTTTTTAATAAAGATATTAGCATGAATTAGATGTACTTTCTTTAATAAAGAAATATTAATACATTTATCAAAGGTGTACCAGAACCTTTTTAAATTCAAAGGAGTGCTTATCACAAAAAAAGGTGAAGACCTAAAAGAATCATGAGAATGATATTTATATTTAAAAAATTCTAAATCGATAAAGCAAGATGAAACTGCACTGTGAAAGTAAATATTTAGACAATTTGCACATCGATCTAGCACAGTTATACTCTAAAGGTGCCGTTACGTAAGCAAGACAAGTTAGTTGATCAAGCCGTTCTACCGGCTATTCCACCGTTAACATAATCAAATCACTTTCATATAAAAATTGTATACTGGAATTATTGCGGGAAATAAAGACTTATACCATAAAATGCAACAAACTTTCGACAATCACTCAGCCTTCTGTTCCTTATATATCCTGATTACAGCTATTGGGTGTAGTTTAGTATAGTCCACCACAGTGTATTTAATTATAAAATTATATTTGATTGAATTTTATTTTCGATGCATTTATACGTTTGATTAGATTGAGGTGTGATATTTTATGTGAAGAGCAGAAATTCCTGGCATGGAAACAGGAACGTGGAACATTGTCATCAGAAAAGATATGAATACAGCGAGTATATGAGGAGTGCTTCAATTTAGGTGCAAGTAGCATGGACAACCTTCTCTTGATTATCAGAATTCCTGTTTCGATGGTACGTGGTTCAGCATAAATCGTTGGTCCTGGAAAAAATTATGGTGATCACGTATGTGTTTTAGGTGGACAATATTAAATATGATGATATAATCCGAGAAACATCTTTCGTGGATAATATTGTCATATCAGGGGTCACCGTTGCAGATTGGATTAATTATTGTGGGGAATGCTGCATTGTATGGTTCGATGAAGTTTTTGAATCAAGTGGACCTACTGGACGTGAAGATCTAGTGGTAGAAGTGGACGAAATCAAGATCGGAAACCGAAAATATAACCTTGGCAGGCAAGTGGAAGAGAATTGGTTGGTTGAAATAGAGCTGGGAAACGGGCGAAGAGGCGGGAGGTTTCGTGTTGAAATCTGTCCAAATAATGACAGAAGCTCTGAAACGCTCCTGGAAATAATTAAAAAAAACACGTGGTACCTGTTACTACTATTGTAACAGATTGTTTGCGCGGTTATAACAATTTAAAAGAAAATGGATATATTCACTTCACTGTAAACTATTCTGAAAACTTCACAAATCCGTAGACCGTTTCGAATACTCAAACAATTGAGTCTACTTGGAGGGCGCTTAAACGTGCAATGTCACCTTGTGGAAAGCATAGAGTCAATGTACAAGTACCTATGCGAATATGTATAGCGTTCAGAAGTAAAACGCCAAGATGGATGTGCTTTTTCATCGATTTATATTCTAAAATTTATGCGAGAGAATAATAAATGTTGATTTAAATAAATTTATAGTTACTTAATAAAATGTGGGGAACTATACTAAACTACACCCAAATTTTAATTAAGTTTCAATTTTTACTGCATTTTTCATGAAAAATTGTAATTTAATATCAAGACAAAAAATTTATTTTTTAACATGAATTATAATTAAAATAAAATAATTATTAGAGGTTTTCCTATCAATAAATTGAGTCAACTTTAATTGAACCACTCTTTCTTCTATTCCAGTAATCCAAATAATATTGCTGGAGCAAGATTGACCACAATTGATAACTAAAGCACTTAATTAACATTATAAAATCAAATTAACTACCTTCCAAATGACAGTTCTTAACCTCATTTAAATTGAATGGATGAATATATTCATAGAAACTTTTATTAGTTTCGATTTTTAGCTGATCAGTGTAAATATTTCTTTAAAAAATTGAAATCATAAATTAGTCATTTTTTACATTATTTAGTTAGTTTTTTAAAATATTTCCATTTTTAAAATTATTTAAACATCTATTGACCTGAAAAAGTACTTGAAATATGATATTATTTTAATAAAATATACTGATTTTATGTGTCAATTAATAATATGATTAAATTAGCCTTTTCAGAACCGGATTTTTAATATTGATAATAAAAATTTTTGTTTTTCGTCAATCACACTTCAAATTCGATGGTCTTCAAAACTAAGCATTTATTTTCTTTAATATACCTTGTAAAAGAGACAAATAACAATTAAAGTTCAGATTAGTTCACTAAGTAGAGTCCTGTAAATATTATGGTGGCTAGTGCAACCTGCATCGCCGAAATGATTAAAATCAACATATTAAATTTGTTCTAAATTACAAATTATTATACACAAATCATTCTGCATCCTGAATAACGGTTGACAGTTCGCATTACAACAAGAGAAAAAATTCAAATTCAATCGATATAAATATTCTATTGAAAACTTAAATGGTAAGAAAATTTTCAAAAATATATTTTATAATCGTCCATGTGAATGAATTTGAATATGAGAAAATAATAATAGAATGTTTAATAAAAAAAACCATTACAAAATCCTCCCATTTGGCGTATTACCAACGTCGTCTAACAATTAGTGACAAGTTTGAAAGACAGCATTACACGGGGTTGTGATGGTATGGCAAATAAGTCATCCGTGGTCATTTGTAAATAAAATCTCTGCTAAAAGGATATAAAACCAAAAATGTTCCTGTTCAAATATATTTTTCAGCAAAAAAGGCAAATATAAGAGTTTATTGGATTATTATTGTTAATATTATTTATTATTATTATTATTATTATTATTTATAAACTTTAAAATATTTTTTTATCGATAGCGGAATCATTTATATAAATATAATTTAAATAAATAACTATGTTAGCCAATTTCTGCAATATTTATACATACAATAAAATATGAAATATTTTGACCTATAATTTAATTCTGATCAGTCATATTCAAAATTTAACAATACTTTCGCTTTGTTCTTCTTCTCTGACTGATTTTTTTCTTTCACTAAACTGTTTTCAAAATATATATATGTATTTAAACAAAGTTTCCAAATTAAATTTAAAAATAATAAAAATTGAATAGAACTGAATAAAAATAATGAAAATTAGAAATTTGGCTTAAGAAAAATTATATACTTGGTTTCGATGTGAAAAACTTTGAAATTGTAATCAACCAGAATTACCACGCAGCAATGGGGGATAGATATCTCCGTCACTCCAGCAGGAAGAATCGGTTGAATCAAAACTACCATTGCACCCTTATTCTTTTGACTTTGACGCTGAATCCAACACATATTTAAATTAAGTATCTATGCCAAAAATAAATAAATAAATTAAATTAAATTTATTACTCCGTAACCATAAGATGATAAAATTGCATTCCTCTTTGAAAGATTGGACTTGACTCTTACATTGATATTTTTTGGTTTGTCACCTGTCATAAAATATTTAAAACTTTTTAAAAAATATTAAAAAATATATAGGTCTTCTAAATAGCTATTTTCACTCACTCAAGTGTTTTAGATTCTAGTTTTTAGAAGTAAAGTTTTTCATAGCTTCATAAAAACTTATAAAAATGCTATTTCTCAGATTTTTAATAAAATTCAAGCTAACCGATTAGGTTTGAAGACCAAATGCAAATAAATTTTATACATTATTTATAGTATAACTTCTAAATTATAAAACATAAAATATGTGTCTGTCTATTCATCTGTTTGTCACAAGAACTCATTTTAAACAGTGAACAGTAACGATGGATTATTATATATTGCGCTCAGTTTTGTCGTGAAAACACTGTAAATTAATAAATAATAGTTAAATAAATTATTAAATGAATATATGTTGTGGATTGATGTGGTATATAAATTTCTAATGCTTACGTTATTCTATTCAATTGCATAAGAATCCTCGTGCAGAGGTGTTTAAGTATTTCATATAAGTTGTATTGTTTTGTAAGTGAATATACATTTTGTGCAGTGAATTATAGTTATAAATACTAGCATCGTTACAGCTAACAATTATAAAAATAACCCGGTCACCTTTTTTAAATGACGTAAATAAAATATATTTTCTTTCATGGATTTTTTCCTGATTTAAAAAATTTTATTTCGTATTATATTCTATTAATTATAGTCAGTAAAATAAATTTATTTCGTTACACAAACGAAATTATAATGAATAAAGAATGATCTTGAATCTTTGTTGAGTAATAAAGCTAGCGTATTATAATCCATTTTAACAATTCCAAGGTGCAATTTCAATGTCTTTAGTGAATATCAAATCTGATTCATGTTTTTTTTTGTGTTTTTAAATACTTTTTATACATGCTATTATGTATGTCTAAATAATTAAAACAACCTTGTCAAGTGTCAAAGTATAAAATATTATATAAGTCATGAAAAAAAATAAAGTATATGGCTTGGAGCTTGTCACTTCCTAATCTTTTTAAACGGTTTGAAAATATTGTAATAGATAAAGGTTTCTTTTATCTTCAATTACTTGAAACTAAGCTCATTGTTTTGTTTTCAGTTTTAAACTAGATCGTCTAATAAAATAAACTCAACATTCGAAATGATATAGCACGCCTTCACTATTATTAGAAGGTATCATTGAGTGTAAAGTTTAGAATAAGTTGATACAGAAAACGTCGATATAAAAATAATTGCTAAACACTACATATCATTGTCGAAAGTGAAATTCCATAGATAACAATACTAAAATGTCAATTTTTAAATAAATTTAAAAAATTATGCTTACATGTCATTGATTCTTTAAAATGAAGATGGAACCTATCTTTGTCTTTAGAATGCAAATACTCATCAAAGTCACAGCCAGCCATATCAACCTTAATTACTAAAAGAAGTATGAAATAATTTCATATACTTGAGATAATCCCAATATAGCAGAAACATTTTCAGAAATATAGAGAATGTTACATTTCCTTGATAACACCATCATAACTTCATCCAAACTCTGAAAAAAATATGAAAAATAATAATAGTTATTGTTATTATTATTATGGGTATTTAAGAAAAATGGTTAAATGACAGTTTTAGCATTTACATTGTATTCGCGCTTAAAAAATGAAAAAATGATGCCCCATCATTAGTAAAAACACGAGAAAGCCATATAAATAAAATAAATTTTAAAGAAAATATTCTCATCATCAGTCTGTCATCAAAATCTTTGTCGAATGTTATATACGGAAACAATTAAGATGCAATAGTTACGATTTATTGATTTAATTAAATAATCTCAATAAATGCGTTGCTGGTTGAACGTTTATTTTAGGGGATTGTGATTTAATATTTTTATTTGCCACTATATGAACTTTACATCCACGAACAAGGACACTGAAGTTGATGTCCTGTGAGGTACCGACGACTTCTAAATAGACCACGTTAGACGAACCAATTCAATCCATTATAATTTGGTGATATCCATTACCTGAAACCCGCCCATGAGTTCATCAGTTAGACCTTGAATTTGATGCACACAGTGACGTAGATATAGCGATTACTCCGAAACGATGATATATTATCTCCATTTTTGTTATCATTGATCTAATTAAATCAGTTTTATTCACCCCAAATTAAGCACTGAATGAGTCATATGGGACACTCTCAGTTGAGAACCCACTATATACGTTGTATTAGACTAGTAACAATCATTAAAACAACGAACTACCGTTTTATGTTCATCAACCTAACGATATAACCAGAGCTCTGAGCCTTACGTATACTGATGCTAATCAAATAATTGACTCCCTAGTAAGTTAGTAAATGTTCAAAGGCGGATAATTATCAGAAAGATTTTCGTATAGATATTTTATAAGAATGATTGTGCCCAACTTAATTGACTTTTAACGTACGATAGCGTATTAAGGTTTGGCTTAAGGAAGCATTTAGGCGAAATGTTTATACAGAGAGGGTTATAGGGAACACTTTAGGTGGCGTCTCACTAAAACCAGTCCATTCAAGTAAACTTAATTCGAAACGAGTCAGATTACACCACTTCGATGGAAGAGAAGTAGGTTATTCTATTATCAATGACGGATGAACTCCTGTCTTAGACAAGTCCTCTGGGACTGAGGATTATAAGTGATCATGTCAGACGATATCGAGTGGCCAACGCTAGAAGGTGATATACAACTTCCAACCACAACTGTCAAAATGGTACTGTGTATCAATCCTACCAAACTGACCTGCCAAGTAGCAGAATCGGAGCTGATAACCACGATAAAGAAGCTAACACACATAAACGGAAAGATTACAGACAGAAAGTTCCTTAGTTCCGATGCTAAAGAGTTGCATTATTCTGCAAAACACAAATTGGATGACCCAGAGCTTCTAACTATGAGATTGCTTACGGAGGTCATCATCCCGAAAGGAATAATTAAGGATAAGAAGATACTGTCAAAGCGGAGAAGAGTACAATCAAGTGATCAAATGTATTAACAGTATGTACCGTGTTAAGTATTATAAGTAAATACATTCAAGTGTTTTAAACTCATTTATCCACCCTAGTTCACCTTAGAGTCAGCAACGAGTCAAGCTTATGCATAATCCTGAAGAGTTCAAACTATCCACAACAAGAAGAACAACCCTGAGAAAGTCAAGCGTGGTCGTAAGCGACAAATACACGTGTTACAGAGGACCTATCGTTTATTTGCTAAAAGGCTCAGGGCATATATGCTCGAGGTTAATCAATTATTCCCGTATATCTCATTAAATCTAATGCAATCTGTGTCATTAACTAATATAGTTTAGACTCGTACTAAACTACGTTATAATAAATACTCCTTAGACAGATATAAATAAAATATTCTGGTAAATGTAGGGACCACAGGCAAAAATCAAGCACAGATTTTCTACTGGTAGCTCTTTGAAAACAATGTACGACGAAGCAAATAAAGTATTAGGAACAAGATTCAATTTTTACGGACGACAACCTACTCGAAAACAATTCCAGTGTTTCCTATCAACGTGTGCCGAATTGCGAGAATATTTATTTTGCACGCAAGCGTTAGCTGGTAAATACTATTTAAATCTCAGAGGATCAGATGATTTTAGACCAGTTTCAGCATAATATTTTTCTGCACCTCTTCTAAAGATTTCATAATATTTAGTTTATTTTCTTTTTAAAATAGTATTTTTTTAATATTTAATTATTTTATGGCATATTCTTTTTTAGGGCGTTTTATGCAATTGATAACGTTATATTTCAAAAATTAAATATTTAATTAATATTTAATTAAAAATTAAAATTTACTTGCAACCATTGAAAGGAATTATATACTAAGTTTCTATCTAAAAATTTTAATTGATAATTTATTATTCAAAAAAAGTTTTACATTTTTGATTTGTTATTTCAGCTAAATTTCGACAGGATGAAGAAATGCTGTTTTCAGTCAGAAATAAATTTAATTTCAAATAACTGACAGCAAGTCTGACAACGGACGCTTTGTCCAGTTGGACTGCTATTTCTGGATGCAAAGGTAACAAACGGGATAGTTCCGAAAATTCATTATTTTCCATTCCTCGACGATTTCTAGCCGCATCTCTGCATTTTTCTTTTCGAAATCCTTGATGACTATAAACAAATTATATAGATTCCTTGTTTGTTTAAATCACGGGTAGTCAAACTTTTGTGCCAAAATCCGCATAACAATTTTTATAAGAATGTAGAGAAAGACACAAAATTTGACACTTTTATTTTAGTAAAAACCGTAAAAAATAACCTTAAATTTAAAAACGATATAAAGATGTGTTACTAGTGCTTCGTTCACCTTTATGGTTTGATTATAGAAAATACAAATTCAGCCGTGTTGATCATGGCTTTTACAACATGTCAGAACAGAAAACATCCAAAGGATTGAGGAACGACATCTCTGTAAAGAAATAAGCGAAAAGTAACATTTGAATTTGAGTAATTTTTTTTGCAAAATTTGCGCAAAATCTCTTGAGCTGCACTAAACATAGATTGTCAAACTCGGGTTTAACTGAGGAAATGTAATCAAGATGTTGTACTAAAAGGAAACCATTTTCATCTTACAGTATAAATACTTTTGACAGGCATCATCAAAATTTTATTGAACCAATAAACGTCTATTAAAACCTTACAAGACTAACTGTAGTTTTATTGCTTACGTTATGACGTTAGTAGGTACCAAATAAAAAGATTACATACTTAAATGCTGCAAATATTTAAGAAATTATAATAGTGATATCCTTTTTTTAAAATCTATTATTCAAGAATAATTTCTAATTTTTATGGAGCTTTCATTAGTTCTCAATCATTTCTAGTTTCAAGAGAAATCAAAGAAAAATTATTCTTAAAAGCTGTCATGGACTCTTAATTAAAGACCAATATGGTGTTTTCTAGTTATTTAATTCATTAGTAATTTAGGACTGAGAAAATATAAAAAGAAGATAAATATTTCGGAAAATATTAAATGTGGTTGAAGTTTTAAACAAATATTATAAGCCCATACCAGTTTCCCCCGCAAAATATTAATAATTAAATTTTCTGGGTAATTTAATTAATCTTTTCATTTTTATTATTATTTTGAATTTAATGTTTTTAATCGATTTTTGCATTTCGATTTTCATTTTGCATTATTATAATTATTATTATTATTATTATTATTATTATTATTATTATTATTATTATTATTATTATTATTATTATTATTATTATTATTATTATTATTATTATTATTATTTTTTTTTTTTTTTTTTTTTTTTTTTTTTTTTTTTTTTTTTTTTTTTTTTTTTTTTTTTTTTTTTTATTATTATTATTATTATTATTATTATTATTATTATTATTATTATTATTATTATTATTATTATTATTATTATTATTATTATTATTATTATTATTAATAAATAATTAAATAAATTTGGCAACGATTTAATTAAAAGATAACGCCAATAAAAAACTTTTCGTACGATATATTTCGATAGCATAGCTATCATCTTCAGGTACTCAAAACCAACTAAAAATATTATGAATTAACATTTAATTTAAACAAATTTTTTTTTTATTAATTTAATTTTGTAATAAATAAATATTTATAAAATATATTCAATTCACTTTTAATTAGTTTAAAATTTATAAATTTTCACTTATATTATAATTTTCAAAAAATTAATGTAATTTAAAATTTTCAATTATTTTAATAATATTAAAAAACAAACATGATTTAACATACGTAAACTATTTAAAAACATTCAAAACATTCGTAGTCACTGCACTTTGCACATTAATCTTTGGATCCAATGACCTTATCTTTTAATTATTATTATTATTAAAAATATAATTTAAATAAATAACTATGTAATCTAATTTCCGCAATGTTTATTATTAAAATGAAATATTTCGACCTAAAAAAGGTGCTGATCACTCCAGAGGCGTAACTAGGGTATGGCAGGCATAGAACGTGCCATGTGCGCCAACTGAATGGGTTGCGAAAAACCCTAACGTATAAATACGCAAATGAAAATAAAAAATATTTTTATAGATATAAATATGTGTTTTAAAATACTACGTAGGAAAAAGCACGCATTCGTTTTTTGTTTGTTTCTCCATGTCCTCTATGCTTCTAGCTCTCTATCTCTTTACAAATGTGATTTTTTATTTGAAAAAAAGAAATGCAATTAAACAATTTGCTTCATCCTAAGCAAGAAAGATAAATTTGTAATAAAGTGTTAATAGATTTAACTTGTGTGATTGTTTTTCCTAATTCTAAAGTAGTTTTTTAGAAAATAAAACGTAAGTAACCTATCGTCGGATAGGGGCACAAGATCGGTGTTTGCCATAGGCGCCATTTACCCTAGGTACGCCACTGAATCACTCCAAAACAAAATTTAAGAAATCTTCGATGCAAATAGTTATTTGTTTAAATAATAATATTTTATAAATGATTTCGCTATCGACCAAAATTTTTTTTACAGTTTATCTATTAGCACTATTACTATCATTACTCATATTTTTATTTTTGTCAATAAAGTCAATCTAATAAAACAAAAGATGAAGAAAAAAAAATTTAATGAATAAATTTAAAACCTATTGTGTTATTAAATGCTCGTAATTTACGAACCAGTCAATTAGTTTATTGTTGCAAATGAAAACTGACTTGATTAACAAGTGAGGTGGCAACTTAACTAATTGAATGAATTTGATTGCAATTGACACCAGAGAAAGCCTCTGGATTTTATCAATTCTGATTACTCTGAGTTTTGCCGAATCCAACTACATGATATTCCATTGGGATCACAGAGATCAATGATTAATTAAAAAGCTGATTTTTCCAATTATTGAAAAAAAACAAAAATTTCCTAATTTTAATTTTTTGAAATAATAAAACTTATACTTCATTGTAAATAAATTTTAAGAAAAAATTTAAAAATATAATTAAATAAAAAAATTGTTATAATAATTTGTTAAAGGTTGAAATAAATTTTATAGAAATAAATAAAAGCAAATATTTTAAAGATTCGGAAACTGTGGCAAATTAAAGAGAGAGCATAATTGAAAAACTATTAAAATAAATAGGTGAATCTTTTCCACTGTGTTTATTATTGAGCCCTTTTCACGACAGTAAAAAAAATCAGTTGGGTTTTTGCCTTTTCTTGTGCTATTTTTTAACAATAAATTTGTTGAGTAAAATTAATATTTTGAATAAATTATTTTAATTAACACTTAAATTTATTCATCAATTCTCTTTATCATTTTATTTATAAATCAAAAGCTTGAAGTACTGTGCAAGTTATTATTCCATATTATATTATAGTGGGTAGTAAAAAAACCTTCAAATAAAAAGTATTAGATGAGGAGTGTAATAGGATTAACATTTGTAGGATTAACTTTACAAATAAATAGTGATTCAAGTACAGATTAATGTATAAAACAGGAAAACATATATTTAGACCAAAACCAAAAATTTCAAAATCCAATCAATCGTTTCCAATTAAAAAAATAAAAATGCTCACAAATATTTAATTAAAAAATAAAAGAAATGTTATAATAATTTCCAGAATTAGGATATAAAAATCTATTAATAACATTAAATAACTATAGCAATAATATTTATAAAAATAGATAATTTCATATTTGCAGGGTATCATAGAATTTAAATAAAAATAAAATATATTGTAATCCACTTTTTGCAAGTTTTATTTACAAATAATAATATTAAAATTAATATTTTACGAAAAATCACATTTTTAAAATAAAAATTTTTGCTTACTTTTTAGTTGGATATTGATGAGAAATTTTCATGTCGGTAAAAATTTAAGATGAAGAAAATTTATTAAATTTCGCAATTAATATAATTCGCTGATTATTGTAGTTGTTTTGATTGGTTAAAAAATGTCCACTTATTCAATATCCATCAAGATAGTTGTTTAATTTCACAATATCAGTCTATCAAGGAACTATGAAGTATTAAAATTAGAAAATCTTCCTCATGTAGGTATTTCGGATCAACTATCAATGTCAATTGAAATTCACGTTTTCATATTTTTTCATAACTGACTAATAAATTGAAATAAAGCACTTAACAATTCAGGTGAAAGAATTGGAGCTGAATGGTAACCATGCTACCTATTTTTATTTTGTTCCCAATCAACTACTCACCCGCAAAATTATTCACATGATGCCGATCGAGACAACCTTGGAACCGCACAGGAAAAAAAAGATCAACTGGGATAGGTTGCTCATTCGTTGTAGGAAAAACATGAGAGTTTTAGGTAAGAATATACATAATCATGTCACGAAAAATCGAAAGCAAAGGAAATAGAAAGTAAACTATTATGGTTGATTTTTTGAGTTCAATTAAGTGTTGAGAAGAAACCTCAGGTGGATGAGTATATTTTCATTTGCTCAAAACCCGATTAAAATTTACATCGATTCTAAAAAAAGGAAACTCGTTACCAAATTTTATGAAAAATTAAGAATAAACTAATATTTTTAAGAACTAAATAATTAATTAAAAATTTAACAAAGACCTAAACAGAAAAAAATAATTTTGAAAAAAGTTTGGGAAAAGGGCATATAAAAGCCAAAAATTTGTTTCAATGGGCTAATTGAATAAACTCATTCATAATAAAAATCATCCCCTATAAATGAAAGTTTCAGATTTTATCATTTTTTTTGAAGATTATGTCTTTTAATATCTTGGTGGGTTTCTGGGTGTTGATATTTTGAAACTATATGGCTGTTACCCAGACAACCCATACAAATATCTTTCGCTTACCACTCGGCACCCGTTGTTAAGCAACGTAGGAACTGTGTTCGAGTGAGTGGATCGTCCGCAAAAAGTGAGCGTTATTGTTAATGCTATAATTGACCGAACGATACATGGGTCCAACAAGCTGCCGATAGAAGGCCTGTGCTCGATTTCGATTTTTAGGTCCCATTATTCTCCTATCTCCTTCAAATGTTAACCTATACTCTCATATAATTTATGTTTATGTCCATTCGCTTAGTCCTTCTTATCGTTGTCCGTATTGATGATTTTTCTATGGCCTGTAAACCCTTTGTTATGTTAAATATCCACACAGTATCTCTCTTACCCTTATCCCTATTATAACTACAATGTTCCCTATTATTGTTACTAGTATTATCATCGTTACTATTATATGTGTTACCTTTATTAATTGTTACTGCTATTACATTTATTATTATTCTTATTACTACCATTACCATTATATTTATTATTATTATTATAATTATTAATATTATAATGATAATTATAATTATTATTATTATAATTATTATTATTATTATTATTATTATTATTATTATTATTATTATTACCATTATCCTTACTATTATCATTATTATTATTAAGTTTTTTGTAGGGATCCGTCCTTATTCCTCAGCTTTATAAAAATATTTTACTTATATAAAAATTTAGCCGTAGTCCATCCTTATTTTACAGTTTTCGATAAAGTATTTTCATTGATTCGGAAAATTTGAGCAGCGTTCTGCCCTTATTTTACAGTTTTATCAGAATATCATACCAACAATTGAGCCGCATTCCACTTTTACTTTACTATTTTCGATAAGTATTTTAATTAATTCGGAAAATTTGAGCAGCGTTCCGCCCTTTTTTTCCGTCTGAACTCAAAGTAATTTGTTTATTTCTTATATATTATTTAAAATATTCCTTTTCATGATTTTAGTCGTTCGGATTAATCTTTTTCCGATGGCTATTCATTTTAACTGTTGCAACGATCTCGCAATTTTCCCCGCTACCCTTCCCTCTCTTTGTCCTTATGATATATTTATGTTCATATTATATTTATTGAGTGCCCACTGGACTACTCGGTGTTAGTGATTTTGAGCCAATTGTTGTTAAACATTTTATGTTGATTTTATCGAAATTGAATGCAAGAAAGTTGAGCCAAAAGACCAACCCTCGAGCTACCTTCTTTCGCTATTTTGTTTTATGATTTGATGTTTAGGTTCTTGCGTTATGCACGCCAGAACTTTCACAGCACGAACTATTGGCGGATGAACCGCACTTACACAGTTCGATAGGGTGTTTGATTTTACTGTCTTGCAATATGTTTTGGCTGTGGGCCGAAAAATAAATAAATAAATAAAAATTCAAAATCCAAGATAGCCTTTTTTAAAATCAACCCTTATATGAAATTAATAAATTTTCAATAATAAAAAGGTACACTTTACATATCTCTATGGCAACCCGGTTGAGAAACACTGGGTTAATCCTAAAAATGATTTTACTTGTTTTGCGTATTTCGATACTACTGTGTACTTGATTTACTTCATCTTTTTTGAGTTCGTTCTAATTGTATTTCCTAAAAATACTAATTCGGTTTTATAGACATGACATTTTTCATGGTTTAGTTACCGTTTTTCCTGTTGCTTTGATTTTTTTGAAAATAACGTCGAGGTAGACAACCACTCCTTTGAATATTAAACCTTTTCTCTATGCTCTAAAAGCACCGGTTGCCTTCATGGGTGATGCATTACTGAACATCATTCACTTTTTGATATAACTTCTTTACCCGTCCGGGTTCTTTTCAATGTGATTTATTGGCTTGAAATTCCTTACTCATCTGTAGTAATTGATCGCTGAGGTCCACATTAATCTTTCATACCTGGGTCAATTCCTTACTAATGGATAGAATAACATTGCATTCATATCTGAAATTAAATGAAATTTTAAAATCACTTATTTCGATGAGAGTGGTCAGGATCGTAATGTGAAACAAGTATATTAGACCTCAGAAGTGATTTTATTTCGCCTTTGCCTTCTAATCTTTAGTATAAGAGTCATATGATCGTTTATCCCGGTCATTTGCTCCATGAGTCTAGCATTCTTATCTTCTTCCTTAATCGCCTATTCAATTCATCTAGTAAACTTTCCTCGGTTATTTAATCTAGTGTTTTGTGAATATGGCCTTTATTAATTTACCACAAAAGAAAACTTGGGAATAACTTTAACTAAACATTTATTGATATTACATTAAAGCTAAAGGTTTTACAGCGAGAACTCCGCACACTGACGCACCTCACGGGCCGGAATCCGGCCGGGCTCCGCTTGATAGCGAGACTCGGAAACTCGACCTTGCTCATATTGGCCAACTATTATCTTCGGCAGTACCTAAACTGTATCCAGCGTCCCAAAGCGATTGTCAATATTGCGCACCATTCAAGGAGCCACTCGGATCGTTACTCGGTTGTCGTCGATCCAGGTGTCTGTTTCTAGAGGTTTCACATCAGCTAAAAATACAGAGGTTATTTGTTCTGTTGGCTTTAATAAGAGAAGTGATAAACATACAAAAATCATTTCATCGAGTTGTCAGCTGCACCAGCGTTACCAACAAGACGGATGATCATCAATTATTCCAGCCTTTGATCTAATAAACTATTCTGCTTTTGTTTTATACCGATTTATTGGTATGACTATCTTACTATGGGTTTGGAGGCCATTTGTTTATTATCGAATATAATGTTTACGCACATGATTCATCATTGTTAATCGATTCGTAAGTTTGGTAATAATTCTCGTTCATCTATTGATACTGAAACGGTTTATCTTACTCCTCCCCCATTGTCGAATCGAATTTTCTTTTATGTGTTTATGGTCAGACCTGAATTTATGTTGGCTGATAACGATGCTGTGTTTCTGGAGCTATTCTCCTTCCATTTTTAGTTAGTATGACGTTGAAGTTACTAACCTCTTTGATTATTGGGATTTTTTAGTATTTGATTGTGTTGAGTTTCTTTATTAGTGATAGTGGGATTAGGACCGGCATTGTTTGGTCATCATTATTTTAATTATTCCTGGTTTACACAAGGTTAAATCAGATATTCTTATGAATAATTACTTAAAATTGCTGTTAAATTTACAACTAAGGTTAACTCAATTAGGTTCTAGATTTTCATTACAAAACAAAATTAATTAATCAAAATTTTCGTGCGATTGTTCGTTAGAGTTAACTCTAAAGATTTTGGGTTATCAAATAAATTTAACGTTCCATTAGAGCTATCTCTATTGATTTTCGATTATCATTAAAAATGAAAGTGTTTTTCGTTAATTTTTTCTCATATTTTAAGTTGCATAATTGATGTTGATAGATTCGATTCGAATCTTTATTGCTGTGTTTGAATGTTATTTTCGATTCATTTAAATAAAATTCAGTCTTGCCCCAACATTAGTTCTGTATATCCAAGGTCGAATCAAAAAGCCATGAATATATTTCAATATTTTTTCACTAAGCTTAGAACGATTTTGTTAGCTTGTTGTTCCAGAATTATCAATGTTTTTTACATCCTTTCGTTTTCAGAATATTTTATTGCGTATCAATAATTTTTACTTCTAGTAGTCGTATCCAAAAACTGTTCATCGTATATATAACGTCTCAAAATTCTAGTTTAATATACTTCACTAGTATTACTTTAATTTTTCGCCTCCTTTTGAACCATGTTACATTGATAGTCGGGCTTTCTAATGACTGTTCCACATAAAACAATTCCACTTCTTGTCAGTCTTGGACTTTCAATTTTCTTACAAATCATTTCATTCATTACCGTTGCGGATGCTCCTGAATTTCATTTAGAATTCCACTTCATTACACTATCTTATTCAATTTCCTTCTGTCTTATTTTTATATTATTTCGATTTCTAATATTCGATTCTTCGACTGCATTGACGAAATGAATTCAATGGAGTCCTCCACATTTTTTGTATTATTTTCATAGTTTTCGTATTCAGTTTCACTTATCTGTGAATTTTCTGCTTCTTTATGAACACAAGCTATTCTTCAAGAGTTTTTATAATTTTTTAATAAAAAAGCAATCTCGGAATTAATGACTTTCTTTTCCAAACATAAAACTTATTTTTGTTTTTTCCACAAAAAAATTGTCGAGCAAAAATGGCTTTTCCTGTCAAATCGCCTGATTATGAAGTATATCAACTCAAATATCGTCTTTTTGGAAAGTGACTCTAATAGTGCTTTTCGAGTTTGGCTCCTCGTTACTATATTGTTTGATTTGGCGTGATCGCCAGTTTAATCAAAATTAATTGACAGCCATATATTTATTTATGTTTTTCAAAACTTCACAATTGACAAATCTTTCTAATTTAAATAAATTAGAATAATTTCAAAAATTAGTGTTTTAAAATATTTCAATATCTTAAAATATTTTTAAAAGAACTTTTAAATATTAAAAGTACATAACTGTAGAGAATGCTACCCACTTTGAATAAGTATTTTATCAAAATGTAAAAGTCATCTTCCAAAAATCCAGAGAAAATATATTAAAAGTCTAATGAAAATTTTTAATTATTTGAGTTTTCACTATAATTATTGTTTTACTAATTCAATATTATTTAATGCTAGGATACTTTTTAAAATTAATTTAAACTTTTAATGACAAGCTGTTATATATTCAAGCAACAAATTTCATTGTATGTTGAACATCTGTATAATTGTAAAAGGTTATTTAATCGAGTTTTTATTTACCACATTGAATTAATTAATTAGAGAAGCTGAAGAAGCTCGACTGAGAGAGCACACTGCTGCGGTTAAAATCCAATCATGGTATAAAGGAATAAAATTAAGATGCTATTTAAAGTTTATTGCATAATTATAAAATCAAATTTTATTTAATGTATTAGAAATTTAAATAAAGGTGCTACAGCAATTCAAAGGTATTGGAGAGGATTTACTGGGCGAAAGCGATTTAGAATATTTCTTAAATACGCTTGCGACAATATGTGTATCAGAAAATATAACAAATCAGCAACCATAGTACTATGTTAATGTAAGCATATAAGAAATTTTATTAAATTCAGATTCAAAAACACTGGAAAGGTTTCTTTGTGAGGAAATATAGTTTCGATTATTACAAATACAAAAAGTATTTGTCAGATTTGGAGTTAAAAAACAATTATACTCTGTGAGTATTTATTTGTTGGTTTGATGAAATTCCAAGGAACTTGTTTTATTTTTATTAATCTTATAATTTAAATTAATTAGTAAATGATTACAGAATTGTTTTATAATAATAATTTAATATTTAATATTAATGATCTTTACTAAACATCCTATTTATAATTTATCGCTTAAATCCGATATCAAAATGTATAATTTGCCCCAAGTTTCCTATTCATTTGCGCCAATGATTCAGGCATGTTATGTATCGATTTTATTATTACTATAATAACTTAATTTTGAAATTCCTGTAATAAATTCCAGAAAGTTTATCAATGAATATCAACAAAACCAGCAGAAAGAAAACGAAATAAATCGCGAGGTGAAACAATTAAACGACATGAAGCTGTGGGCCACCAAAAATCATTATTTAATAAGCACAAAAGTCCAGCCTGGAATTTTCAATTCACCGTTTAATAGGTAATTAAATTATATGTTGGCACTTAGGGAGACAAATCAGTTATTGTACACAACTAGCCGTAACCCGTTCAAATACATTTTAGCGATACATTTTTATATAAATTGATAAATTTGTTTCCGCATTTGAAATGTACCAATGAAATAATTTGTAGCGCCATTAAAATTTTTATCCAATAAAATCACTTAAATATTTTGGTAAAAACTCATTCAATTGCGTACTGACAGTTTTTCGTTCATTGATTTTGATTATTCAATTTTTATATAATATAGTTTTTTAAATTTATTTCTTTGGAATAATTTATGCTTGGAATCAGCTGTCGATTTTATACAATTCAAACAACACTAATTTCACATCGACGACAACTTAATCAATAATGCACCGTGTACTATGCCGGCGTTGGATTGATGGCAAATAAATTTGACGTTTATGAATATTTATAAGAACGACACATTTTAATGGATTAAAAACGGCCGGCAAATACGTAATTATAATGATAATAGATAATAATAATAATAAATAATAATGATAATAATAAATAATAATAATAATAATAATAATAATAATAATAATAATATTAATAATAATAATTATAATAATAATAATAATAATTATAATAATTAAACGATAACGCCAATAAAAAACCTTTCTTACGATATATTTCGATAGCACAGCTATCATCTTCAGGTACTCAAAACCAACTAAAAATATTATGAATTAATTCATAATATTTTTAGTTGGTTTTGAGTACCTGAAGATGATAGCTGTGCTATCGAAATATATCGTAAGAAAGGTTTTTTATTGGCGTTATCGTTTAATTAAATCGTTGCCAAATTTATTTAATTATTTAATTATAATAATACTAATAATAATAATAATAATATTAATAATAATAATTATAATAATAATAATTGTAATAATAATAATAATAATAATGACATAATATTTTCAATAAAATTTGACTATGAATCAGATTTATTTAAGGTATTCACAAAAAACAAAATCACTTGAAAAAGGCTGTGCCGAAAATTCGTGAATACCTTAAATAAATCTGATTCATAGTCAAATTTTGTAGAAAATATTATGTCACTTATAAATAAATCAGAGGCGAAACACAAAAAAATTCCCTAAAATAATAATAAATGATAATAATAATTAATAATAATAATAATAGATAATAATAATGATAAATGATAATAATAATAATAATAATAATAATAATAATAATAATAATAATTAAAATAATACAAAAATAATAATAATAATAATTAATAATAATAATAATTATAATAATAATAATAATAATAATAATTATAATAATAATAATGACATAATATTTTCAATAAAATTTGACTATGAATCAGATTTATTTAAGGTATTCACAAAAAACAAAATCACTAGTAAAAGGATGTGCCGAAAATTCTTGAATACCTTAAATAAATCTGATTCATAGTCAAATTTTGTAGAAAATATTATGTCACTTATAAATAAATCAGAGGCGAAACACAAAAAATTCCCTAAAATAAAAATAATAATAATAATTATAATAATAATAATAATAATAATATTAAATACAAAATAGTTAGAATTTCATAAATAAAATTTTAAATTACTGATTTTATTTAGTTTTAAAATATTTAAAATTTTTTTAAAAATATTTTTAACAATGTTTAAATCTTTATAAACATGTATTATTTTGATTTATTCATTTTTGAATGTTGGTAAATTTAATTTTAAAATGTTTTAAAAATTTGTTTAAATTTTGTCATTTATTAAAAACATTCGCGGGAAAGGAAACTCAAACAAAGAAAGAGCAGAAAGTGAAAGTCTTTTTGAATTTTGTATTATGAGTTCAGGATCTTGTAAAGATCGAAATATTTCATATTTTATGAATAAACTTTCTAAAAATTCCAATTTATTTTCTGGAGTAAAATTATATTCCACAATTGAATTGTTTCATTCGCTGCCGAATTAAGGAATACGCCAGCGATTTTGATGTTCCAAGAAAATCCAAAACCTTCCGTAGAATGTCCTTGAAGAACGGGATCGGCTTAAATTTGCCATTTTGATCTGGCTTGCTGGGATGTTTCGTATAGTCAAACAAATATACATTAATATCTGTATGAGCAGTGATTAAACCATATCCTCCAAATTCATCTTTCTCAGCATCATAATGTCTGGATTCAAAGCATTTATATTCATTTGGTACAGTCACTGATGCAATGAGAAGATAATCTTGTTCTTAATTTTGTGTGCCAACTATAATTCGTCGAGTGAGAATGTCGATTAATAATTTGGATAGTTTTGGAAATTTGAATCGTGATTTATGGCGAATCCAATGAAACCAGTTCTCAATGTTTTCCTTGACCCATTCGCGGTAATCACATTTAAATATATTTCTTGTTTCCTCAATAAATTCGATGTCTATCTGATCCAAATCACAGTTTCGATTCTTCTCTTGAAGATTTTTACAAAATTCTGGTGAGTTCGCAATTGTAATATTGGTTTTTTTTTCGACAACGGGTACCCCATTTTTGTTATTAATTGATATTTAAGCGTGGCCTTATGAATAATACATGGAGTCTTCCGTGAGATCGATATTCTATTATAATTATTGGTCCACTGATCTTGGGATATTCTGTTACTGTAAGAAAGATCATTATTTTTCATATTTTGATGACTATCATGTAACGAAAATGATTTGTAATATTTGTCGTAAATACTGCTTTCCAAACTTTGCATAATTAAAATAAAATCCAAAAGATTAACTAATTCTTTAATCACTTTATTGTCATGTATATTAATAATGAATTCCATACTATTAACCTTCGAAGATATATCGTCGATATTATTTTCCAATTGATCAATCATTGTCATTATTTTTGAAATTTTATGATAAAAGTTATTTCCATTGACTAAAGAAGCTTCATCACAATCTTCCTTTTACCACAAATTGCACAAACTTTGCCAGAAACTTTCATTTTTATCATTAGATGCATTTAAGAGACTACGTTGAGAAAATAAATTCGAATCACTACTGTCTTTCTGCACATTATGGCTAGACGAAGATTTATTACCTTTTTATTAGGATTTTCATCAAGACTAAAAGAGTTTTTGTTCAAATCTAATTTAACATGAGGAAAAAGTGCTTTAATTCCATTAACTGAGCCACAATGATCATAATGCTTATGGGTAATTAGAACAGAATCTAATATCAAATTCTTAGCTGAAAAAACCAGAGCAAATGGAGGGAAATATCTTGGATCAACTATAACATATTTCTGACTATCATTTCTCCAAATGATAAATCCATAATTATCTTTGCTATAAGCGACAATATGAACATGAAAATCATCGAAATCCATCATTAATGGAATATTTTTTTAATTCAAAAAATATAACAACTTTTAACTTTATATTTGAATTATTTCTATTTACATCCAAGACTTAAACCAACCGTTTCAAGTCTTTTTTAAATAAAATTAATTTTTCATTTTCGTTTTTAAAACAAATTAATTTTTCATTTTATTTTATTTTATTTTTAATTATTGTTGTTATTTTGGGCTACATTGGGGCTAAGAGAACAAAATAACCAAATTCTCAACAAAGTAATAATAATAATAAATAAATAAGTAAAAAATAATGATAATAAATAATAAAAAAATAATAATAATTAATAATAATCAATAATAATAAAAAGTAAAAAATAATATATGATAAAATTGACAATAATAATATTATTAATAATAATAATAATTATAATAATAATAATAATTATAATAATAATAAATAAAAGAAAGCGTATATCCAACATATACATTATACTACAATATATTTCGACAGACTCGCTGTCCATGTCAAGTAGGTTCGAATTTCAAACTTTTTTAGAATAAATTCCTTTGATAAATTACTTTGATTTTTGTGTTTATTTATGGATTTCAAGTCCTACTTAGATTGTATTCAGATCTATGTTATGAATATTTATGTCATGGGTGCAATGCCACATACATTGGAATGACTGCCCGTCATTTCCGCTCTCAAATTTTCGATCACAGTCAACTGATGGAATTGATTGATATTAGTAAGCGCAATTTTTTGATACAGGATCAAACTAAATGTAAAAGAGTTTCGGTAAAAATTTTAAATATTTTGTTAAAAATTTTATTTAAATTTTGTTAAAGTCTCTGTTTTGTAAAATTTTAAAAATTAATTTTGTTACATTTTGTAGAATTTGTGATTTTAAAAAAAGCAAAGTTTTTAATTTTTGATAATATGTTTTGAGAATTTAAAAGCAGAAATTTGTTTAAATAACAGTGATTTATTTTAAATGGTTTAAAGTTTAAGACTACCTAACGATGACTGTTATTCAGTCGAAATATATTGTAGCTGAAAATATATATTTTGTATTATTGTTCTCTTTAAAGAATTATTAGTTAATAGATTTAGCCATTGTTGTTATTATTATTAATTATTATAATTACTATTATTATTATTATTATTATTATTTGTTTTTATTATTATTGTTATTATTATTTATTATAATTATTATTATTATAAGGAATTTTTTTGTGTTTCACCTCTGATTTCTTTATAAGTGACATAATATTTTCTACAAAATTTGACTATGAATCAGATTTTTTTAAGGTATTCACGAATTTTCGGCAGTCTTTTTCAAGTGATTTTGTTTAAATATTTAAAATCTAAAATGCATATAAACCTATTTAAATAAAAATACTCAATAAAAACTTAAAATATTACATCTATCTATCTATCTATCTATCTGTTTGTCTATCTGTCTATTTATCTATCTATCTATCTATAGGACAATTTCGTCTGTCTTGATGTGTGTCCCAGCATAAACATGTTATTGACTGCAGAGAGTAGTTTAATTTTATTCAATTAAACTGTTTCCAGCAATATATATTTAGTAAAATTAAAATGATATTTGAAACCTTTATTGAAAAGCCTTAATTGAATAAAATAAAACTACTCTCTGTAGCCAGTAGTATATAGCTAGTTATAAAATTAGTAAAATTAGCATCGTTTCGAGTTATGACAGATAGACAGACAGATACACGGATTATTATTTAGCATATTAATCACTGAGTAAAATGTAAAAGAATTATTTTGCCAGTCTCATGTAATTTTCACGTGCATTTTGTATAACTGAAATGATATTTAATATGATTCAATCTAATAATTTAGTTAAAACGTCACATAAATGATTGTTAGTAAATCATTCAAAATCTATATTTATAATTTTATGATTCTTATCCGATCGTCATGGGTGGGTTTGGTTTAATAGTGTTGAGTTATAATTTTATTTGGTTCGATGGGAACTGTTTGCTCTGACTCCATGTGCTCTCTAAATGATACTGGAATAACTCAACACAGGAAAACTTTTATTCCGTATCAACAATATCACAACGATTCAAATGTTACTTTTACAATATTGGCAGGAATCCCCACTGGAAGCCGCCTTTCAATTAACTACTAAAATATCCTTGACAAGTCTGACTAGTTCTTTTTCAATCTCACGAATATATTTAACTTTTTTGTTACTCACAATTTTTCGAAATTATTTGTGTCCCTGTTGTTGATTTGAGACTCCCTTATAGAAGGAATCTCTCAACAACTAATTTGATTGGCGGAAATTTGAGTTGGACCCCCAAGGAACTAGTTAAACAATTAACTTTCATCTTTCGGCCGTTCCCCGGGAGAATACTGCAAAACAAATCACATTAGGGAATAATTCATTTCCTTCGTAATTAAATTGATCAAAATAGGAGAATTTCTTCCTAGTTTAATTTATTTATTTTCGTCATTTTAATTAATTTGTATTTTCCTAATAACTTTTTCTAGGGGTCCTAAATTAGTTATATATTATTATTTTCGTACTCATCTCGTCAATTGGCATCGGAACATACTCATTCCCCTGGAAAATATTGATTTTAATTTTTTGATTATTTTTAATTCATTATTTTATTTTTCCAAATTTTTATTTATTACAAATTGTTTTGAAAATCCCCTAACCTCAACAATAGTAATTAAATATTAAACTTAAGACAAAACGTTCAAATTATTTTTTTTAATATTTGATTTCGTATTCGAAAAGTGCTAAATAAAAAATTATTGAGCAGAAATCATTTCCAAAAAGAGTATTTATTGAAAGAATCTGAAAGAAATCTTGTGAAAAATGTAAAAGCCAACAAGTTGATCGGCAAATCAAATATTGGTTTTGAATACGATCCGGCTTGTACAATAATAACCGATAAACCATTGTCACGTCATTTGCCACCTTTGCCACCATTTGCACCGCAAGGACCATTCAAAAACTCGAAAGAAGTATTCAAACAAAGATATAAAGGACTCAATCCAAGTCTAAGAGTCATGACAGATTTTGAAAGTCTAGAAAAAGCAAGAATTGCAATGAAAAGCGATGAATGGACCAAACGATTGCACGATGATCCGTATGTCGACATGTCGAAAAGTATCTCATGTAATATGTTTTCTTTAAGGTTTCTTCCTGTTATAAATCGGAACCCACCATATGAACCGTTGTTATTGACATCAACCGCATATGGCCACCTCGCTTATGGAAGTTCTCATTTTAGGGAGGAATCCAAATTAAGTGGGGATAATGTCGCCTTCAAAACCATTGTCCCTCCAATTCAGGTGTTTGATAAATTAAACAAACAATATGTGGAAAACTATTCAATTTAATTTCCTTTGTAACAATGTTGCTTCATTTGAAATGTAGATTATAAATCTTTGAATAAATGATTTCATATGTTTTTTCTTATTTATTCAACTGAAATTTTAGTATGTATAAATTCTACAAGGAAATTACATTGTAAATAGATATGGACTGGATAAATTAATTTCGCTTTGTGATAACATTAAGAATAGGTCGGTAACAGTTTTGTATAGGTCGCTTGATTTTTAAAATTAAAAAAATGATTTAGCCAAATAGTTATTCAATGAAACATGGAAACCTTATGTGAGTTAATAAAGCGTTTCATAAAACCAGGAAAACAAAATTAGTCAATTAGCTCCTTGGGAGTGCAATCAAAATCCGAATAAATTCAATTAGTTGTTGAGGAGAGATTTCCAATATAACAAAATCTCAAATCAACAACTGGGACTCAAATTTTCGTACACATATTTCTCATTTCCATCGTTTGACAAAAGGTATCCAAGAGCATTAGTTTCAAAAAATGTAAAATCTCCATCTTTTGGAACTTCCGAATTTTCTGGGCTAAGATTATCGGATGATTCTATTTCTTTAATGAAATATTTTGCAATTATTTGAAGACGCCGAGTTTTATATTCTACACATAGTTTGACTGAATGACAGGCATTTAGATCTAAAGCTTCAAAATTGAATTGGATTTTTCATATGAATCGAAACGATTCGTTGAACACCAAAAGGCCATCTGGCATTTGTCAATACGGTTTATTTTTAACTTCGAACGGCGAAGATTAAATTGAGCACTTGTATTTCAAAACTCACATCAAGCATTTGATCAGTTTCATCAAGAACCAAATCACGGGCATCTTTCCAATTCAATCTACTTTTGCTCATTGAGAATTAAATTTCCAAATACAAAAACCGAAGGAAAAATTTATTTACTCCAAAAATTCAAAAAAACATCATATAAACCAGTAAAATTAAAATCTGTGCTTATTTCACTCGAATAAACAAAAAACCGAATCCCCAATTTCACAAAAACATTCTAAATTAATTAAATACCTATACTCGATCGCACACACAAATAACTCCAAAAAATCGAAACTTAAAAAGCTTGCGTCTGTATACACACACCAAGAATTTTTTTACTACCACAAATCGAGCACACAGACGGAACAATTAAATCTACAAATCCTGTTCAGCATGATTGAAAACTTTGCTACATTTGTATCAGATAAAAGAATATATATTTAAGAAATTGAGTAGAAGCTAGTCAGACTTGGTACAATCATATTTTTAGAATTTCAAGTGTGTAATGTAGATTGTGAAGTGGCTTCTCTTATTGGTCCTTGTCTGTCATATTCAATTGGAAATTGTAAACTGCTTTGAAAAGTTGGTATCAATAAAATATTATTTCTGTGTTGAGTTACTTCAGTGCTGTTTAAATAGTTCTCAGGAAATAGTTCTTGTTGAATAATTGCAAATAATAACTTAACATTATTAATTAAAACATAGAAATGATCTTTTCCAAATGTTTTGTGTAAAATTATTTTATTAAAAGTGGTTCGGGACTTGATTAGATTGCTAATACGTTAAAACTATTGAGACGAGCTATTTAAGCAAGCAGATGAATCTCGATGGCCATACCCTTATAAAACCAGATAATCTAAGAGCTATATAGATTATAATTCTTTGCAAAACTTTAAATCAAAGTTAATTAATTTAAAATACAAAATTTATTTTTGAAGAAAAAAGTGAAATAATTTATAATCTTAATAAAAAAATATAACGATAATATTGAGCATTAATATTACACCTTATCATTAATTCATTTCAATTTTCATTCTTTAAGTTATCATAATTAATCAATAGTAAACAACTTATTTTCAATCAATATAATAAGTTAATTTATTAATTTTCTTATTTTATTTTTAATTTAATTTTTATTTTTTAATCATTATTTGATTTTAGTTTTAAATTTCCTATTTCCATAATCTGATGAGTTTTCGTAAAACGTCTAATTTTAATCAGGCTCCTGAATCTAATAATTTTGGATTCACATATTCGTCAATAGATTCTTCAACTAAACGAGATTCTTGGCGACAGCGGAGTTCATTTTCTTTTAGTTCTAATTATGATCCTGTTGCTGTCAATATCGATAACCAAAACAAGTCATACTTCACATATTCTCCTACTCCATCCAATTTAACTGGTATCTCTAATGGACTAAACTCTAAAGATCAATTAATAACTAAAAAGAAACCACTTTTATCTACAACTAGAGGAACGAAAAGTATGGAAGAAAATAGTGATGAAGGTTTTTCGACACGGTATTTTTCTTCATATCGTCCTCAACAGAACATGATATCGTTTAAATCGATTTGTCAATTAGATATTAATGATGCTTCCAAAATTATTGACAATCTATATTTATCAGGACTGAAAGCAGTTACGCTAGATAAACTACGACATTTAAGTATAACAATGATTGTTTCCGTTTTACGAGAAGGCTCCCCAGTACGAGCCAGTGGAATTGAATGTGTTGAATTATCAATTGATGATCAGGAAACCAGTGATATTGGTTTTCATTTTCCGTCGATTCTCGAAAAGATTCATCAGCATATTTCTAATGACGGCCGGGCTTTAGTGCATTGTATTGCGGGGATTTCCCGATCGGCAACTATAGTCATAGCGTATCTTATGCGATATCATGGCTATTCGTTGAGTGACGCTTATACTTTCGTCAAGTCTCGTCGGTCGTGTATTCAACCAAATCCAGGATTTTGGCAACAGTTGATAAAGTTCGAAACTCAAATCAACGAACCGTTAAATAAAAATAAAAAATTCAGCAATGGTTATTAAAAAAAACTTTGGCGCCTATTGTCTTTCGTGTATGAATTTGTATATTATATCACCGTTATTTTATTTATGTTAGATTATATTTGTTCTAATTGTTTTAATTTTATATTATTGCACGAATATCTCGAACAATTTTTTTTAATTCAACACAGTGGAAATATTTGGGTTCTTTTCAATGCATTTCTATTAGTTAGCGATTTCCCAGTTGATCACGTGAGTAAGTTTGTGTGCATTTAATAGGAATTGTAATTGATTTTCGGTTGTACTGATAATTTGATAATTGTAAATTATGTATTTATCATTTGTGTAGTTCTTAATGAGATTTTTATAGATTTTACAATTCATTTATTGTTTCGTTTTTTGTTTTTTCAGTTAAATTATTATTTGAGAAAATAGCGGATCATATTAAGGGAATTTCGGGCTTTCCAATTCGATAAAATTAGGGCTTAAAACCAGAATTCTGAGTTAAATTTCAATATCTATATTGCGGTGTTAAAATAGAAAATTATAAGGAAAAGTATTCATTAATAATTAGAATTTAACATTTCAGGACCATATAGTTCTAATCTATGGTGTTTTAACCAATGATATCCAGCTGCGAATTTCGTGCCCTCATTCCCTAAAATTTATTACAATAATAATAATACAAATGAAGTATTTAATAAAGTAATTTATTCAATACAATAATATTACAAATGAAGTTAAACATTTCTGGACAAATACAATACTATTAAAGAAAATATCAATACATTTCTCGCTGTCGAACGTTTTACCAGGTTTACATGTGGCCAAGTTGGATTGAGATAAAATGGTTTCAGGCATATTCAGATTTATTGGGAAGTCCATAGAAACATGCCAGTTACTTAGTTTAAGGACAGACTCAATCAATTTAATTAAGTAATTTATCAAAAATAGGGTTTCTGTTTGTTGAAAGCATCCTCGCCTAGAAGTACCAATATCTTAAAGTTTATTTTTCTGTTGTCAACTCAAAAAATGTATTTCGAAATATTTGTTGGGGTATCACGAAAAAGCACAGTAAAATCGATAATGCACAAAAATGATAAAAGTGCAGTATTAATTAAAAAATTTATAAAAATTCGAAAGTAATATTGATCGGGGGAAATTGGTATGGTTGAACGCCAAATTGAGAGACGACTCCAGAAATAATAATAAAAATTTAGTGAGGGGTCCCTAGAAAATAATATAAGATAAAAAAGGAAATTAATTAAGAAAAATTAATTACTAATGGGAAGCCCGAGTCAATGGGAAGCCCGAGGCAATGGGAAACCCGAGAGATGAGGAAAACCCGGCGCATAGACGGAATAATATAGCAGGATAAATTAACCTAAACAACATTAAATGAGCGCCACTGAGTTACAGAGAGGTAATAATTTCGTAATTAGTAATTTAGTAATGGACCAAACGTTGTTGACAAATGTCGGTCTGGAAAGTAATTATTATTAATAATTTAATAATGTAGAAAATGTTGTTGACAATCGTCAGAAAACAGTCTGAGCAGAAGTATAAAAGAAAGAGGGAAAAACACGAAAGGACAGACATTATTAACCAGACACGAAAGGACAGTCATTGTTAACCAGACACGAAAGAGCAGATATTATTAACTAGAGTGGATCGACGTGAACGAGCAGTAACTAGGTTAGTAGAGGAATCTAAATCCAAGTAAAAGTCAAAGTTATCTATCAGAAAGGGTGGTTCTTTCTTGGACAACCTACCCTAAGATAATTAGAGTCATACGGTGGTTAAAAGGTGCAAATCAATTAGTGAAATTGTGATTACAAACATTGAAATAAAACGGATTGATCTATCATTGTGATAAAGTGCAAATAAAATTATTCTGTGTTGGGTTTGCTTATTTGATTGAAAAAGGACACGAGGAGTCAGAGGGAACCGACTTTCAATAATAATAACCCAACATATTTCAATACATTTGAATTTGAAACTATTAAAAGAAACAGACTTTTTTAATTATAGTAAAAACTATTTTAGAATCACTTTCTTCGATCTATGGTCTTTAAACAACACCTAATTTTGAATTGGGATTTAGTTAGCAAAATTAATTTCCGCTTAGTTGCATATCTATATTTGTTGGTGCAAGCGGTATCGGCAAAAGCAAATTCTCCTTATTGCATTTCAAGTTTTCGGTGCATATTAAGGATATGCAGACGCTTAATAAGATCTACTGATCCGTGTTTGGAGTATTAGTAATTTTCAATATCTATATTTTTTGATACAAAACCGAATTTTAAACCTTAATAGATGTTGCATTGGTAATTGTCTCGAGGACTTCCTCGAATCTTGATCATTAAATAAATCAATATTTGTTTTCCTTTGGTCACACATAACCATAGATAGGATATTGGTTATATGTCGAAATAATATATATATATATATATATATATATATATATATATATATATATATGTGTGTATGTGTATGTGTGTAGATGCAGGGTCGAATATGAATCGATTGCATTCAATTGGGCTCTGCGTCAAAAATTAAATATATTTAAAAATTTAACTTTTGCAAAAAATGACGTAGTTAAATTAATTTAAAAATTTGTGTATGGGGTAGGAGTTAATTAACCAAACAAAATAAAGTAGTCAAATAAATTAACTAACTTTGTTAGAGTATTTCTTTAACAATTTTGATACTTTTATCTTAATTTGAGAAGATTCTAGGCTTGATCTTCATTATAAATATAACAATTATTTTTTTGTAATTTTATGTTACATGCTATAGTATAATGTGTTTATTCATGTAAATGAAAAAGTATATATTACTTTTGGGAAACTTTTAAATAAATCGATAAAATGAATTAATAAAAATAATTGTTGTTTTAAAAGATTTTTGAATTGTCACGGCTTATCAGAGATTATAAATATAATATTAAAACAAGTGAAGGACAATAATTATTTAAACATGATCGAATAAAAAAAATATTAATGTAAAAGATTTTCATAGTTGTAATGGAATTTTTATGATTTTGTTTAAATATTTTAATCAATTGAATTCTGTGTTTATAAGTCAAATAAATTTATTATCAAGTTTTCATGGTTAAAACATTTAAATCATGTTTGCGATTATAAAGATCTTTATAAAAAAATATTTACCCAACGCTGAAAAGGATTATGATAAAAGTATCCTTATGAACGACCTTTGAGATATTCAAGAAGATATGGTGTTAACGATACACCAAAAACTAAACTTTTAAGGAAAGAGCATTTGATGTTTGTTAAAGATTGAATATTCAATAAAAATTATATTTAAATAATAATTTTAAATTTCCGGGTTCGAATAAAATTATTTATAAAAAGAATTCGGCAAATAATCTAATGAGTCAAACCTAATTAATCATAAATTAAATAAAACACTCGAATAATGAAAACTATTAAATAAAAATGACCTTGAAAGGTTATTGAAGTCAAAGCGAGTTGGACAAAATATTAGTAAAGAACATTATAGTAGAAATATGAATGGACTTGTGGGATAAGAAATTTATTGTAATAAGTTTCATTATTGAGTGTTTTAGCAGAGGTATTATTCCCATCAAAACATTATTAAATCCAACACAAATATAATATTAGTAATGAAAACAAACATAATAAAGAAAACATAAAAATGAAGCTATCATATATTTTTTAGAAAATCGAATAAATTTGCAAAACCAATTTATATAAAATATGAAATACAAATATTGGATTAAAAATCTCCAAACAGAATTAGAAAACAATAATAAAAATCAATGAAAATTCCAATTAATAACAAAATGTAGTTTTCAAAAGTCAGATATTGTTTACAAATCGGAATGTCCGTATAGAGAGGATGCAAATAATTTGTAATCCAAAGCTCCATTTCCACCTTCAGGATATGGAGCCATATTAGCAATGCAATATTCAGCTTCTTCACTCGGTAATTCTCTTCTCAATTCCTCGGCAGTTATATAATCCTAAAAATTCATGGAATAAAAATTTCTTTTGCACTTGTATATACAAATCATAATTCCAATCAATTTTATTCAGATATGATGATGTTACAGGATTATTCCAAAATTTATTTAAAAATATTCCATAATATAAAAATAATAATGTTAAAATTTCATATGAAGAACGAATATAATACGAGCAACAAAAAAAAGTCCTACTTTCAGTTTTGTTCTTGCTTGCAAGAAATAAAAAAACTTATTATCATTTTTTGCCGTGGCCAATATACCACCGGTGGATAATTTATACTTATGAATACATTATGTGAAGGCAAATTACAAATGTTTTCAACGTGCACAAGATCTATATGTTACATTGGGTGCAATACAAATTATTAATATTACAATTTAAGCCAAGATGGCAGCAAACAGGTCGATTTGTAATTTGTAAACACTGACACAAATCCAGGGATTACACTGATACAAAAATACAAAGCAAAAGTCGGTGCAACATATAAAACTCAATGGGGACAACCGGAATTTCTATTACATACAGATTAGTATTGTTTGCATCGATTTCGTTATTTGTTAAGTGAGATGAAATTTTTTCTCATAGGCTGAGGTAATGAAAGAAAAAATGCGTATGGCTCAGCAGATTTATGTTTCTGGCAAATTTTACAACAAAATTAAGTAAAAAAATTTAAGGAAATTAAGCATTTATGAGAAAAATCCAAAAGGCAACATGATTAGTAACAATAATGGTTATAAAACCGATTCGATTGAAGATATATTCTCAACAAAGGAATTTTGATCATTTTACAAAAACATTCAAATTTTAATTACAACTTTGTAATTAAAAGCGTTATTGGAGATTGTAATTTATAAAATCATTATTAATAAATGAATTTATTACGGTTTAATCGGATCTGATATTAAATACTAGATAAAATTTCCATTTTGAATATCACACTATTCATCTATCGGTATGACTATTGCATATGATAGAATCACTTTTTCATTTAACTTCATACGTGATTTATTTATAATTATAGTTAATATTAATTATAATACAAAATTACTGCAATAAAAGTATAAATGGTCAAACTAACGAGAATAAGGAAAACATGTATTACACTACTTTATGTATTTCTATAAAATTAATTAGATATTAAATAGGTCATAGTAATTTAACATTTATCTATATTTATGTCAAACATATAAATTCAACAAAATTAATTCGTTATTTGGTGAAATATCAAAAAAATTTAGTTGATATATTTCAAAGATTTTTAATAAGATTTTATGAAAGTTATGACATATTTTTGAATTTGTAAAAATAAATAATACAGTGCAATAAATGTTTTCCTTATTCTCCCTCGTTTGTCTATTTATATTTTTATTGCAGTCAATTTGAATTATAATTCATCTAAACAATAATTGTAAATAACTAATATATATGAACCCTTTTCGGTCCTATGACGAGTCTGACTAGACATCGACTTTTTCCACACAAGTCCCATGTCGAGTCTAACTCGACATTCCAATAATTGCTCATTTGAAGTTTCAGATTTCGTTGAGCAATTCAAAAAATAATTTGAATGATTATTTATATTGTATGATTGTCATAAAATAAAATTTTAATTTCAAAAAATACCTTTATTAAAAAAACCCAATTTAGTTCAAGAAAATCATATATACAAAAAATCATTAAAAAAATTGTGGATCTGGTGGGTAACTTCTATTTTTACGGACCACAAAGGGTGAAATTAACTAAGATATTAATACCCATAGATGAAAAACCAAATGTGACATTTCAAAATTTATTAATCAGTAATAAATTTGCCAGTAAAATCTTTTATTTTGCTACTTACATTTGATCTGTTTCGTTTAAATATTTCATTTATTTTCATTACTAATAGAAATCAAAACTTTAAAATTTCCTTTATAATAAAAATGTTATAAATAAAAATTAAAAAAAATAAATATTAGAAATAATTTGTTAAAAATGTCAAGAAATCAATGTTTAAATCAGTGTTTTAATTTTTAATATATATTTTTTAATTTAAACAGATAATATATGTCGATTGTGATATCAATGCATTAAATCAGGCTTGGCCAACCTAAATTATCTTATTGGCTACTCTGGAAATGTATTATAATGTATTATAATTTTTTGAGGTGAAAATTTAAAATACAATAAATCATTGTTTTCAATTATTGTTTATAAATTAACAATAACATAAATATACAATATTTAAATAATTATAATGAAAGCAATCAATAAAACAATCGAATATTTAATCAATGAGATGTCTGTTTCGTTTTCCTTTCACTTAGCTTTTTCAAGTCGATTTCAATACCTGTATTTGTACATCGTAGTTGATGTTGGAGGTTTTCGTCATGATTACACCTATATAAAGCCATAAGAACATCACAAAATAGTTTTATGAACGTGTTCAATCTCGCGTACTAGACAATTATAATCGGCGGGCCACATGAAGTCTCCGCTATATTAAATGTTGTTATCCAAAAAATTCTAATTGGATGAAATGTATTCTCTTAAAATCTAAAAAATCCCAAAAATAAAATTTTCCACGATCTTGGCAATTATGTCAATGTTTATTGCAAATTCTAAATAACCTAAAGCAGTCAATAAACTAAATTTGAAATAGATAAAATGGATGTCACATCAAGGTGTCCTGCTAAAGATATTTCCGAGACAAATCTATCTGATAAATGACGAAATTAAAAGCAAATTTTTGTATTAAGACTGAAAATTTTCATCTAAATTTAGAAGGACCAACCGGATAGTTTTAAAAAGTTCAAGCTTACGGCAACACAAATATTAATAAGATCATTGGAAAAAAAGTCAGTTTGTGCTGAAAACCTCATTCAGCTTCGGAATGGAAACTCAGGTGAAAAAAAGCTATTGTCGAATAAATTAATTATTCTATTTACAAAATTATATCAAAGCAAATTTTCAATATTATTTTATGACACATTATTCATTGAATAAATAATTATTCATAAACATAATAAAAACTAAAATATCATACTCTATCTTGACATAACACTTTGAAAGATTGAAGAATTTGTTCTAAAGTATCTTGTTCAGTTGTTTCTTTTGCCATGTAATCAATGAAAGCACCGAAAGTTACCACACCAGACCGACTAGGATCAACTTCTGCCATAATTTTAAGGAACTCAGCTTCACCCTAAAAAGGTTTATCAAAAATCCCGAAAAATTCATAACAATTTAGCATGCGTAGGTGAGACGATAAAATATTTTACAGTTGAATGAAAACAAATTTTAATATTTTAACTGTTAAACAATTTTGCTTGTTCGAAAAATGTTCAGATTTTCAATATTATTTTGGACCATCATTATAGAGTTTTTTGGGAATTTTCTTATTATTCGGCATACATTACGACATTCATTTTAAAATTAGTATAATATGAGTTGATTGACTCCCCTGTTATATATTAATTTACAAATTCCATTCTGTTTGACGAAGTAATTATTGCTAGCGTCCTTAATCTTTCTTTACTTGATATATTGTCGGTGATATTATAAGTAAACAAAAGAACTATCAGTTTATTATGGAATTCGAAAAAATTAATGGAGTTCAAAGTTTCTTGAAAAATATCATTATCTTTGGCCGAGAAAATCTTCATTTTTGATCAGCTGATAAAAATTCAAATTTAAAAAAGCTACAAAACACAAAATTGCTGACTAGTACGCAGGTGCATGTGGTAACTACTAATTCTTTTTCCGATCAGATTATTCATAGTTAAACGATAAATTAATGTAATCAAATTAAGATGAAACTCCAAACTATAAATTCTTTTAAATAACATGGCCAAACCAATACATGAAGACCCTATTATATATATTTCAAATTTAAGAAAATTATAATAAAAAATTAGATAATAACTGTATTTTTATAATAATATGCTATTACATTTAGGCACATAAATTTTTTACGAGTTTAATTATACATTAGAATAAATATTTTCTAAAAAATCCAATGTAGAAATGTTTTATAATATTATTATTTATAAATAAGTTTATTAACAAAGATCCCAATTTCAGGTGGTATCATAAAACGAAGAAATTTATAAAAAATCTGGCATTAAACTTAATTCAATTTCTGATATGCCTACACAGCGTCTAGTTGAAATAAAAGCAACCTCAAACAAAGTTATTGTTCTTATCGTTAAATGCACGCACAAAACAGCGCATGATAAAAAAGTTCCTAGCGCATTAAAGGAAATAATGTCTGTAATATTTAAATAACAATAATATTTAAATTATATTCGTAATAAATACAAGTAGATTTTAGCAGGTCTAAAACTTTTGATTTGAAGATCGAATTCGTAATTTACTTTGGTAACGTAAAATCTAAGCTTCGAGTTAGCTAAATACTATCAGAGGTTATCGTTTCTTGATTGGTTTTAAACAGTTGATTGTCGTGATACAGAGACTTTCTAAATTGAATCTATTCATGCCCAACTTTACATCGTGTTGAGAATTTCTCATTGAATCGGAGCTTTTGAGAATATGTAGAGTTTGTGATGAAGTCGTTGTTCATAATGGTTTAACAGAAATGTTGACTGTTGTAAAGAATGTCCTGTCCGATTGGTGAGCTCTGTAATTACATTCTTTTGATGAGTTGAAATGCGATCTGTTATTTGTATTTTCCAAGGGTTTTTCAGAACAATAATTTGACATCTGTACAAATTAGAACAGATTCGGTTTTTTAAGGAGTATATTTCGTTCTAACCTAAATGAATGTAGAGAAAATAGCATGCAACAAAGCAGCAATTTCCACGATCGAATTTTGATGTTAATCTTTATGGGAAACCATTTTTTATAGAAGTTTTCATAAATTGTCATCAACAAAATCATTATGCAAAAAATAATTCAAACAATATAATTCATAATTTGAATTAAAATTCCCTTTTGGAAGTCATCTATGTCGATTCGTGAATTAAATATTTTTAATTAGATTGCAAAAATATAATTTAGTAATCGTGGAAAATAAAAAACTGTTGACATTACCATTTATTCGTTAGCGCCTTATTTAATGGTGCAGTTTTTCACATACCACCACAAACATGTCTTTATTGGTGGATAGCGCTAAAGTTATTGCTCTTATCTTCCTCTTATTCTGAATGTTAATGTATATATTTACTGTTCATTAGCTTTCGAATTGATTAACAAACATTCAGTTTTATAGTAGCGATAAAGTTTCAAAATATACTTTATATTATAAATTTAAAGTAATGTGAATACTGAGTACTTGTATGTCTAATTTCAAATCAAGAATAAATAACTATATCAAATACCATGTAATATTTAAAAACGATGTTTTACAGTAAAAAATTAATCTCGATAAATATATTGTCTTTATAAAAATCATTATAAATAAAAAAATTCTAACTGACGATAACGTAACTAAATTACTATACAAGTATTTTCAAAAGCTTTTATATAGCTTTACTTCAAAGTTTGTTATTTCAAATTTTTAAAAATTTTATAAAATGTCCAAAAATGAAACGATTAAAGTAATCAATTAATTTTTTCGCAGTTTGTTTTTAGGATTGTGATTTTCAAAATTCTATTAAACATAAAATTTTTATATTTACTTTTTAACCCTATTATTACTAGGTTAATATACTTACGTAAAACATCACGATGTGACTTTAAGACACATATTAAAAATGCATATAGTTATATCTGTAATGTCATTTATTCATAAGAAAAATAAAATAAAATATCAATTATTTATTTAAACATGTTTTGCAAACCACGATTTTTTGGGAATGTTCATTACATACATTTTTCCCCACAATTACCACAACATTGTTTGGAGGCTCGACCTTTTGCTGATGGACAAAGGTAACATAGCAACTATAAGAAATAAAATTTGTTTTTTTAGTTTTTTTATGCGAAGAAATTATAAATGATAGAATACATTATTATCATTTGGCAAAATTAGTGTATTTGCATATAATATCTACAAATTAAATCGAAATGTGATTCAAAGTCACAACCTAGTTTTAATAGGGTTAAATAGACAACACAACGATTAATTCACTCATAACTAATGATTTTCGGTCAATTTTTCGCTCTATATATAAATTAAAGATAGTAAGTGCACCAATAACGAGTGGCCAGGAGAAATTGTATCAAAAAATATATTCCAAGAATTTAATTTATCTAATAAATCTTACCTTTTCCTCTTTAAGATTACAGCCCAACGATACTAAACAAGCTTTGAATTCTTTCGGTTCAAGAGTACGAGTTTTATTTTTATCGAAATGATTAAAACAACGCCTGAATTCATCCATTTGAGTCTGACTAATCCCTTTAGAATCCCTGGTAAGGATTTGATTTTCGATTTCACATTTTGAACGTCTTAAAGAAGACTGTAACTGTTCCCATGATACACGCAATGTTTCCATTGAAAATCGACAATTTGGAGTTTCAAAAATCATATTTTGTTGTAATTCCTATTTATAAAAAGTTCACAATCATTATTAATTATAGTGTAATTAGGACTTTGTCAACATTTAATGTGCTTATACAAAGAGAATAAATAAACTATCAAATGACAATTTCCTTAATGACTAATAAGGTGCCATCAATTCAGGGTATATCAATAATACAATAAACAGTTTGATTAGTTTTGTCATTATTCAAACTGCTATAAATGAAATAAAAATATATATATTTAATCTATAAACTACCAATCAACGCAATAAACGAGAAAAATCAAAAGCAAAATTATAATAAATTTTTTCATAAAATTTGAGTATATTATTAAAAATAATAAAATAGTATATTTATCAATTATTCAAAATTTACTTGACTGCACTTATCAACTTCCATTGCTAGTTTTCGATATTCACTTATATCCGCTTCAAGTTGTTCTAATTGAGATTTTTGAGACTCCATAGTAGAAGTATTGTCCCAGAACTAAGATGGTTGACCAGTTGCTGCTTCTCATCTAACCAAGGACCGAGTTTATTGGCAAGAGATCCAAATTTCTCTCGTAGTTGTTCATTACTAATTTGTTGACTCAATTCTTTTTGTAAAAATTCATCCCGTATTGGAAGAAGAGCAGATAGTTTATTCCATTCAACAGACAAGATCTTAAATGGTTACAATTCAATTTCAATGAGATCTGATTTTAGTAAATAAAAATCATCTCGAAAACATTTTTAAAGCAACTTCTAGAAATTTTTAATTTTCATACTGAAAATTGAAATTATTTTGACCGATTCTTCTTTGTCATAAATATAAACGGAATAATTATTATCGTTAAATATTTACTGATAAAATACAGTTGAAACATAATTATCCAAATCATGCTATATAACTCCCGCTACTCGAATATTTGCCAAAAATATAATTAATTTTGGATAATTATTTTTCTGAAACAAAGATTATAAAGAGACAGATTATAAAAAACAACATTTTATTTTAAATATTGATTATGCTAACTTTTTTATATAAAATTGTACAGAAAGCTCATAATTAAAAATTAAGGTATTTTCTTACATTTATATTTTCTATTAGCTTGAAAATAGTTGTAATTTTTAATTCCAAGCTTGTATAATTTAATAATTTTAACAACAGAGACTCTACTCATGCAAAAAGGTGTGAAAAAAATTTTACGCTCTTCATGTATATATATATAAATATATATAAAATAAATAAAATCATAACATTCGAGTATCCCAAATAATACCAAATATTCCGTCACAGCTTTAACGCATCCAATTGCTAACATAACCAAACTGAACTTTATATAACAATATTGTTTTTATAAAATTGCTAGTTATAAACGCCTTGATATTTCTAAATTTATCAATTATTTCTAAAAATCGATAACTGGAAAAGAAATGACCAACTTTTTAAGATATTAGATAAGAAAAATTTCAATTTGAAGTTTAAAAATGAATTAAGTGATTCAATTTATTAGATAATTCTGGAAAATAAATAAAAAGGCTATGTAAAATGTAGGTGACAATGTAAAAAGTTTTAGAATTATATTTTCATTTAATATTCTGAATGTCTGGTAGAAATAGAATTACCTCCTGATTGAGAAGAGTATAAGGATTATCACTAATCTGAGTAAGATGGTTGTCCATGGCTTTCTGCCTTATTTTTGAATCAATCTGGTGCAGCACATTAAATTCTAATTTGGCGTTTTCCATAGATTTCTTGAATTCGTTTTGTTTCTCGATAAGAATCTACAACAAAAAATTTCTAAACGATATCTCATCTTGGTAATATATAATAAATTTTGAACTGAAAATAGATTATAATTTGTAGGAACATTCGGTTTCACTCCAGACTGAATTGAATTAACGGAAAATAATCATGAAACAAAGCAGTAATTACTAAGATGGAATTTTGATATGAAACATTATCAATGATTGGATGACGATATTCATTAGTTTTTGATACATTGTAAAAAATAGGAGTGAATAAATATTTAAGCAAAAATTAAATAGTTGTAATTTTTAATAACACATTTGAAATTTAATTTTTGAAATAATTAAAATTTAGTAAAATTATCTATCAATCAATTTAATTTTTTCAATTAGGGTTTAATAAAAAAATTATATCCTGATATAATAAAACTTATTCATTAGTTAAATTAGATAAGTGCCACTGGGGCGGAAAACCGCTAACTACGCTAGGTAGGCTGAGGAATATTTAATCTTCTATCATATATTAACGGCCAATACTGAAAAATTATATAATTTGATCTATATTCAAAATCAGCATTTCTGACAACAGATTTTATTTAAATTTAATAAATACCCTGAATTTTGAAATATAAAAATATACTGCATTATTTTCACGGATAAGTACATAAAAATATAAATAATTAGTATTTATTAAAATGAAATAAAACAAAATGTAATATTATTGAGCGAAAAATACAAATTTATAATATCTAAGAGGTGAAATAAGGACCTATTTGCACAGAAAAATAGCGCTTCGGAAAATCATAACTGTATGGTTGATATTATGGAAGTTCTTAAATTATGTTAAATATATTATGTTTCATAATTAGTGAGTTATCTGAATTTACAAAAAGAACGTAAAAGAATGAAATAAAAATGTTGTGGAATTTATTGAAACCAAAGTACTGAGAAAATAACCTGAGACTCATGTTGTAAATGTCCAAATAATTATGCTTATTTTAACATAAATTATTAGATTTCATATATTAATACTTGTTTAAGTAATAAATATGATAACTGAAAGATTCTTTAACTTATTAACTTTATAAATAAAATTTTCAAAATCACGAACAATAATATTGCTTCAATTTACTGAAATTAAATGCACATTTGCACAAATAATATATTGATTTTAATTAAACAAACACTGAGAAATACTTTCATTATTTACAAAATTTTAGCCTAATATCAAACTGAATTTAGTAAAATGAATCACTCATTCCAATTTTTCATTATCATATCTTTTATAAGTAATATAATTATTTACATTAACAATAAACGGTAAATACAGTGTGAAAATAAATTTGATCTGAATATAAATTAAATATGCTGTGAAACACTACTACAAGACAACATAAAAATATAAATAAATAAACGAATATTTTCATGCTAATAAATAGTCAAAATATCAGTTGAAATAAGTCTCTAATTTTGGACTTCATGAAAATGATATTTTACTAGTATAAGAATTGACATTCTCATAAACGTTATAACGCTATAATAATAATATATCTGATTATTATTACGATAACCGAGAAAACGAATAAAACAATAACACATTTTTTTGATAACGATCTAACCTGATAATATGTTTCGTAATTTAGGAGCTATACACAATGTCAACATATTAATAATAATAATAATAATAATAATAATAATAATAATAATAATAATAATAATAATAATAATAATAATAATAATAATAATGTAATAGTAATAATAAATAATAATTATTATATTTACTAATAAATTATCACTTGACTGATTTTAAGAACATTTCTGATCAAAATATAGACAAGATCACCACGAATTTATGTTAAGGATAATTTACAAAGAATTGTTTTTAGCATCTCATAATTTATCCTGACAAAAATTATTGTCATTTTTACCCCCATTATATCAAATAGTACAAAAAAGATTATTTTGCATATTATTCTTGTTATCATTCAATTCTTTGGATCCAATGTTATAACGAACAAGTTAAATTCTACAGTAAATGATTTCGCCTTCCTAATGGAATATTTGGACCAGCATATTCATAACGGTGCTATTTTGGTTCTTAAACGAAGGAAGAAAGTTATGACAGTGTGTTACTAATAATCACTGTATTTTTCTTACTAATTTCAAATTGCGTACAAAAACAAAACATTAACCCATTTTTGCCCGAATGTTTTTTTCTTAAAATTTATAATAATTTCAACAAATCATAATGTTATATGATACATAATATTTATCTTTTCAATTTTTTTGCATTCGTTATGGTAACGATCCGAAAGCTTGCTAGTAGACTGATACAATCTAAACTTTTATTGCGTCATGCATAATGGAGGGGGGGTAAAATACTAAATGTTCCAATAATGGGAAAAAATGGTTTGATATCCATTAAATTTTGATTTTCTTGGATTATAATTTCACCTAGTTTTTTTATTTGACACACATTTCCACTGAGAGTTTTAGTGCCAAAAATGTGTGTTAAATCGAAACAAAAAATTGATAGATAATCGTAAAACTAAATGAAGATAAATGTATTTCTAATGGTATAAAGACAGATAAACAGTGAAAAAAACATAACTTTATAAGATTGACAAAAGAATATTTGCCTATTACTAGTGCTTTTAATTGATTTTCTAAGCTTATTATTACCAATCTTTAAGATTATTAGCCGTAAGATTCGAAAAAAGCAAAGGTGTGAGACCATTTTAAAGAATGCATTATTTTGAGGAATTTCAATAAATATAATAATTGCACATCAATGATATCTGAAATTAGGTGGAGTGGGGTAAGCACGGACTGGTTTTTGTAAAGTTGGAATTTAAACCTATCTATTTTCAGTCTGATATGTAAATAGATAACGCAGTCGATTTCTAACAATTCGCACAGTTACTACTGTTTAATTAATATTAACTAGAACCCTAATTTTCCTCGTAAATTTTAAAAGAAATTGTTTAAAGTGTCAACTACTCTGCCATTTCCCCTATCATATGCATTTGGGCAAGAGAAAAATTATTAACAAATCTGCTATAAAACGCTTTTTACTGCATTAAAATATATTGATTAGTTTTGTAGTTATCCATTTTTTAAACAAACAAGTACTTTTTGCTGAAATATAAAAGGGTGTTTTAACCCACGCAGATATAATTCAGGGAAATGCGTTCATTCTTGCGCGCCATCTATGACTAATATCTCATATTACAACATACTAACTAGGGAAATTTCACTCATATAATAAAAATAGCCCGTATATACACTTGCCCCGTTAATGAACTTACCCCACTCTACCTTTAAAGAATGAAAAGTTAAATATTGAATATAATGAATAATTTTCCAAGTGAATAAATGGAAAATATTCATTCCCAACCAATACAATATAATTTGGAATAAATTAGGCACATGAATTAAAGTACACAATTTTTAAATAATTCGAATAGAAAAACCCGTCCGAAATTAATAAGCTTGTTTATTCAATAAAATCCTAATTAATTAAATTATAATTTGAAATTAGTAATTACTCACTAATTAATAAGAACTAAGTTAAGCAATTAATAAGAATAGGAGACGTTCTAGAACCAGGAACCGAAAAATAAATTAAATAACTAATTTTAAATCAATTGATTTTTCTTTTAATTAAATCGTTACCAAATTTATTAAATTATTTATTTTAAATCATATTGCAGCGGTTCCAATATTCAAAAGGTTTATGGATGTTTATAACTCCCTCAAAAGAAAGGAACTAGACATAAGTTTACTTGAGACTAGTTTAGAAGAAAAGATGATTTCTTCTTTCATTTTTAAAATGAAACTAAGTGATTATCTTTCCAGTAAAGATATTCAATTAACACATAGAAGAACATTAAGAAGAATGTTGGAATAAGAGAAGATAAGGAGAACTTCCATTGATAAAAACTAATGTTTGAGTATTGTTTTAAAAATTTTAATATTTTTAAAATAATTTATTTTAATTTATAAAATATTGCATTATTATTTTAAAATATAGATAAAAATTATAAATTAAATCTGATTTATTCACGAATGTCTGATCCTAACGAAAGGATAATAAGAAACATAACGTGATGTCCAGTACAAATCCCAATAGTGAACTAGTTTCGAGTTCGTTATGTTTCTTATTCTTTCATTCGAATCAGACATTTGTGAAAAAATCAAATTTAAGTTATTTTTTCTTGGTAGTCTAATAGCTAGTAACCAGTTTCTGTGTTTCACTTGTAGTGTGCAGAGGTCAGATTTTATCTACCATGGTTTCAAGTGAAAGGAGGCTTCAAGATAAAGATTCGTCATTTTTCTTGCTTCAAAGCCAAGCATTGCAAACTAATTTGGTGTCCAGTGCATCAGGATGAGTGTATAACAGTGTTAACTTCGTACTGTTTTACACTTACCTGGCGCTCAGAGAAATCTGAGCGCCTCCCGCATAGTACTGATGAGAGCCATTAGCTCGAAACTAGTCTACAATTGGGATTTGCACTGGACATCACGTAATGTTTCTTATTAAAAATTATAATATTTATATAAAAAATGTTTTAAAAAATTAGTTAGAAGTATTTAAATATTTTTTAAAGTTTTTATCTATTAGAATATTAAATCAATATAAAAAATAATTTGTTTAATTTATATAAATTAATTCATAATATTTTTAGTTGGTTTTTTGTGCCTGAAAATGACAGTTAAGCTGTTGAAATATATCGTATGAAGAGTGTTTTATTGGCGTTTTCTTTTAATAAAAATATACATTAAAATTACTTTAATGCAAAATTAAAAGACACTAGAAATACCTGGTAGTAAAAGAAGAACCAAAATTGTATCTAAAAAGAAAAAACTTTTGATAACCAATTTTTTTGATGTTGTGGAAGGGTAAAAATATGATAAAAAAAATTCTGATATATTTACAGATCTGTCCAAAGAGATGCAAAAGTAACTCTATTCGAAAAAATAGTTACTTTGAGAAATCAAACTTGTCTCTTTTAGAATCAATTCAATTGGTATACTTCTGGTTATTGCCAATACCAGTTAAATAATACAGATTATGTTAGGATACGCCAATCAAACCATGGCGGATTGGTATAATTTATTTTCAGAAATATGTTCAACATATTTCCTTATTGGCAGAAGATGATTTACAAATAGGATACCCCTGTGTAATATTGTCGAAACCTAAATATAACCGGGCAGAAAATACAGGGAAATTGGAATGTTCGGTGGTATTGAAAGAAATTACAAGAAGTACACTAGAGAATATATTCAATATATTCAGATATTGGGTCTATTACTACATTGAAACATTGAATCTCATTTGGATTCCAAATTATAATTATCAACCACCATTTTGAATATGTTGATGCTGAAACAAAAGCCACACAAACGTTATTGATGGCCTGTGGAGAAATCTAAAAACAGCGATGATAAGTAGAAGATGAATGATTTTTACAGAAAAGGCTTTATTTATTGATTGTTAAGTGTGGGGTTCAAGACAAACATCACAGAATGTAATTTGTTTGTTTTGGTTATCTTTGGCTCAAAATTATAATAAAAATTATTTAATCTATATTTTTAATTAATTTATTTTTGGGTTCCTGATTCTAGGCCATCGCCTGAAAATATATTTGAGTAAAATATTACAAGTTTAGATCGCTTTATTGGGAAAAAATTAAATAAATAAAAATATGTGTGTATGCGAAATTTTGCAACATACTTTAACTTCATCAATATAATGAAGGATATGGGAGTCCTGCAGATCTTCTTTGGCTTGTTCGATCCAATTAAAAAATGGCTGAAACAAGAAATATATCATAAAACGAAAAAAAGATTATGTTTAAATTTTACAGCAATTTTTTTAGCGTAATCAAGTTGCATTTGATCTATTTCTTCTAATAAACGATGGATTACCTATAAATTTTAATAAAATAATAATAATAATTATTATTTAATTACTTCAATGTCGACTTTTTTCTTTTCGGTTAGCACTCGCATCATTTCCCATTCATTGTTGATTGGATCAAGTCGACTATTAATGCTTGTCATGTCATGATAATTTAATCTCCTAAACACAAACAAATTCTATTTATCGATTTTTTACAGATAAATGCCACTAAATAAACAAATATCACATAAAAATCCATCTCAAATTTCAATAACTGTAAACAGAAGTAAGTGATACTATATACTGTTAAAATTGGTATACATTATACATATTTATTGTTTTATTTTACATCAGAAATTTTCCATACATACCGCGAAACACAGAAACTTTCTGAATGTAACTCAACAACATTTGTATAATATTGTCTACAAATGCATGAGAATTTTAATCATTCTAAATATTGGAAACGAAAGGAAATGAATATCAAACCTTCGGCTCCGGAAATTCGTTCAATCCATGGAACCTTGGCATCAAATGTATATTACTGATATGAAAAAAAATCATTTTAATTAAAAAAATTTCAGAAAAATTACAAAAAAGAATTTTTAATGTCATATACAGAAAACTATTTAGAAACAAATAAAATATATAATAATAAAAAATGCATAATACATAAAAATAAATCGTTTAAAATCAGAATTAATTCATGCAAAAGATAACTACAAAGGATTAATGTAGTTATACGTCAGCTTATAAAATATTAAAAAAATTTTAACGGAAAAATGTCAAAGACAGTCATGATTTAGAATCAATTCAAATTTGGATAGAAATTTTATTAGGAATTAAAATAAAAATATTTTAGTGGGAAAATTCTATAAATTCATTAACTGAAATCTTATTTGCATAAAAAGAAATGAAAACGACAGAATCAAAAATTAGCCATTGGTGTTTGGAAACAATCATTAGCTTTTATCTATAAAATAAAATGAACAAAAATAGTAACTTTTATTCAAAATGGTTTCGACTGTAATAATTTTACCAACGCAAGTTAAAAATAACTCCCGAATAGTGAGATAAAAAATCCCTTTGTCGAAAAAATATTTCAACTCAATAAAACATAATTCATTAAATTACGATAATATTATATATACATCGTAACAAATTTGATAAAAATTTCGAATTATTCAAACAACCTTAAATTTAACCACTGCTTTTAACAAGAACCTGTTGAATCAATCTTTAAGGTGGTTTCGGATTTGAATTGAGGGTGGAAAAATCATAAATCAGTTTCATCCATTCTTCATTTGGAATTAAAAACGTAAAATTGTGTTGCCGAGCTTCTATAAATGAGTTTAAAAACGAAAATTTATGTAATTTACACCAGAACACAAGGATATAGTTACATAGAAATCCATATACTTTGTTTATTGAAAACTCACAGTGATGTTAATGTATAAAATGTAGAGAATTTACAAAAAATACGAGAATTCCGAGAAATTCAAAACAAGAATATTAAAAAAATTTGTTTAACCCAATGTAAAAAAAAATTATATTTGTTTCGAAAAAACTTTTTAAAAACAGTTCCCAGAATTAATCTAAGAATCATTATCATTTAAGCACGGCAGGCTATATCAATAAAATTTTCTCGAATGGAAATTAAGTTTTATAAAATTCAACAATTTCAGCGTTCTAATTTGGTAATAGATTTTAAATGAATGTTTAGTTGAAATTATTCAGACATTTTTCAGTGTGTAAATTGAAAAGTCACGAATGAATATCTGCAAAATTTTAAAACTCCTTCATTATTTAGAATAATTCATTCAAAATAATACGATTTATAACCGAATGAATCTGCACAGATGGACATTTTACTAAAAACAATTTAACTAAGTTTAAATTGAGTAAGTTTCGCCTTCAGTTTAAAATAATAACTTGCAACATATTACAAAATGTGTCATGTTAGACATTTATGACAACACATTACACGCGTCAAATAAACACAACGTCCTGAAACTCCATTTCATTCTACATGTATTCGAAAATTATCAAGAAAAATAAATAAATATATGAAAATATATATATATAAAAAATAAATATAGATACGTGTAAATAAATACATACATGAAAATATATGGATTGATCATTTTATAAGTTATTTTATTGTGACTCGCGTGAAATGTTCCAAATTTAAGAATATCTTTCCCAAATCAAAAATTGAGAACGATTTATAAACATTTATAACAATAGTTATTTATACTATCATTTTGTATTATATGAGCATTTATTAGGATCAGAAAAATACACATTTCTAAAAGCAATTAAAAATGTTGCTATTAACCATCAATGAAGTGTAAATGAACAACTGAAAGCGAATAATGAATCTAGCCGATAGTGTATATCTGGTTGACATATAACTTAAACAGCTGCTTACAATCTGTCAAATTTATTAATTACTCGATATGTTTACCATTTGTTCAATGTAGAGTTTTATGAAAAAAATAGCCGAATAAATAATTATGTTATAATTTGCGTGCTAAAATCTGACAAACATATTTATGTCCAAATAGACTAAAAGCTTGCTTTGTTATATATTTGTGGCAAATAATTCAAAAGCAAGATTTACTTACTGAAGTTCAGCTGCAATATCTCTGATTCTTTGAACTCTTGAACTATGAGCCACAAAATCTGATTCGAAAGCCTCTTGTTTTTTCATTATCGCTCGAAGTTCAGACAAGTTGGCTTTTTTGTAACTGTCAGATTTTAGCATTTCAACTTTACCTTTCGACCAAGCCTCGTGTGTTTCACATCGTATTCGGAAGTTTTTCACTAAATGATCCAATTGCTCTATTCGTTTCATTTCTGACATGAGCCATTCCTATTTTGAAAAATATGAGTTAAAATATCCAAAAAGTACCAGTGAAAACATTATAAATCCTGTTTAGCCCTAGATGAATTCATGATGAGGAAAAATAATTTCACAGCAGTTTCAGAATATATCAGTTAAAGTACTTGAGAAATTTTTATTTCATAATTTTTGGACTATGTTGCACATATATAACACCAAGTTTCTTTTTAGGTTGATAAGCAATATTCGTTTAATAGCAAATAATAGAAACTGAAAACATGCCTGATTGATGCGATTATAGTTCAAAATTGAAATACGATGTAAATAAAACTTCAAAAAACCAAATCAGCAGAATGTATGTTCCTAAGTGCTTGTTTTGAAATTGAATGTAGAATATCAACTGTAACTGCTGCATAAGTGTAGTAATGGGTCTTGGGTATTTTATTACCTCCATATTTACATGATTTTTTTGGAAATTTGTGTTACGCATGTGCAATACGGGGTTTACAAAGTTTATTAATTAATGAAATTTAGTAATATTCACTATGTAGAAATTAAAAAAATATATATATATATATATATATATATATATATATATGCATAGTTTATTTTCTTAACTCCTAAATATATTGTGCTGTCATTTGACAACATAGCGAATTTTACTCAAAATATGGGCGAAGTAAATTTACCTGGTGCAGTATTGTCAATTAACCGTATATAATTTTTAAAATCTCAGACGTGAAAATCACTTATTACTTTTTACACACCAGTTAATGTTGACATTCAAGGAATATGATTTTTAAAATCACGTATTATACTTAAAAATCCATTACAAAAAATTCTTACAGAAAATGACAGAAATTTGGGTCACAAAGCTGGAACCGTTCAAATTAACTTTTATTTAAAAATTAAAATGATGTTTATATTAAAAATAAATTTAAATTTGAAATGGCTGATTAGTTGTGATATGTGAATATAATAATAATAATAATAATAATAATAATAATAATAATAATAATAATAATAATAATAATAATAATAATAATAATAATAATAATAATAATAATAATAATAATAATAATAATAATAATAATAATAATAATAATAATAATAATAATAATAATAATAATAATAATAATAATCGTTGAATTATCTGTAATAGACTGTAAAACTGAAATTCATTTTTTAAATAAACCAAAATATGACAGCAAACATCACTCATTTCTTCAAATTATAGACGACAAGCATAAATATATATTAGATGACAATAATGAACAATAAAATTGAGCATCAATTAAAAATTGCATACAAGCATTTAATTTAACCACTTGCTTCATTTGACAGAATAATCGGCAAACAATGGATGTAGTTTATTAGTGAAATATTTGTTTATAGTAAAGAAAGATTGGTTATCGAAAAAATCCAATGTTGCAAATGTGTCAAACAGTAGAAAACTGAAAAATAAGTTGGCAGTAGTAAAATTGGCAAAAAACGGAAAGATTCAATAAAAAGGAAAAGAACGGCTTGCTAAATTTCGTATTGCAATGAAATAACCTAATAATGAGAACCAATAGAAAATGAAATGCTACAAATGAAACAAATTCATAATTCTGTAAATTGTGAAAATTGTACTGAAACTTTATGGACACTCAGTATCTTTACAAAGTTATAAATATAACGATTTGTTTATGTAGTTATTAATTTTGTTCCGCCTGTTGTGACTAATTACAACGTTTGATATAGATATGTGTTGTTAATTGTTTTGTAATTTGTTGTAATTTTCAAATATTTATTTTTTAAACATGGATGGGCTGAATCTATAAATGAAATTTTAGTATAGGACAAATAATAAAGGATATATATGTATATAAAATTGGAAACATTGTTCAGCAACCTGTATAACACTTAAATTATGGTTTGAATCTATCACAGTTTGACGATTTTAATATAGATATTATATATGTCATGAAATGCGGTCCTAACTTGATTCTAGAACTGAAAATCATAATTGTAATTGAACTTACGTTTTAACTCGATTTTATAAATAAGAATAATTCTGTCAGACTATCTGATCCGTATATATTTCATATTATAATTAATCATTGTGCATGCCCTCGAAAGACACTTTTCATCATCATCAATAACTAAATCAGTATTTTTTGTTAATTTGGCTTTAAAAAAAATTCGGTTTAAAAAGAAATAAATAATGATAAGAAATGGTAAATGAATAGAAAAATATTCATTAAGTGGAATATCATTCGAAAAAATATTTGAAATTGTGTAACTGTGTAATTATATCGTTATTAAATAATTTGAAAACTTAGGGAACATTAAGAGGGCAATTAAAGCACAAACCCCATTGAATGGTATACATAAACAGCTTAATAAAGGCACAAAAGTATTTGAATATATATGATATGTAAGCAATAAAGAGACATGTGCTTTCATAATAATAATTTTATGCTTATTGATTGAAGAAATAAAAAATATTAATATCAATATTAACCTCGTAATCTTTTTCATTTCTTTCCAAATCTTTCCAGTGATTATTGATATCCGAAATTAAAGCTCCCTCTTTTGGCATAAAAGCGGGCCGATTACTTAGTCGTAGTCGAGTTTGCAAGGTATTGTAATCGCTCTCTAATTTTCCCTTTTCTTCTAATCTTGGCGGTTTGTCATCTCGGCGATATTTACGAAAGTTATCGCACATATTTTGCATTTCATTTACTGATTCACATCCGTTTTTGTTCTAATTTCAGTTTAGATTTTTTTTCCTTTTGAAATTTGAATTACTTGCAAATATTTCAGTTTAGATTTTATCCAGTTGACTAAATCCGATGCCAATTTGTCATATGTATTAATCAGAGACTCGTTTTCTCGGTTGACAGTAATGACTTTACAAATTCTATTAGATGCAGTTTCCGCCTAAATCAACAATTTATGATATAAAATCTGAATTTATCGACGGATTTTTGCACTAACTTTATGTGCTCCAGCAAACGCATGGTAATAGGATGATACATAGGCCATTACAGATAATTCATCAGGCTTTATAGAATTGACCATGTCTTAATATTATTTTAAGAAATTAATAATTTTGTATGATTTAAAGATCAACAAAAAACAAATTAAGTCAAAAATTAATTATAATTTTCAACTTTTTAGAATTATTTGAATGTTACTTATTTTAACAAATCATATATTGAAACAAATCCTGATTATAACTTTATGCTACTCTCATTAAATATAAGTTGCCGCTGTTAGCGCTCGTCCAATAAGTTAGCGATCCTCGACCTTCAACAAAAACTTAGTACTGATCCGTCGCGTGCATAACTTTTAAAAAAGCTAAACTATAGAAAACCAAAAAGAAACTGATTTCAGGATCATCTGGATCCAGTAACTTTTTCAATTTATTTTAACCTATTTTATACAACGTTTTGCTAAATACAAAACAAGTGAGGTAAAAATATTTTGAGAAATATTCACAATTTCAAGTTAAAATTAAAATCTTTGAAAATCAGCATCAACATAAATCTTTATATGTGACCTTGTAAAGAATCTCATTATCAGTCTCATAAGCTGAAGATTGTTTGGGAAATATGTCTGATGTTGTATTCGAATTGGGAATTTCACAAATCTGTTAAATAAAAATTGTATGTCAACTTTTTTAATTTAATTCGACAAGCGGTGAAAATCGAATATTTTGAACGTTTTCGCCGATTTCGCCAAATTTCTTAAAAACTGCATGACATTTTTGACACAAAAAATAGTGCATTTTAAAAAACAGAACTTAAAAACATGGACTTCGGCTCATCTTTATATATAGTAGTAAACAAAAAATTATCTCAAGAATCGTATTAAATTAAATAAACTATTTAGCAGAATTTTATGTATAAACTCAAGAGTTAGGTAAACATCTATGTAATGTTTTATAGCAATTAGGATTTGGTATGTGTCTTATAGCAATACCGACACAGATTCGGTAAATTAACGGCCATCTCCAATTACAGATATTGTTTATAAGTATATTTAGAAATTTTAATAAATATGAGAAATCATGGAAAGACAACTTAATTTCTGGGTAATTTGTTAAACGTTCCAAGTGTCAAAAATAATTGTTTCATTTTATTATTCTAATTACCATAAAAATAAACAAAAATATAGCGTATCTATTTATTTTCCGTATTAGACAAATATATACATAAATTCTAAGAAATTCTGCAAAAAATTAATATCAGCATTCCATTTTTCCCTAATTTTGAGTGCTTCATTAAAAATAATATTATGAATAGTCTAGTTAATCAGTTTCAATAGATCAGTGTTTCATTTTTCATTCTACATTGATCTGAAACATGTTTTGATCTGTTCTACTGTCATCAAACAATATAATATTTTAATAATATAAATTTTCATAAAACCCAAACACCATTCCAATGTCAATGATACAAAGCATTCTGTAGAAGGCAATTAAGTAAATGAATTAAATAAATATTTGTTTTCTAGAAAAAACTGAATCATATTACAAATCATTAATGATTAATAGTTCACCTAATGCCAAAATTATCAGACAAATATTCAAAGATTTTTATATAGCAATAGTGTATTTAAAAATCATATAAATATAATATTTATATACAATTTTTGTAAAAGAAATAATGATTAATTCCACTGAAAAATAACAAATTTAAAATTTCATTACGAATATAATCTAGTTTATTATGCTTATTATCTTAAACTATAGAAATATTTTAAAATTAAAATAAATTTTAAAAATAAAATTACAAAGTAAAAAAATATTTATTTTCATTTAGGTTTTCAATATGGATCAACGTGTTTTTCTATTAAATGCATTTTTAGTATTGAAAGGAAATGGGACTAAAAACGATGAAAAAAAAACTTTTGCAATATTCTCTATTTCCATGGATTTCATAAATTGAAATGGATTTAACTCGTAGCCGGCCAGCAATGTGTTAAGACTAAAACTAAATTTATGCTGGTTTATTTTGTACGCAATAAAAAATTAAATAATAAATTAATGAAAATTTTCAAGATGAAATTATTTTTAGAAAATCTATTAAAATCTATTTATTAAACATTGGTTTACCTTCTACATTGAGCATTCGGGGAATGTCAAGATATTTTTCAGCTATTTCAAAGGCTGTATTGAGATTATGAGCTGGATTTTCCTAAATGAAATAAGACTGTGTTCAATGTCATAGACAGATAGATATTTTCCTATCTTTACGATAAGATATAATAACAAATACATTTTCAAGAGATCAATAACTACTTTATGGCTACTTTATTATCATTTTAAATTAAAGTATAAACAAATTTTTTGAAATTTTACTATACAAAATTGGATTTAATACATTATTTTTAAATTATTGCATCACATGAATGTTGATAACGTTTTTAAGGGTTTTTAATAGCTTTAGGGGCATTTCTATTAAGGCGGTCAATGAAGAGGCCCTCAAATTATTATATATACACTTTTGAAAATTTCGTTGCCTCACCTTTCCTAGTTTAGTGCAAAATTTCTGATAGCAACGTGTTCAATCTCCCTCTTGCTTTATTTCCATATATGAACAAGATTTTATTATGCAGTTATTCATTTTGTTGTATCTTATAGTATCAATTGCCAAAATATTTTTTTTATATATTATTTTATATCAGAGCTTCTTAAACTTTTGTAATTCACGACCCCATTTATGATTGCGAGTTTCTTGACGACCCCATACAAATATAAAAGAAAAATAAATTTATATTTTTTTAAAATTCCTATAACATCTTCTAATTCTAATTCATAGTAAATGTTATTCAAGTTATTACAATACTCTTAATAGAAATGCAGGTACAAACAATCTTTCCGAACTAGAAGATTTTATGATATATTTATCTACGATAATTGTTATTTTATCTTTATAACAATAATTTTACAAGTTAAAAAACATTTTCTGTTAAATTGTATTTTTATCTCTCGCGACCCCAGAATTTTGCTACGCGACCCCAAATGGGGTCGCGACCCATAGTTTAAGAAGCCCTGTTTTATATGGTTGTGGCTTGTAAAATAATTTTCAAAAATTTAAATAGCCAGCAAATTAATATTTAAAATTATCCTGACAAATTCAATTATTTTATTTCAAGGGGCTCTGTGAGAATATTTTATCCGAAAGTAGTTGTTTTTGTAGTAAAAAGCTATCCACATTACTGATATATAGTTTTATGAAAAGAATGAAAAATAATAACTCATTTACTTATTAATTATTTATTACTGTTAATAATATTGTTTAAAATATTAATAAAATCTAGTTATTTCATCGTATTATTGCAATCGTATACATTTTTGAAATATTTTCTACCTGCATTTATTTGTTATCAATATTATGTTGAGTATGACATTTTATTGTTTCGTTAAACGAGAATGACTTAATCGCTACTGACTGATGTAATCATATTTTCTAAAGTTTTCTATGTGTTTTGGAAATAGTTAATTGCTATTATTTTCTTTGTCTTCATGTATCACATGGACTTTTACAGAAAAACCAAGCTAAAAAAAGTGTAGATTATAATCTTCATCTGCACATCTTAATGACTAATTTAATGTTGCATTTTTCAAATATTTTTAAGTAAAATATTAAAATTTTTGTTTTATTAGTGTTCTAAATCAAATTCACTAAATTGATAGATAATTTCTGTCTTATAACGAGTAGAGTTAATTATTTTAGTAATTTAATAAACAAACCTTAAGAATAAGATTAATTATGAATTATTTTAATAGAAATTTAAGACTTAATAAATTTTCTAAATATATAATTAAGTTACATTCTAATAAAAATATAATTTCATGAAAAATTTTACTTTTTATCTAATTTAAATAACTAAAATGGCAAAATTTTGGAGAAATTTGTAATTTTGATTATAAAAAATGATAAATTATTATGTCATAGCTATTTTATAAAACTCCGTAAATTAAATATCAATTTGAAATTCAATATTGGAAACACTTTGTAATATACAACAGATAAAAATTTAGATTTAATCAAAGAATAAAAATCTGTTAAAATTACAAATGACAAAAAAATTTAAATCAAATGTCAATTTATTAATAACCTAAAATTAAATTGTTTAAATACAGCCCCCCCCCAAAAGTAACGCAATAAAAATAGTAACGTAACAATCTTATGAAAACCTTCCTTTCTGTCGGATCTTGATAATTTTCAACAAAACATGAAAATTATTTGAAAAGAACCTAAAAATATATTTCCCATTTTCGATTGCAGTAATTAATAAAACAACAATTAAAAATAAATTTCACTGCGAAAACAAAAGCTAAAAATAAATGAGTTTTTCAACACTGAATTGTACAATTGAAAAAATTATATTCAACACATTAGTCGGCAGATAATTGAAATGAAAAGAAAAATAAATAAACTATGTGCAGCCCTAGAATATTTCAATATTACGGTTTCAAGTTTATTCAAATAATGATTAAATAATTTCTTATAAGACTTGTTAACTTTTTTGCATTTTTTGACATAAAAACCCTCAACAATGACTGTTACTTATCACCAAGCGCGGAAGATGCCGAAATTTTTTTTTTAAAATTTGTAAACATAATGCTTTCAAACAAAATATTCCAGTTGAGCTTGTCAGATTTTTTCAGTACATTGCGCATTTCAAGTGGTGATGAAAACCGACTAATATCTTTATTTAGGCTTTTTGGAAAATATTCCTAAATTATTAAAGGATTTGAAATCTCGTATTCGAGGTTAGTTTGTAGTCTAGTGTTAAAAATACTGTTTGATTTAAAATATTTTTAACCTGTAAAACGTCACCAGTCTCATTTAAGCAATCGCTAATTCACTCCCAAAATTCTATTTTGAATATTTTAATTTTTTAATTACTTTTAGCAATTTCGCGTATGAAGCCAGTGACGTTTAACAGAATTAATATATAAATAGGCAAAATCGGATGATTGTCATCAAATAATATTTAATTAATTTAAATCAATCCAAAAATTAAATAAATCAGATAAGTTTATATATTTACTATTATTATTATTACGTTTCATGGTATTTCAAAAATGTGGAATTTTTTAAATTCTGTGTACATTTAACGTCAACATAACTTCATTTTTCGATTCAAAAAAGTTTATATAATTATACTTTTGTTACATAATCAACAAAATATATACTAATATCTGTCTTGAAATTCAAAAAATTACTAAAAACTTTTTTAGTTGCGTTACAATAATAATTTAAAAATTTCTGTTAATATATCTTTAAAATGATTTCAGATTTTCTTTTTATCAAAAATATTTAAAAAAAATATCTTAAAAATAAAATTATCTAGACTATTATGCAGAACCAGTTCTCCACTTCTTAAAAATAGAGCGGAGCCAAAAATAAGTTGAAAAAATAATTTTACGAAATTTGAAATAATTTTATTACATTTTTTTTGGTTTGGTCTGTAAAATTTTTTTCTAAAAGTGTTTATTGGTCATGGGTAATTTCAGACCGATATCCTATGATTTTTTATTAATATATTTTGGTTCCGATGAAAAAATATTGAAAGCGAATTTCATTTATATTTATTGTGATTGGAATCACAAAATAACGATACATAATTCTAACAACTTTTATTAAATGAATATCAAACTTCAATGAATTGCATATATATTTTCTTTTGTAAATCTAACTAATAAAGCAAACTAAAGTCAACAGGATTTAAACAGAAGTCCTCCAGTGATTGACGTAAGCATCGAATCATTCAGAGATTTACAAATATTTTGCATTAACAATGCTGCATGTGTAACCGAATATCATTTAAACAACAAGAATTTACTAAATAGTAAATGAAAATGAAGCTATATTTATTTAAAGTAAATTAGATTCTTTCATGTTTTGCATTTTTATACTTCCCATAATATGCAATTTGAGCATATGTCAAGCAATTTATCACATTCCACCTTTCCATAAGACAGAGACAAAAAGAAGCAAAATAAAATATGAAAAGAGATTGATTTTAGAAAAACTAAAAATCTATATTTAAATAAAATTTTAATAAATCACATTTTTAAAAAATAAGTCTAAATTAGCTGAGATTTGTTACAAACAAGAATTTAAATAAAAATATATATATTATTAAAAAGAGGGTTCGGATCATTTCCCAATCGGGCGGGAAGCGCTCCACATGAGTAGACTCCATTTTTACCGGAGCACTCTAGTTACTTGCTGATGTATTCCTGCCTCGCCGTGGCGAAGCTTCAGTTTCAGAATCACAATTTTCCCAACAATTGCTCTTTATAAAAGCCACATGCTTGATGAATCTACTTCATTTGATACGCCAAATTCCGCCAATCATTTCGTAAAGCATTTTAAGCACATATTTACAATGGGACCGTTTAATAGCAATAAATAAATAGATGCAGTGGGTTAAAAATAAGCAAATTTTACTCAAAACAAGCAGATAAATACGGAAAATTTATAGAAATCCGCCTAATTGGCACAAATCAGCTAAATCAGTTTATGCGCTCAGTTATTGAGCCCCCCATTTAAATAAAACCCAATGTCCCATGTCGAACAAATTAGATATTGATATTTATAAATGGATTTAAATGATCTATTTGAATTGAACAATAAATCGAAGGCTATCATAGGCAACAGATCAGGATGCCCCACGTTGTATTAAGCTGTCTAAACGTACGAGAAAGTTAGGCAGGAAGGCTACAGCTAATATCTATTTCCATTAATAAGTTTATTATTAGACCAAATTTCTTGCAAATTCTCGATGTTTATATTACAAAATCATTCATCTAACCTTGCTTAAACTTTTGTAATCAATCAATTCAGGTCTATGGCGGTGAATCAGTGCGCAAAAAGCGAGACCATCTTTGAAACTCATGTGAAAGTTATTCACTCGGACATTTCTATAAGGACTAGTTTTTCGTTGGCACCATAAAAGAAGACCTTCTTTAGCACTCATATCTAGACACATATTATTACAATATTCAATATAAATTAATAAAGGTTACCGTCAATTTTAATGTCTTGAATGGCGAATCGTAAAATAATTGTCCAAATCATTCCAAGAGTCATTTTAACATTTCCATCAACGATTTCTAAAAATATATTCAAAATGAATTTTTGTCAAGTTAATTACAAAATATATTTCATTTTAAAACAATTACCTTCTGCGGCTACTAAAACCAATTTGACACCTTTTTCTTGAATAAACTGTAGGCATTTATTAACATTGGCTATTTTGTGAACTCTCATTTTTCCTTTGTCTGGCTTTGGAAGTGACTCGCCACTAATTACTTCTAGTAATTTCATAAGATTTAATCCATCTCTGAAGTCCTCACCAATAACAGATATAGCAGTGTTGACTTTGCGTAAATGGGAATTGCACCAAGCAGTAAAAGTCTAATATTTTAAATAAAAATAAAATAATACTTAAAATAGGGTAATAATTTAAATATCACTTACACTTTTTTGCTGTTTCTCCCATAATTGTTCAATAGCTTCGGTTTTTTCAACATTATCATCATCTTCTGCGCGGTCAACAAAACCTTCGAAATCAACGATAGACATTTTAAAAAAAAAAATATTTGAAATGTTAATTCTATTCGTTTAAAGAAATATTATTTTATTTTAATATTAATATTTATTAAAATCAATTAAGGTATTATTGTGAAATTTACAGTAATAAATATGTTTTTAAAATTTATTTTTTCTGAAATTTCAAAAATTTATAGAAAGTTATTAGAAAACATTGTAGGATTTAAAATAATTGAACTTTTAAAAAAGATGGTAAACTGAAGTTATTTCTAAAAAATAATTTATCTATAGAATAATTTAAATTAATATAAAAGTTGAAAATTTAAAGTGCTTGAATAATTAAATTAAAAATAAAAACTTAAAAAATAAATATTATTTTAATTTTCAAAATATTGATCAAAAACCAATCAAGTTGTCGGCTTGCTTAAGTGTGCCGAAAATACCTGCATAGCGGCTGGTTACAGGGTCTTGTTACGTTACGTTACCCAATTGTTTTTTATCAGAAAAGGCTTTTACCAGATACATAAGTGTATGTTACCATTGGTGGGTTTCTGGGTGTTGATATTTTGAAACTATATGGTTGTTACCCAGACAACCCCATACAAATATCTTTCGCTTGCCACTCGGCACCCGTTGCTAAGCAACGTTGGAACTGTGTTCGAGTGGGTAGATCGTCCGCAAAAAGTGAACGCTATTGCTAATGCTATAATTGACCGAACGATCCATGGGTTCAACGAGCTGTCGATAGAAGACCTGTGCTCGCTTTTGATTCTTAGGTCCCAATATTCTCCTAACTCCTTCAAATGTTAACCTATACTCTCATGTCATTCGTTGTTATGTCCCATCTCATAGTCTTTCTTATCGTCGTCCGAGTTGATGATTATTCTATGGCCCGTACTCCCTTCGTTATGTTAAACATTCACACACTAGCTCTCTTACCCTTATCCCTATTAAATCTACAATGTTTTCTATTATTGATACTAGTATTGTCATTGTTACTATTATATGTATTACCTTTATTAATTGTCACTACTATGACATTTATTATCATTCTTAATACTATAATTACTCTTATACTTATCATTATTACTACAATTATTATTATTATTACTATTGGTGGGTTTCTGGGTGTTGATATTTTGAAACTATATGGTTGTTACCCAGACAACCCCATACAAATATCTTTCGCTTACCACTCGGCACCCGTTGCTAAGCTACGTTGGAACTGTGTTCGAGTGGGTAGATCGTCCGCAAAAGGTGAGCGCTATTGCTAATGCTATAATTGACCGAACGATCCATGGGTTCAACGAGCTGTCGATAGAAGACCTGTGCTCGCTTTTGATTCTTAGGTCCCATTATTCTCCTATCTCTTTCAAATGTTAACCTATACTCTCATATCATCTATCTTTATGTCCATTCGCGTGGTCCTTCTTATTATTGTCCATGTTGATGACTTTTTATGGTCTGTAAACCCTTGGTTATGTTAAGTAAACACAGTACATCTCTTACCCTTATCCCTATTTTAACTACAATGTTCCCTATTATTATTACTAGCATTATCATTGTTGCTATTATATGTATTACCTTTATTAATTGTTACTACTATTACCTTTATTATTATTTTTATAACTATAACTACCATTATATTTATTGTTATTACCACTATGATTATTACTATTATTATTATTATCATAATTATTATCATCATTACTACTAATACCATGATTATTATTATTATTACCATTATTATTATTATTATTATTGTTATTATTATAATTACCGTTACCCTTATCATTATCGTTATTATTATTAAGATTTTGTAGGGATTCGTCCTTATTCTTCAGCGTTAAAATTTTTTATTGGTATACAACATTAGCCTTAATCCATCTGTATTTTTCGGTTTTTGATAAAGTATTTTTGTTAATTCGGAAAATTTGAACAGCGTCCCGCCCATATTTTCCGCCTCAACTCAAATTAATTAATTTAATTCTTATTTAAAAACATTATTTTTCATGATTTTGGTCGTTCGGATTAATCTTTTTCCGATGGCTTTTCATTTTAACTGTTGCAACGATTTCGCAAATTTTACCCGCTACCCATTCCCTCCTTTTGTCCTTAAGATCTATTTATGTTCATATTATATTTAATGAGTGCCCACTGGACTACTCGGTGTTAGAGATTTTGAGCCGATTGTTGTTAAAAATTTATGTCAATTTTACAGGAAACGGATGGTGAAGGAGTAGCCAAGGGACTACTCATTTACCCTCCAATTTTCCCTATGTACGGATAATATTGACGTTTCGGCTCCTGCGTTCCGCACGCCGGGGCCTTCACGGGCACGATCTATTGGCGATTTTACACGCACTTACACAGTTCTGAATACTGTATATGATTTTATTAACTTGTGATGTGTCTTTGGCTGTGGGCCACCAAAAATAAAATAATAGAAAAAATAAATTACCAAATGAATTAGGCAAAAATCTCGACGCATAAACTGTATATTTAGCATTCATATAAACAAATTTTAAATCGGGCATCGATGTACATAAACCAAAATAACATAACTGTAGATTAACAATCTGAAAATATTGCTACAAAACATAACTGAAAATATCGATAACTGTAGATTAATGATCTGAAAATATCTGAAAAAAATCACACAACAAAGTAAGATTTATAAAAAATGTGCATCTTAAATTTGGTTGAAATTAATACTACAAAGTAGTAGTTGAAAATTTGGGAAAACACATCAGTATTTATACCTATAATTTGGCCTTAACCTCGCATGTTAGTTTTATTGCGATTAAACAAAATTCGACTTTGAAATTATTTGTGTTATCTAAATTAAATTTTTATTTATTTCTTAATTTAAATTAGTAATTTATTTTTAACATTTTTAAAATAAATTTATTCAACCAAAAAATATTTTATTTTTATTCATTTAATTCATTAGTTTTTACTTTTATATAAATGGTCATTTTACGGTCGAATTTTCTTGTTATTATGTTATTTTTTATGTAAATTTCGTGCGGTTCTTGATGCATTTTGTATTTATTTTATTTTACTTTTATGTTTTTGATTTTATATTTATTTATATTCTCTCAGATTTTAAAGTGTTTAGTTGGTGTTGTCTATTGTATTTTAAGTTATCTTGGTGCTGGGTTTTCGTGCTGTATTACTGATGCATTTAAACAATTCTCAAGGCTATTTGTATGCTGGCCCAACACTGTATTTATTATTAAAATTACCATTATTTATTATTATAATTACCATTATCTTTACTATTATCATTATTATTATCAAGTTTTTAGTAGGGATCCTTCCTTATTCCTTAGCTTTATAAAATATTTTTCTTATATAAAGATTTAGCCGTAATCCATCTTTATCTTAGAGTTTTCGGCAAGGTATTTTTGTTAGTTCGAGAAATTTTAGCAGCGTTCCACCCTTATTTTTCGATTTTATCGGATTATCATACCGACAATTGAGCCGCGCTCTACTTTTTCCTTACAATATTCGCTGAAGTATGTTAATTAATTTGGAAAATTTGAGCAGTGATCCGCCCTTATTTTTTAGTTTCAAGAGAACATTATACTAACAATCGAACAACATTTCACTTATACTTTACTAATTTCGATAAGTATTTTAATTGATTCGGAAAATTTGAGCAGTGATCCGCCCTTTTTTTATAGTTTCATAATAAGTATTTTAATTATTTCCGAAAATTTGCACAGCGTTCTGCCCATATTTTCCATTTCAATTCGACATTATTTATTTAATTCTTATATATTAATCAAAACATTATTTTTCATGATTTTGGTCGTTCGGATTAATCTTTTTCCAATGGCTATTCATTTACACTGTTGCAACGATTTCGCAAATTTCTCCGCTACCCTTTCCTTCTCTTTGTCCTTATGATATATTTATGTTCATGTTGTATTTGATGAGTGTCCACTGGATTACTCAGTGTTAGTGATTTTTAGCCGATTGTTGTTAAAGATTTTAGGTTGAATTTACAGGAAATGAGTAGCGGAGGAGTAGCCAAAAGACTACTTCCCCTTCTCCCAATTTCCCCTATGACGGATATTATTGACGTTTAGGCCCTGCGTTATTCACGCCGGAACCTTCAAGGGCACAGGCTTTTGGCAGATAAACTGCACCTACACAGCCTGAATTGTTGTGAAGATTTTGCTTTCTTGTTGTATGTTTTGGCTGTAGGCCGAAAAAGAATTGAATGGAAATTACCGTACCAATCGGGTAAAAGTCTCGAATGCATCAAACCGTTTATTTGTATAAAGGGGCATCACAGCATCATAATTTATTGTCCATAAATAACATTTTCGATCCGCATTATCATAATAAATAAACATTGTCCATCCATGGTTCATAACATTTCCAATAGTATTATGTTATCGATCATTAAATTCATAATCATCAATGCGTTTAAAATTAGTTGTAACGCCCACTAACTCCAGTAAACTTGTTCAACACAAGTCTCGAAGTGAGACTGAAGGTCAATATTTCAATTTAAGCCGGAAACAATACTGAAAAGTAGAATTGAAATATTTGTGTAAACACATCAGTATATATATACCTATAATTTGGCCTTAACCTTGCGTGCTAATTTTATTGCGATTAAACAAAATTCGAGCTTCAAATTATTTGTGTTATCTAAATTACATTTTTATTAATTTCTTAATTTAAATTGGCAATTTATTTTTAACATTTTTAATTAAATTTATTCAGCCAAAAATATTTTATTTTTATTCATTTAATTGATTAATTTTTACTTTAATATAAATGGTCATTTTATGGTCAAATTTTCTTGTTATTATGTTATTTTATATGTAGATTTCGTGCGGTTCTATATGGATTTTGTATTTATTTTATTTTACTTTTATGTTTTTGATTTTATATTTATTTATATTCTCTCAGATTTTAAAATGTTTAATTGGTGTTGTATGTTATATTTTAAGTTATCTTGGTGCTGGGTTTTCGTGCTGTATTACTGATGCATTTAAACAATTTTCAAGGCTATTTGTGTTCTGGCCCAACACCTTATACTTGGTACTAACGGCTAGTTGACGTTAGTAGTGTATCAGATGTGTAGTGTACCAGCCAAAAAGAGCAAACCTAATTTTCTAAACTATAGCCCTGGTATACCTACTAGTTCATGTAATGCCGATAGAAGGTCTATTTTCGATGTTTTGCTAGCCATTTCTTTGAAATTTAGCATCTCATGAACTCGAGATGAATGTAAATTTATACTACTTGCCCCGATCATGAGTGGTGGAACACAGAAAAATGATTTTCTACAATTAAGTTCAAATGAAATATATAATATAATTCGCTATCATAACAAATATATATAATGGTTAACATCAATCAATGTATTTAAAACCGATCATTGTCTCCATGCTTTTATTTGGAATTTGGGTAAATTCGCAGTTTCTCGGTTTGTTTCCGAGCATGACCGAATATTCCGGCTTCCTTCTGTCATTTTCTCCGGATTAATTTTATTTTTATTGCTCTGTCTTGTTGTTTGGCTTTGGAGAGTTGGCTACGGCTAAGGATAGGATTCTAATCATTTCCCGATCAAGTGAGAACTCTAAATTAGTAAACACCGGCTTGAAGGGAGCACCCAGTTACTTGTTGATGTATTTTGGCCTCAGCGTGGCGAAGCTTCAGTTTCAGAAGGCGATTTTTATCTTCAGTTAAACCTGCTATTAGTTTCTTTACTGAAATTATAAGATACCTTTCTAAATATTAATGTGTTGTTATTTATATTAGGTACTTGATCGTACTGGCAACTGATGGGTTTAAAGATATGAGATTTTTAAGGCCATTTTCATGGGATTCCAACCAGAGGCGCGCACAGGAGATATAACCATTGGACAAAAGGTGATCCATATTACCATGACTGCTAATACCCTAGAAAACCTTTGGGTTCACGAGTTACCATGGAAGGTATTCATGCTCATCTAAATTAGGGTCCCTCTATTACTATTTTGATTGACATAATATTGATCATTAGATTATTTTACTTTATTTTAATGTTATTATTTATTTAAAAATCTAAGGTTATTCCAAAACGACTTTTAATTCGAAAACAAGGAAATCATTTATTGAGATTTATAACAATATTGTCAAATGTAATTGAGAGATATTGGCCTGAATTTCTTTATTTGGTCTATCAATAGAGCTGTTTTCAATCTCCGGCCTTGCTAGGACCAGATTTACTAGGCTTGGGCTTCTTGATATCACTTGCATTGTGATCCATAGTTTTGTTGGAGTGTGAAGGGGTTAATGCCTGAACGATATGAATGATTGTTGCCGTAGTCGGTGGTGTCGATATCGTTTCGGATTATTTTCTTCAGTTTTAATTGTTGATTTTCTCTTCTTAGCTTTTCTATTTCTGTAGCCAACTCTGTGTGTTGGACCTTCAACAAATCATTCTGCTGGACTAGCTTCTTTGTTTGTTCCGGCCGCGTCCAGGTTTCTTCCATCCTGCGGCATCTTCGGATCATTGATTCGGCTCGCTGACTTTGTTTCAGAGCCTCGTTATGGTAATAGGCCACGTATTGTCGGAACTTCTCACCATCCAAAATTTTATTTTGATTTGGTTGTACTTTAATAATTTGGAAAAATTTAAATCAAATCGATAATCGGTTCTGGGAATAATATGCAAAATGATATTAAAAAGGAAATTATTGATTTTGATTTCTTGTCATCTATTAGTTTATTTTTAGTTAGTGGGTAAATCAAAGGCCAGGTGTTAAGTAACATACGTGTGGGGACCTCAGTAACTAGTTTGGAACAAAAAAATGGTTCAAATCTTTATTTTCGCTATTTAACCCCTCCTTAAATCATAAAAACTTGGGTAAAATCCTATTGGATAATATAAAAAATTTATTTCATCCTATTTTTAGACACCGGAAAGAAAACATCATTTCCCTGAACCCCACTACTTGGTAAGGAGTGAAATTTATTTAGGACACTTAATATCGATTGATTTACAATTTTCAGCCCTAGGATTTTCCGCAAATTTTCCAATCTTTTAGCAACTTTCATCAGATTAATTCCATTTCTTCTCAAAACCCATCTCCATGTGGTTGGAATGTTTTGTGGGTAAAGTCGTGGACCATATGGGAGGTAAATATTTTATTTATTAATGTTTTTTATACTTTATTTATATACAATTTCAAATACTTTGATAAAAGAAAAATTAAGAAATTCTCTTATTTAAAATCATTCCGCCACAATTTCCCATAAAATCAAATTGTAGTCAACACAAAATTCTATTCAATTTATTTAAAAATTATTTTTTGTCAGAATTTAATCAACTCCATTCTTTTCAACAATTTTGAAGAACATCTAAACTAGTTGCAAAATTGTACGGAAAGATCCCCTTTTCATCAACTATAGTTCCTGTAAAAATAAATCGAGTCAAAGGTAAAGTCGACAAGATTTTAACCGCCTTTGCTAAAGAATCGTTTACAAATTGATAAGAATCAATGAATCTCACGCTAATTTTTCCCAAGTGAGCAATTAATGAAATAAATTTTTCAGTAGTTATTGGTATACATCCTAAAGTCCAATTTTTAAATTTACTCAATTCATATTTTAATATGTGGTGCATATCATATCCCTTTAAGTTAAGAAAAACAAAGGAAATACTTTGTTTATTTTTCTATTAATATTACAGTCATTGCAAGCAGCACCCAAGTATTCCCCAGTAAAATGATCATGATCTCTCACTGGATAAACAATGTCTTTAAAAAAAGATAACATTGTATACAAGTATCAAATTGAATCTGTTGTAAGTTCGTTAATTGTTTAATTGTTTGTCTTCCCATTTTATAATAATACGGTAATATATGTATATTTTGCTATTTTTTCTACTGATTTGAAAAATTGTTCCACACAATCTTCACTTATAAATTCTTTATATATTGTACTCCCATCAAAATTATTTATTAATAAAAGTCCTACCAAAATGGGTAAATGTATTTGATGGTGTACGTCGTCCTTTGACAAAACAGATTCGAAATCTGCATATATAACATATAATGGGGTTACGGTTTTGGACCAATCTGTGAATTTAATAAACTTATTTTCTGGGAAAGTATATAAAGTTGTCCCTTACTGATTTCTCATACATAGTATCTCATGTTTGTCCAATGCTTTCGTACATCTAAATCCGTTCAGACATCTATGACACCATAAAGATTGAATTCTTTCTATTGTGATATTTTTACTTTGACAATTCAATAACCTATTGAGTGATGTTATTCCTACAAATTGCTAATTTTCTCCTTTATTTAATATTAATAAATTAATAATTGTTCCTTCTGTAACTTTGGACCTATGAATTATATTTAAAAACGGGTGTTTTAAAACAAAGTTGTTGTGTTCGGGTTTTTCTGTTTCGTCATAACTAAATACATTAATTATTAGTCCTTTGTTATTTGATTCAAATTTTCTATTACGATTTAATATCATGAGCATATCATTTGGGTCATAATTTAATACATTTAGATATTTAGTATAACTATAACTATCTTTTCTATGTTGCCTAACAATCTCATCTTTTTTAATTATTGACAATATGCTGTAAATAAAACATAAGTTATCGTTATTTTTCACGTTTATTAAACATTTTTTGTTTATCAATATTTTCGGCGTTTTTATGAAACTTCTACCACTTAATCTACTTATATTGCTTATTTTTGTCACTATAAAGTAAATTTCAGTTATTTTTCTGATAACTCAACTACTCCCTAACTCAGATATTAAAGCAATTTTTTCATTTATCTTCTGTATGCCTTCATCAAAGAATGATTTGGTAATTGGTCTTGCACTGCCATTAATGTTATTTAATTTTATCTCTCCGTCTTTCTCGAATTCAATTTCTATACCAAATTGAATTTTCACATATCCTAGTTCCTCTATTGTCTCTCTTAACTTGTTAATTAACTCTACAGGAAAAATAATTTCCTTGATGTTCAAGTTAGTTGTATCTATACTAAGTATTTGATGAGTAAGTCGCTTTGAATTATCGGTAAATTTCAGCCTATTTGTATATTAATATTATTTTGCCACATGTTTTCAACCTCTTCCATTGTTCCATCCCATGAATCCATTGATCCAATATCTTTATTTAAATCGTCCCAAATACTATTTATATTATCTGTTGTCGGTTCATTAATTGGGGTACTTATATTACTTATTGGGGTAATTTGGGTGCTGCTTAATTTTATTCTTTTATTATTTGAATTTAATTCATTATTTAATGGTCGTTTAAAAACTTTGTCTTTTCTAACATAAAATTGTCTTAAGTGATCCTTATGTTGGGTTAAAAAATCGCTATAGGGAATGGGTTGGGTAGTTTTGCATACCGGGCATTTAAATGTTCAATGTTATAATATTTTTTTAACATAATATGCTTTCATTTTATTATAGAATTTTTCATTATGTACTTTTGACATAATTGATTTGACAAAATTGATTATTCACTATAAATAAAAAATAATGTTGCATGCAAAAAAGCAAGAATGTCTAAAATATATGAACTACTCCTAGAAGATAATAGTACAGCTGTTATTGGGATGAAATTTAAGCCTCCTGTTCAATACTTTCAATACAGTATGAACTATTTAAGTGTTCCTATTACATATACATTCAAAGTAATATTTATTTTAATTTAATTTGATTAATGATTTTTTAGGAATCGGTTAATTTAAAAGCTTATGATTACAATATTATGATTGGAAATATTGAAGATGAAGATCAAAAAAATATTTTAGATATTATTCATTTGATGAATAATGATATGGGTTTTAATGAGAGATTTTCATTTATTAATTGTGAAAGCGAATTGAAGGAACAAGTACAGGATAATAAATAATATAAAAATCAGATAATTATTAAAGGAGTCAAGATTAACAAACATGTTACCAAACCTATTTGGAAAATCCAAAATGTTATCGAATAAATTTTTATCTTTTGTAAAGTCGAGTTTTGTCGAGTTTTATAATAATTTGAATCTATCAGTAAACTAAATCTTTAACATATTTTTAATAAACGTGTCATTTAAAAACCAAGAGTTCACCTCGAGTATCTATAATTTTTAAAAAGTTTGAGCAGGGATCTGCCCTTATTGACAAATTCTTATAAAAATTTGAGTTCTTATATAATAAAATCAAGTGGTCTGTCTTCACACATATATATATATATATATATATATATATATATATATATATATATATATATATATATAAATCAAGGGGTTAGTCCTTATTTTTAGATAAAAAAAGTAAATATTTACAAAAATCATGAGAGTTTAACACACACTTATCCAGTCTTTTTTGTTATACGCTTAAGAAAATATTTTATTATTTCTAATAATTATTGAGCTTCTTTTATGTTTCACGTTACAAAAAAATAAAATTTTCACCACCTGAACTCGTTCTAGTGACTTGAAGAGGAGTAGCCATGTGATGGTAGTTAACTGACCCAGATTCCTTTCCCAGTAAATCTCGACACCATTGGATTGCTTCTAGTTATGAGGGAGATCTAAATATAACATAAAAATGCGAAAGAAAACCTAATGAGTAGACACCAGACAGCAGAAATGAAATTAACAAAATAAAAGTCATGAAGATGAGTCAAAATAGAAATTCGAAGTTGAGATTTTTAGCAAAGAATAAAACTAGAAATTAAAGTCCAATAATAAAATAAAAATGGAAAATTCACAAGACTGAAGGAGAAAACGAACATTTATAAGAAAAATTTTATGGGAGTTAACAAAATTATGAAAAACTTAAATTAAATAATTTAAACTCACATTTTTGAATGGATGTTTGGGTCAATTGGTGTTTTTGATTTACTAAAGAATAGTAGAAACCCAACCTAATTTAAATTATTCAAAAGAATTTAACGCATTGACGTATTAAGAATTTGGCAATTGCAGCGAATATATTTTAAATTAGAATTTTATTTATCTTCATTTGTACAATAAACCAATGTTTACTTATTTCCTATTAAAGACAAATTTTGACTGGATTTTTGAGGGTTATTGAAAAAATACTTGAATAGAAAGACTGTCAATATTTTGTTGTGTATAGAAAAAAATATAAATAGTGATTTAAAATAAAAGCAATGATAATATTAATTTAAAAATTGAAGATGGCATAAATCAGATTAAAAATATTCTTAAAATTGTTTATGCGATTGGAAATAAATATCTCAAACCTTTGTTTAGTAATATGTATAAATTGCTTTTAATCTTGGATCTAAAGCTCTTTGTTTAACTTTATTAATAGGGTTTTAACAAACAACAGCGGTTCCATGAGTTTTCAAAATATTTTAAATGTTCAGAAATAATCTTATCACAAATGTTATTTCTAATGAAAATCTCTTTCTGGTTAATTTAATTTGTTTTTTGATGGTTTTTGAGTTATTTACGTATTTAAATGATAATTTTATTTATTTGCACTCTGATAAAAGTTAAAAATTTTTAATTCTTAACAACAAAAATTTGGTTTTGCTTTAGGTTCAAAATTTTGGTTTAAGAAGATTTAGGTTTTTGGATTTGGTTTGGTTTATAAAAAGATTTTCCAATATATAATATTTTTTTCCTTATTGGTATAGTATATATGCAAATTTAATTAAAATATTGCAGTCAGTATATTATCTATATAAAAAGGAATATTTAAATAAATAATTAACACAAGAAGAAATTTTCCACCCCAACTAATAACATTACTTTAAGCAAAGGTAACAAGCAATATAATAAAAAATAAAAAAACAAAGTTAATAATATTATAAATTGCTTAATTAAAATTAATCAATAGAATATCTTCCAGAAGGCATATTCTATATTTGCTTGTTTGTATGAACTTTAATGGGTTTCCCGGGATTAGGAAAATGGGCAATAAATTGTTCGAACGGGAAAAATTGTTTTCCTAGTAGTAATCCAAATTAATGGGAACCCAAAAATTATAAAAGGAACTGACAACAAAATAAGTTGCCAGTTGGCCGAAGAGCAAAATCTAACGAGTTGGAGAAACGTGTTAAAAGCAGTAAACAGATACAGAAATTAATCAAATTGCAGTGACTTATTTCGTGATACCCTTAGGCTGTTACCGAGAAGTAAACAATTGTATTTTGTGGTGAATATTTGTGAATAAAGATTTCTTTGTTGTGATTTTGTCTCATTGATTATTGAACACGAGGAGTCGGATTGAGAGACCTATTCATCGACGAATATTTAATATCCCAACAGTATTTTACAAATCATATCTTGAGATTTAGTATAAGTAATTGTATTTCCAATCTCTTTATTGATTTCTCGAAGTTCTTTATATTTCTCATTTTCAATATCTTTAATCCTAGATAATGACCGTTCTTTCTTCGAAACTAATTCAACGCATGGATCTTTAGATTTTTTTTAAAGTACATTAATTTTTCTTTGAGTTGTTGTGACAGAAATAAAATTTTTCAATGTAGATTTATATGTACTAATCTCTTTTAACTTTTTAGATTTACTTCTTCGGTTAGAATAAAGTTCTTCATAGGTTTCCTTTTAAGATAGCTCCTTAAATATTCTGGATGATTGTTACTCATAACAAAACATCATTCTTTTAACTTATTGCTTTTTATTGTTTCATCAAAAATAAATTTATCATACACCAGGTTCTTATTATTACTGCTTCCTACCAATTTCACTTGGACAGTATGAAAAGGTTCAATATAATTAACTAGTCAAAATATAATTCAACTAAAACTAAGAATACTTACATTCTTAAAACTTATGTAGTGGATTTAATTAAATAATAATATTAAGGTTTTAAACTAAATGAACCAGATGTTTTCGACAACCAGTTAATATTAAGCGTCATTGCGATGTCAACTAAATAAAAAACTACCAAAGAAACCAGAAATGGTAATTATTACTTAAAAACCAAACGCCAATAAAATTAACAGATTTTTTAATAGAAAATTAAATTTAAACATGAACCAAACCATAAACCAACACATAATTCGTTGGGTTTTGGTTTGGTTTTTGAAATATTTTAAAAAATGGTTCGGTTTTGGTTCAGTTTAATCTTCTCATTTAAAAAATGGTTTGATTTTGGTTCAGTTTGGGTTCGCCAAAATATGAGTGGTTCAATGGTTTTTCGGTTCGGTTCGCGAACCAGTTTGCATCTTTGCTTTTGTCAATATAAAAATTTTAACTTAAAGATATATGCTGATAATAATGATGATAAATTTTATTACAATAAATTTTAATCTACACACACACACATATATATATATATATTACTTAAATATGGACTCAACTTTCACAAAATTTCTACAATAAAAAGTCTTTGAAGTGTCAATAAATTTTGAAAAATTTTGTTTCAAAATATCATTTACGAAAATTTTACAAACATCTGCACATTTTTCAATAAAAAAATAAAAACAAAATTTTAATAATTATCAACCACTTTTGTAACACAATCAATAGGACACCAAAATGTTGTGTTTATCTTTGTACGAATAAGAATCTGATCGCCATCTTGTGAACCAGTTTGTACAAGGATCTAGGGATTATGCATTATGTGAAATTGATAAATAAAAATACATTGAGTTAACAATATTCGGTATTCCGAATTGGATTTATTTTAATAACTATTTAAATAATCAGTTTTTACGAAATGAAAATGAAAATTAAATAATTTCTTTATATTTGCACTTGATTTTGAAATGGTATAATACACTCCATGGTTAGCATACATAAAGAGTATACATAGAAAGTGCCGACATAAGACGATATTGTGCAATATACAAGTTAAAAATTAATAAATTGATAATTAAAACAAATTTTTGTTAAACTATTTTAAATACATAAATGCAAATATTATAAATTGACATACTCATACAAGCATAAATAATAGAGATTAGAGTTTTTAGTATATTAGCCTAATACATACATAGTTGATAAAAAAACATGCTTTTGCCTTTGAGGAAAGATAATATTTACTATAATACTGTGAATACATTGGAATAAAATTGTCATATTATAAATTCAAAATAAAACCTCACAAAAACTTCTGTTATTTAAAAATTCATTAACCACATTCTAAAACTGTCAAAAACAATGAAAACAATTACTTTAAATGTATTTAAAATCAGTAAAGTTGAGGGTTTCATAAATTTATTAATTGTGAGTTTTACATGATAAAATCTCTTTTTTCTCAAATGATTTAATTTAAACAAACCAATGATACAAATGAGAGATGTTGTGAATGAACTGTGAAAATTATCAAATACTAGGTCTTCCTTCAATTATTAACTTTTTTTATTTGTCGTTAACGGTTAAAAGGAATAAGCATAAAAAATTCAGTTCAAGGAATGAAAAAGAAAACCCTTGCTGGTTTGGCAGTTTATCGCAGCCAAATAAACATTAGAAAATTAAACATAAAATATGCTTGTTCTGTTTTACAAGCGTTTTCAACAGACTTAATCTAAATCAAACAAAAAATTTTAACAATTTTTCATCACATGCATGTTTTCTATGGAAGCAATTGAATAGGATTGCAATTATGATAAATGTTACAATAAACATTCATATTTGCACTAAATAAACAATAAAAAAATTTTTTTATCACTGTTTACATTTTGCAACAGATCAACTGTTTCACATATAACTTAAAAAGTGAAATTCCAAAATCCTACTCGAAAAAATATTAAAGAAATATATATTTTGTGACTACTCAAATTATTTTTTAAACTTTATCTATTTACAATATGAAATAATTTAGATAAACTTCAAAACTGACATAGAATTTTAATTATTTGAAACTCTTATGGTAAAATATTTAGTTTCAATATATATATATATATATATATATATATATATATATATATATATATATATATATATATAATTAGAATTGTAAATAAACATTATTATTATTATTATTATTATTATTATTATTATTATTATTATTATTATTATTATTATTATTATTATTATTATTTATTATTATTATTATTATTTATTATTATTATTATTATTATTATTATTATTATTATTTATTATTATTATTATTATTATAATTATAATTATTATTATTATTATTTATTATTATTATTATTATTATTATTATTATTATTATATATTTTATTATTATTATTAATTTCCTTATTTCCTGAAACATTTGTTTCAATATTTTGTAATTCTGCATGTTCAGACGATAATTATATTAAAGTACATGAATATTTATGCATTATGAATAATTATTATTTTTTTCTAAGAGATTAGCAATCAAAATTATTTTTCGATAAAATTATTATCAACATTTCTAAAATAATTCTATATTTAATTAAAATTTTTAATTTATGTTTCTAGTTATTTTATTTTGCATTTATAAATAATCTAATTTAAGCATTTTTAAAATTAAATTATTTTTTTACTGTAGGGCTAGATTAAATATCGAAATAATATGAAACACTTGTAACTATTGACTCCTATATATAATTAATTTTAATATTACTAGTATTTTTAAATATTGAAAAAATGATGACTTATTTTTAATAAAACCACTAGAACACCAAAAGAACGAAATATATTTATAGGAAACTGTCCTCATCACATCCTGTGTCAAACGCTATTTACGAAAACAATAATAATGCTATAGTTATGATTTAATGATTTAATTAAATAATCTCAATAAATTGTATGGGATTGTGATTTAATCACCAATGCCGTACATAAATTTCTTTCCACTTGTTATCGAAAATTTTATATAAATTTTAACTCTTTTAAATCAAGTGTTTCTTTACAGATTTTTTATGCAAAAAAAATAATAATCAAGCCTCTCAATCAGCTATGTTCCTTAACTCATGAACAGAACTAAACCTACTAGATTTATTTCTAAAAATATTTAATGAACTTAAAGATTTTGACACTATTTTGAATAAATAGGAATTACTTAATGATTTTTTGATAGGAAACTTAAAATTTTAAAACCTTCAACATTTGGAATAACTAAAAAATTAGAGTTTATATGCTCACCATCATTAAGTGGACCTTAATTTTCATTGTATTCATTATGTTGAAAAAAGGTTATCAATTGTTTCCTTAGTCAACATTCTTACAACAGCCTTAGAATATACATTTTTATTAAAAAGATAAACGAGCTTGTGTATACTTTTGTTGGATTCTTCAAACGTAGAAGATAATGACCATGTATTTTTTAATACTAATTTTGCAAATTATTGCAAAATACCAAATATGATCCATAAAAATTCGAAAACATCTTATGTGTATGTATTTTATTTATTCTTAATTTTGTCATCATCAAAACTATTCAGGAATCATTGTGCTAAGAAGTTTAAAAGAGGACCTATATCAACATCTTCATTTAAATCTTTTCTGGTTTTAGAAGCTTGTGCATATTTTGAAGATTATTTAAGTGCAAAATATTTTACTAAACTTGTGGATTTAGTTTTCTTTATTATAGTTATTCATTGGACATTATATTTCATTTGAGCCGTTCCTATACAACCTTTAATATCTTTTAATAACTTTTTATAGTTTTAATATACCTTTTTCTATTCTTAACCTTTTTATTAACATTTATCCAAAAAAAATTTGCTTTAAAATGTGATAAATTTACCAAAAAGAAATTTAAATTTACAGTTAGTAATTCACTTGTTGAAACCAATACCAAGTTTGTATTCCTAAATTTTTCAATTTTTTCTACAAATGAGAATTTATTTTATTTCCACAATTTTTATTTATAATCAAAATTATTATTGTATTTAACCCCTTACACGAAGTGACTCCATTTGTCGGCACTTATTTTTGTCTTTACTTTATATATTCGCCATATCCATTTAATTCATTTCGTATGAGTACGTTTTACATTCTGCACAACATTTCGATAAACTGTTATAATGAAACTAAATGAAATAAAATCGCATTTTTATAATGGAAACGATTTTCACAAATAAACAAATTTTATTTTATTCATTTTATAAAAATAAACCTTTATGCAAAAATTTACTTGATTTTTATATAACCTAACTGGAGTTTGATTCGAATCGACAACAGACACTTCGCGAATGACTCGCCAAACATGTTCTCCTTGGTGAATGGCTTGAACGTAATTTGCAGGAAAATATCCGAATTTTCCGTTACACTTTCCTGTCCACCAGTCAGCGTCAGATATGTCAATGGCACTTACTTTCCAGCCGGCTCTAAATAATTTATTTTTATTCTCAATAGACATTTTTTATTATTTATATTATATTTTCGTGTATTTAATTCGCGGGATTTACCCGTATATTTTTCCTACTACCATCTATATGCCATATTTATTTCAAAACTTTCCACGAATTTCATTAGTTTTATATCAACTTTTACAGTATGTCAATACTTTTTTTTACCGGTTTAGTTAAAATTCGTTGTTTATATAATTTTGTTGGGTATTCCTACCTGCTCGTTATACACCTAATTCTGTTTCTACACGATAGATACGTTCCTAAAAAATTCGTGTAAAAAAAGATATTGGCTGAATGGAAAAATAGTAGATTGGTTCCATACCTAAAACAGCAACAAAAGTACAATAAACAAACTAAAGTATAATAATAAATATAAAAAAATACTTGTTAGAGTTCACAAAAGAATATATTTTTCGAGCTTACACATTTTAATTCATTAAATATATTACATAAAAAATAAATTATGATTTGGAAAAAACAAAAAAATATCAGAAATTCATTAATATAAAAAAAGTCAAAATAATATAAACATAACAAATTTTTATTCATTGTCATTTTCTGACATACATATACGTTTGTGTAAGACTGAAATATCACTGCTATCACTAGAGTTACTTTGTTCATCGTCTTGGGAAATTATTTTTGTAATATAATGTGAAGTTAAAATGATTCGGTGATAAATGCCCACAGAAAAATGCACACAGACAGTATTGCTCACACGAAAAATCCTCACATAGAAAAAAGTACTACAATAAAATAAATAGAGAAAAAATCAAGAATAATATTCAATCTAAGATATAATCAATGTACGATAATAATAATAATAATAATTCAACCGATTAAAAACTTAATAAAAAACTAAAAAACTCTATTTATTTTCTATGTGTGCATTTTTCTCTATTTTTGTATACATAATTTGTGAAAAATGAAAATAAAATAAAAATTAATACAACATGAAAAGAAAATTAGTAGAATATTGAAAATCGTGTTAAAACAAAGCAATTCGTGTAAAAAGAGAGCAAAAAATTTTTATAATTAGTGTTAAATCAAATTCGTGTAAAAATAGAATTAGGTGTATTCACTAAAATACGGTACTAGTATTATTATGCTTTTTGTAGAATCAATCAATTTTACAATAAAAATATCCAAAAATATTATTGAAATAAATAAATTTGAATACTGTACTAAATACAGAAACTATTAAATATTATTTATAATACACGAATAGAAATCATAAACATATAATTAGTAGTTGTAAACAAAATATTTGTAAAATTAATAAAATTTTTAAGCTATTTGTATACATTACTTTTTTCAGTAAGTAAAAATAAACAATTTTGATTGAAAATCTAAACAAAAAATAGTGAATACTATTGAAAGTAAGTTGCAATAAAAACCCAACTAGTTTTATAATTCGTAAATGTATTTATTTTTTCCTGATTTTTTGGTAAATTAATTCTCTGAAGTGTCTTAAATCATTTCTTTTAGAAAATAGCTGCAGATTCAATATTCAGAGGTCTAGCTAGATAAAAAAATACTCTTTTTTGTTGACTGTAAGACATAAACATTTGTATACGTTTCATGCTTTTTATATCTTGTGTATAATGCATATGTATTTTATAGTATATGCTCATAATTTAAAATGGTCGCCCATATTTTTTGTCCTCATTTCAAGAGAGTTTGTTGAATTTTTCAATTAATTATATCTTTTATTAATCCTTAATTTGTGGCTAATTTCGTCATTTGTGTGTTTTGGTGTATCAATACTAATTTAATGTCAAAGCTATAATTAAATGTCAGTTTTGGGTTTGACATGTAAATATTTATTATAGGTAACTTTTATTTTAGTAAGTAAATGTTAGATCTCTACACCGTAAACCTTTTTAAATTTGGTCTCAGTATTTTCTATAGGTATACAGAGTCTCTGGATTTTTCGGTCAAATAGGATAAAAAACATTTGAAATTATTGAATTAAACTAAAATTATTAAATAAAGTGATTAAAGTAAATTATAGTAAAATAAGCCAATTGAATAAATTAATGTAACATTAGCAAATTAAACTGCCAAATGTAAATTAAAGTAAAGTAACTAATAACTAACACAAAGTAAAATTTTTAAAAACTAAACTAGAAATGGTAAAGCCAAATGCGACAAGATTATATAAGTTGAAATTTAAAAAAAAAGTAAGTAAGAAATGGTAAGCAGGGCCGTAACAAGGGTTGTGTGCAGTGCACATCTGAAAGGGGCGCAAAATTGGGATGTAACATTTTTTAATGTTACCAAAAAATAAAAAAAATATAAATAAAAAAATTATCAATTGGCATGAACGAAAAAGAACGACACCGTAGATATCCTATCTTTAACATTGATGGTTGAACTGATCCATTAGCATGCCTTTGTAGGTGTGTGTTTTGTAAAATGTTAATCCACAAAATGGGTTCCTGTCATTTTTTCAATTAGCATCAGAATTTTAAGAGCATTACTAGCTATTATAATAGCTGGAGATGAATACATAGTCAACAATCTTAACATGAACATAAAAATTATTATAATATGCTGTTTTGAATCGCGTGTTGGGCGCTATAATGCATTGTTACGGCCTTGATAGTAAATTAGATTATATTAGGAGAAATCTTTAAAGTTCAGAGTTGATTAAATGATATGTTTTTACAGTAAAATTTACAATTAATTAATTTTTAAATAAATTTTAAAGTAAACAATCAAGTAAACATAAAATTTTTTATTACTAGGTATCAACACCGGGTTACCAATGACTAGGTACTGAACAAAATGTTACCAACAACTGGTTACTAACTAGATACATATTTACTAAGTACCAATAACTAGATATCCACACTTAGTTAATCATATATAAATATATTATCATATTACAATCAGTTTATATTTATCTTTTTTACTATCTTTTTTTTACTACTATTTTCAACGATACATTATTAATAGTTAAACATAAGAAGGTTTTTATCAACTTTTCATCTGAATAATGCTTATTATGACGATATAATAATGTATTATCAGTGACTTGATTCCGTTTTACTTGCTAAAATATTGTCATTGGGAAATAATATCTCTATGTAATTATTACACTGTAATAATGTTATTAACCGTATCGGGTTCAGCGGCATTTTATCTGTTTCGTCCTCCGTTGCATCAGATTCAAAAACAATATCTTGATGAAGGTTGATGTAATAAAATTAAAAATATGTTTAAGATTACAATAATGTTACAAGAATAATATATTAAATGGACACATTTTACCCGTAATCATTGGCGGGTCCATAGGGGAGGCGATGGGGGCGATAGCCCCCCTTAAATTATTTCTAAAGAAATTTTTTGTGACTTTTACATAATGTTTGCAGTCATTTATTAAGAAATCATGCAATGTCAAAAAACAATTTTCAAATTTAATACAGCAATATAATGTTGTAAATTATATTTTGAAGTAATTTAAAATTATTGAAATACAATTATTTGAGGGAGACTAGAGAGTTTAGTTGTTTGACTAGTAATTGTCGTTGCACTATTCTTTTGTAGGTAAAACTACAATATTTTTCAATTATTGTTTTTTCTGCTGATCTAAAAAATTCAGCAAGTATTTCTTCACAGTTTTCTCTTTTTTGTTTTAAATCAATCAACAGGTCTTTAATGAAATTTTTTGCTTCATGTAAATCTAAACTTTTCTTTTGAAAAATTGGCTGGGGCCATTTGTTAGAGAGAACATATGCACAGTACAGCCTAAAGACACAATAAAATTGCTTTTAATGAAGTTGTTCTGTCATTCAATTTAGATATATTATCCGTTGCGTCAATTATTAGTGGAATTTCAACACTAAACGTCAGCAAACATATCATCTAACACAGCATGTTGTTTGAAAATGGAATTAAGTTAGGCTTACTAAGTAGGTTGTTTAAAAATGATATGAAATTTAATAAAATTGTATGGTGCGAATTTTAAATCGGACTATTAGGATACCTATATATAACGTCATTTCCTAAAAGCTCACCTCCTTACTAGATGGTCTGGATCAACATCTGACACGAGAAAAACAAAGAGAAGAACATTTAGCATTGATATTTACACTTTGCTTCAATGTTCTTCAATCCTTTATTAGACTCCCTTTAGAAGGGTAGATTATATTGGAGGTGTCTTGTGACTTATATTAAATTATTATTGTTGTATGATTTTATATTGAAAGCCTTAATTACACATTAATTACTAATTTAGATACTGATTAATGCAATTTTGGTACGATAATAATATTTGCTTTTTTATTAGGGAATTATCTCGCTTAATGTTGTTAAAATTAGTTAATTTAAATTCCTTTTTCCGAGTTTTCATTGAGGTAGTTTTTTCTTTCTTTTTTTGTTCCACGTGGCCTTAATATTTTTCTAAAAATACCAATTTCTGTTGTTTTTGGCAGAATATTTAAACTCTTTAAGTTCAAATTATATAAGAAAACTTTACTGAATTTTTGACAATGTTCTGTAAATAAATTAAAATTAAATTCATTTTTAATAAGAATTTTAATTTTTATATTCCAGTCATTTTTATTTATAAATAGAATTTCGTTTTATTTAATTCATTAAATTCCTTTACTTTTTACCAATTATTTATTTTCATTTTAAATTTATTTTATCTTTATTTCCTTTTAGATTATGCATCTAAGAGTTTCCTTGTAATTAATCTTTTTTTAATCCTTCTTATTAAATTGTTTCTACTTTATTTCTATTATTTACCGATATTAATACATAAAATCGCTTTTTTATTTAAAACAAAATATTCCATTATAAAAGTTTCAAGTCTCTTAATTCAATTCTTTTTGTAACACAGAATATATAATTTGTCCCTTAGGGACGGTCCTTACACTTGTTGGGGTGAGACAATATTACTTACAATAATTGTCAATATTATTTGATAAAAAGGAGAAATGTTTACATTCTTTCAAAGTTCAAATAAATAATTAAATTTTTCACATGAGTTGATCCAATGAACTAAATTGAACGCAACAATTTTTGTTAGAAATATCGTGCTGATATTTGGGAAATTTAATATTTATTTCTTCAGAAGCAGGAAATCTGATATGAATCTTAATATTTGAGAATAAAAGCTATTATAAAAATAAATTAAGATTATCGAAACAGTTCAGAAAAGCTATTAGTCATTTAAATAATGGATCAAAGGATTACTGTTTCAAACAAGAAATGTAACGTTAACTTTAAATAATTCATAATAATTATTATAATAATTATTATTATAATTATTTTAATAATAAAAATAATATTATACTACATCCATTACTATAGTAAAATTTGAATAAATCATATATTAAAATATTAATAATTAAAATATTTCTCCACATAAAATATATATAAATTCCATCGTCATCACAGAGCTTATCTCAATGATATCCGATGGTTAATGAAACTGCAATTAATTAATTCATGCAATAAAACAGAGGAACTGAAAACTATTTTTAGGAATTGTTCAACTGCGCAGAATTTCATTTCTCCTGAAATCTCCACTGAAAATATGAAAACAACAAGTTATTTCCAAAAACCTTGAATTGATGAAATTTGGTGAGGCTGATGTAGATCTTGATTATCATTATAATAGCTGTGTAATTGATATGGTCATTTATGTGCAGGAGCATTTGCCTGACACAATGTAAAACATATTGGATCATTTTAGATCAGGAAGGTTCTCAAATGAAATGGATATTTTCGAAATTGCTGTTGATAAGGCATTTTATAATTTTGGGGTTATTAACGAAAAAAATATGTTAATGAATATTTTCAAGCAATGTTTTAAATTGTAAAAGATTTACAGAAGGATATTCAATGTAATTAATGAAATTATAATGTTGAGTTAGTATTTAGAAGTATGTCAATCTCGAACTCCTCGTGCTCCTTTTATTATATATCAAATAACCGAAACCCAACACAGAATACGATTATTCCTTTCTAACACAAATTCATAATTTGTCACACGATTTGCACTTTCTATCAGATATCGATTCAACAACGTGAAGGCGATGTCCCAATGGAAAATCGCCTTGCTTCGCACATTAATTTAATTTAAATTCACTCAAATTTATTTATTTTGGTTTCTGACCTTCGCTGATTTTTTAAATCACAAAACTATTTTAGTAGTTTTCTTCGATGAACTGCCAATTCATCTCATCTCGAGCTCTCTTTTTATAGTGTCTCTTTGAAAACATTTTAATTGTTGGTAAACCATTTTGTTTGATCGATTTTGTTTGATTCATTCAAACAAAATAAAGCTTTAATATATATTGAATCAAAATATCTGAATTTCGAAACTAAAATCTTTCTAAGTAGTTATATTGTCACATAAATAACTTACAATGCTTTAAACATACAAATAGCAAAAAAATATTAAAAACTTTTAATATTTCTTTACTTTCCTTTTTTTAATTTTTTTAAAGTTATTGGTTTTCAATGTAACGATGATGTCAGTAAAGTCTGTTTTCTTTTTTACCTTTGATTTATTTTTATCTTCAATTTTCTTTATCCTTATTCATTTTTAGACTATAGATCTATGCTTGTTCTATATTTAACAAAAAATTATGGGACAATGGATTTTAAGAACACAAAATTTTAGTCAAAAAGTAAAGATGTAGTTAAGGATAATTATAATAATAACAGAAATAAAATTAAAATTTAATATCATTAATTTACCTCAAATTTAATTCATCTTTCTGTCTACACCAGAAATCGTACAATGCCACGTATAAATTTCCTCTCAACCGATAGCCAAGTTTCTAAGATAGATTTTATTATTAAACAATTAACTTAATTTATTAATATAATGAAATAAAATAAATATAGTACAATAAGTAAATGTTTGTTAAAGATTTACTTAAATTTAAATTCTCGAATTTTGTTTTTGATAATTATCTTCTAATTGTTTTAATTATAAGCTGAATTCAATTAAAAATATTTGAATTTAATTTTTAATACATTATTTTAATTAAATTCAGCTTATAATTAAACCAATTAGAAGATCATAATCAAAAACCAAAATTTGAAAATTTTAATTAAAATTATTATACTTCATGCTATTTTTTCATAATTTTAATTTTAAAAATACTGAATCCCCACAATATCCAATGTAAAGCATCAAGTACGTATATAAAAATCATTACAGTTATCACGTAACTTTTTATTACTAAAATATCTATGAAAATTTCTATTCTTTCTAACATTATATAATTAAAAAAATAAGATTTAAAAATTTTAATTTTTTTTATCTTTAAAAAATATGAATTGCTTCTCTAATTGTCCTAAATTGTCTTTTGATTTGTCCGTTTGTAGAATGATGCTAAGGATTTGAATAATTTACTTTAATATAATGAACATTCGTTAATTTTTCTATTTCATTAACTTCAATTGATCACAGTTAATTACTTCTGGAGCACCATATTTTAATATCCAACTATTTTTTAAAATTGCGATGACAATACTTTTTCTTTGCAATTTAACGCTTGAGTTGATACCTATTTGTAATGCTCTTCGATGATTCCGAGAATATATTGCATACCAAATTGTGTTGATTTCAATGGGTTACAAAAAATTAATTAATATTATTTCAAATAAACTTGGTTCTGGAATTATACAATATATTTCTTTTGTTGATGTTGTAGAAACTTTGCCCTTTCTACAATTTTCATGACTTTTAACTATTTCTTGTTTGTTTGTCTCGCATTTCTCATTTTACAGTTACATAATTCTTCACTTTCATTGGTCTCGCATGACATGGTTTTATATGGTATTTTGTATCAATATCTATTTTTCGACTATTGGATATCCATATATTATTATTTTATGCTAGAATTACCCAGTTTTTTTATTTTGAATTTGACCTTTTCATCAAATTAAAGTTGTGTATAATATACTGAATTTCGATCGAATTATTTTCCAATTCATTTTCTGTATTTTGTGTCATAATTGTTAACAATTTAGTTTTTAATTTTCCAATTTTTGGGTCATTGTGAATTGTTTGACATTGAATGCATTTGCTATATTCATTCATTGATCATTTCTTCTACATTGAAAATCTACTACTAAACTGCTTAATATAGTAACTATGTTGAGGAGTAATGGTTATTGCTTTGTGATCAATACAAAGTGTAAACATTTTACCATATAAATAATGCTTAATGTGACCTGTACAAAATAGGTCGCCAGAAGTTATTTTCATGTTGTGCAGTAACCAACTTTGTGTTTATATACAGCGTACGATCTATAAACAATAAATCGTTTTTTCTCCTTTAAAACTATTGCTTCTCGCCCAGAGGGACATGTATTACAAGCCAAGAACCATTACGCTAGAAACATTTGTGCTAAACACACAAATCTCTGCATTTTTTGCAATTTCCAACTGTCAATTACCTCAAATGTTTTTGTGATATTCATATATTTTTATATGATTATTGTCGCAAAGAAACTTTAGTAAAAGAAATAATAATGAAATGTAATTGAAAGGCATATAGCAACCCTAGTGCTATTTAAGTTAATGGTCTAGAATAGGAATAAACCTTTAAATATCTATTATTTTCACTGGCAACCTTGAAAATTAGGAAATATATTGCAAAATTAAAATAGTTTACTTCAATAAATGCCACTGGTTAACACAATGCTTTCTTTAGACAGAAATTCATTCGTAATTAACAAAACTGAAAGCTCCGTATTCAAATCTCTTGTCTGTTTTTTTGTGATGAGTTAACTTGCTTGTTTTCTATTGGTTGTTATCCTTGCGGGTTTTGGTTGCAACTGTTGCCAATTATATATAATGCACGTTTAGTAAAAAGAATGTTTTAAATTATAAAAGTATTGCAGATACTGAAAACAATATATTAACTATAACAAGTTAGTACAGAAATCATTCTGATTTATTTTGTTGTTATGTTCATTTACACAAAACGGCCAACGTCATGGAATTTCGAGTGATCTAAAGACATTTTATTATCTTAAATTCGGCTGCCAGCTGACAAAATTATAATCCAAAAAATAATGCCTGTAAAACTGAGTAATTTACATAAAATCCAAACAAAATAACTAGTGAATCAAGGATAAATAATAGTTTTAACCTACTTTAGTGTATTGTTTGGATAGATTTTCTTCTATATGCTCTTTCTGATGGGTTAGGACTTTCAGGTTATTCTTATTGTTGACTTCGATTTGATTGTCAATTTCCATTGAAAGGCTTTTTTCTTGAGATTCAGATATACGATCTAATCTTTTCGAATCATGCTTTGGAGAATATGATAAAGTACCTTTTATAAAGCAATAATCAAGAGAAAAAAAGTTTTAAGTATCTAACCAGTGGTGCCGACTGTTGTAGGTGTCAAAAGATTAGAATTAGTAGGAAATGTTTGATGATTTATTTCGCTTTCACTATTTTCTTCTTTCTCTGGCATGTCAAGTGAAAAACTTTTAACTCTCCATGAATTATAAAACGGCCGCGTCTGACTTGAATTTCTTCGATTTTTAGAAATCATTTCTTTTGATAATAATAATAATAATAATAATGACAATAATAATGACAGTAATAATTATAATATGATTAGGTGGAAGTTCTTTTAACCACTTGACGTACACATTTATTTTGACTTTCCTGTCCCAAAATGATCGATTTTTGTTTTGCAGACATTTTTTACTTATCCATAATTAAAAGGAAAAATATATTGAGTGGCGTAACATGTGTTTTTTTATAAAGGTAAATATTAAGGCCGCCCGTGTCAGAGTCAACCATGCAGAAATCTGCTAGTAAGGAGCGCTCGTGCCAGACACGAGCGTGTACATTTAGTAGTTAAAGTTGTAATTTACTATTTTCAAGTTGTTGAAAGTTGTCAATTATTTTTTAGTAATAATTTAAGTTGATATATGTTAAATCGAAATTAATTTGTTTTAAATTGATATAATTGAAGTATGTTATCGTGCAACGATGAACTCGTTTTTGTGGTCTTTTTTTTACGAATTCTCGTGTGGACAGAATTTATTTTTTAGCTCGGCCGTGTCACTGCTCACTGAACTCACGAAACAATAGAGATTAAATACAGTATTCACGAATCGTTTAAGATCGTCAGAAATGACTTCTGCTGTATTTGTTGTGGGTATTAGCAGTTTGATTTCGTCCATTAAAAACTAAATTATAATAAATTCCAAACTTTATTAAAAAAAAACTAAAAACAAAACAATATTAAAACAACGATCTAAAGTTGTTTTGAATCATAAATGTTTTTTAGTATTTATTTTGAGGATATTTCAGTAAGCATGAATTAACAATTGAATAGGGAATATTAATACACAAACATTCAATAAATATTTAATATATTTAAATTACAAACATTCCTAAATATTAATTTTGCAATCAACCTTTTTCATCATTCCATACTTTAACTTTTAAACTTATTTAAATTAATATCACGAAGTAAAGAATTGTGAAAATCATTAACAAAATGATGGATAACATTTACGAAGAAATAGCTGAAATTAATTCTGAATTATGTAAAAATATAATTAAAATGCTCAAAAAATAGCTAAACTTTGTGATAATCCAAGACATATTTTGTTCCACTCAAAATTCATTATACAAAAAATAAATGAAAATAAATAGTTTTTTTTAATATTTTAGAAATTATAGTCAATTTAATTAATAAACATTCAATTTGAGCACCTAATAGTTAACCTTTTGAACTACCAGGATAGAGAACCTCCAGTCAATGTCACTATAAAAAGAGTGTTCTTTTGAAATCTTTGATTTTGGTTTAATATGAATGCAAACAGAAATAATTTTTCCCAATCTATTTTTACGTACAAACGAGGATCATGAAGCCGAATTAAAAGGATATGTCGTATTTCGTTTAATAGTTATAGCAATATTGCTTAGAAACATATAACGCTTTATATTTAAATAAAATATATTAAAAAATAATACAAATCAAAAAGTTTGTTTCTTAATAATTACATTAACAAAAAACTAATTAAAAAAAGCTATTTTTTGTTTAAATGAATCAACTTTAATCATTTTAGATTTCATGCATTTCTACATACATCTAAGGGACTACCGTTCATGTAATAGTACTTAATTTTGCAATTTATTTTAATGTAAATGTATTATAAATGAATTTTCTATCAACCATACACAAATACCATTTTCATGTTAATTGAAGTAGTAATTCATTTTTCAATTTTCTTTTTTATGCCTTTTAACTGAAAATGATGTACATATATTATATTACATTAATATAATCAAGATAAAAAAATTAGTATTAAAATAATGAATTTTTAAATGTTTTAGTAAAAGCTTTTAAATTAGAAAGATTCAGTTAAAAAATATATAATTAAAATCATAATGAATATTCTTTAAAATTTAATATTTATTTCTTTAAATTACTTGAAAACTTTTAAGAAACTCCACAAAAAATATAAAACAAATTATTGTTTCAATCATTACCGTAAGGTTTTCTAATATGCACAGAATTTACTAACTATTTTGCATTATTTTCATTAATTAAAAGCAGCTGATCAAAAAATATAATATAAAACTTTAGTAGAATGCTTTATATTTGTAAATTTCTTTAAAAATTAACATTTTAGTAAGGGACATGAATCAGATTTTGTAGAAAATATTATGTCACTTATAAATAAATCAGAGGTGAAAAACAAAAAAGCCCTTATAACATTTTAGTAAGGGTTTACGAGGATTTTTTTCTGTACCTAAATTTAATAGTTTCGATAATTATTCAAAATAAAACAAATTTAAATTTGATATACAAAACTCTAACATATTTTGAGGCCGAGTAAGAGCACATAGTAAATTTTCCACAAGCGCAGAAATACCTAGTTGCACTGATGGCTTCAATACATTTAATATTCACTGTAATTTCACAATAATAATTATAATAATATAAAAAAATAAATGTATTTAATAATACAAAATATATTCATTTCAGATTAAAGTATTAAATAATTATAGGCTTCCTTTATTAAATTAAATACATGATATTTTTTATATTTGTTTTATTAAATAATATTAAATACAAATTTATATTTAAAAATCCATTATTGTATAATAAACTTATTAAATATTAAACGCTTTTAGATCAAGTTATTATTGTAAAATATTTTTTAACAACATTTACTATTTTTTAATCAAAGTAAAAAATATTGTTTATATTACTAGGAATCTGAATAGAATGCAATTTATTTTCCCGATACGTTTTGAAAAAAGCATATTTCTCGAATCCCGCTATTCATTTTAACCATACTACTTTTGCCCTTTGTATTATGAATTTTTTGTTTTTCAGTAAAATATTAGTCCATCATTCAATATACCAACTTATACATACATGTAAGTTTTGCATTTAATATTAATTTTATATACTTGGGATGTATTATATGTATTGTAAGAGTATTGTATATACAAATTGTATTTATTGTTTTGTCAAATCAAATTAATAAATAAAATAATAAAAAAGACTAAAACAGATTATAAAGGTGAACAAATATTTAAAAGATTTAACTACAAATAATAAATGTCCTTATAAATATTATTATTATTATATATCATTTTTCCAAATCATTCTACAGTAAAAAATGACTAACCATTGCTTGTTTTAAAAGATTTTTCATTGTGATCCAAAAATATAGAATTGTCATAGGATCTATCAGCTTTCCGCGTCATACTTTCGTCAGCAAATGCGACCCTGCGACTTGTCGCATGACTTTCTTGGTCCAGTGAACAGCTTTTTTTTCTTCCATAAAGTGTTTTTCTGCGCCTTGGACTTATTGGTACTGTTATATAAATAATTAATTTTAATGTCAGACTTTAAATTATGCTAACTCAACACTTTACTTCTATGAGTTTTCACGAAAACATTTAAATAAAATATAACAGCAAATAACATCTTCATTTCTTTTGGATTAGACCAGGGGTCGGCAATTTTTTTGGCTATGGTTTGCTGTGTCACACTTCCAATTAATTCAGGGTGCCACCTTATTTTTGTTTACAAATAAGAAATGGTATATGTCTGTCACGTTAAATAATACAGTTATTTATGAAAATAATTTGATCGCAAAATTATCTTTTTGATATATTTAATTGAAAAACAAACACTATTAAATTCCAACACAAAAGACACGAATCATTATGTTTTAAATTTTAAAATATCATTTTTAACTCAAAAATCAATGATTAAATAAGAAGTATTACCAAAAGATTTTTCAAAAATCAACGTTCTAAAAATGAACAATTTTCAAAATGCTTGTTGTAGACGCCTCGCGTTTATCCGGTTTGTTTTATAAACCAATTTTAAAAACCAACACTAAAAAAGTACACGTTTCAACTGGTATCACAACAGAACAAAACGCATTTTAATAAGACCCGCTCAATTCCACAGCGGGAGTCCGAAGAAAGTTACAGGGTTAAATTTGCCCTCTCGTTGAAAGCCCCACAATAACACGTGTGATCTACAGCTTTTTAATGCCACTTGTCAACACAAGAGATGCTTGTGATATTATTTGACGTTGTGTGGAAAATTGGTGTTTAATAAAGCAAAAAAATATCATTTAAATACCAATATAAATATATAAATATAAATAAAATATAAAATATAAAATATAAATACCAATATAAAATATAAAATATAAAAAATTATAATATTTGATTTATTAGTATTGAGGGATGAAATCATTTAAGATCGTATTGCAATCATAAATTTTGTTACATGTGAAAAGATTTTTCTAACACTAACTATTATTTTATAAAATATAAAATATAAAATAATATATAATTTCTCTGTAGTGAGGAATGAGATCATTTATGATTGTATTGTAATCACAAATTTTTTTAGATCTGAAAAAATTCTTCTAAATCTTATTGTAGATGAATTATTATTTTTAAGGAAAAAAAGATTATTAATTATTATTATCGTTATTATTATTATTATTATTATGATTATTATTATTATTATTATTATTATTATTATTATTATTATTATTACTATTATAATTATTATTATAATTATTATTATAATTATTATTATAATTATTATTATAATTATTATTATAATTATTATTATAATTATTATTATTATTATTATTATTATTATTATTATTATTATTATTATTATTTTATTATTATAATAATTAATTATTATTATTATTGTTATTATTTAAAATTTTTCATGATTATAATTATTTGTATTTTCTATTCTATCAAATATGATTTGATAATAAAATTTCTATACATTTATTAATAATTCTGGTTGATTAGACAAGGAATTTTATTTCTTCCCTTCGTAAGACTTCATTGCATTAAAACAAATTTGTTATTTCCTTATGGGAAGAGTCCAATGAAAAATTTTGTTGGAAAAAATTTACCATTTTGATTAATATTTATATCTAAAATTTGTAATTCTCAATTCACAAAATATCTTTGAATTGAAGTATTAAAGAGAAATTAAAGAATATTTTTTATTATTGTAATTATCTTTACTGATTGATAGTCAAATATTTTTAAAAAATAATATCATTTAAATAATTTAGTTTTTAAACATAAAATACTTTATGATCCTATTCACCCATGGCAGGGCTCTCCATATCAGGACTCACTTACTTAAGGGTTCCTACCGACGAGAGACAGACATTTTACAATAGTTTTTTCAATGATGAAAGTTGTTGGACATTTATTACAAGTCGGTGCTTACTTCTGACTTCTTGATGTCCTTACTCGAATAAATCAAACAATACAACACAATAAAGTTTATTTAAAATCACTACAATAGTTACAACTTTATCTACACGAATTCAATAACAACTGCTAAGCTAATCCATTTTTCAATATCATGATTGATATACATTCTTTTGAATATTAACTTTATTCTTTTACGCTGAGATAGAGCTTTCAATTGGATATCTCTTTTCTGGTACGCTGAGAGGAATACTATGGGTTCGCTTTAAGTTTACTTTTTCTTTATTTCAACCTTCAAGATTAGAGCTTGACCGATTGTCCCGATTTCCGATTGTGCCGATTGTAATTCCGATTCCGATTTTGTATAAATTTTAATTTTTGTTAACTATTCGACTTTTTAAACGCGACTTGTTATAATTAGATTTTTTTACTTGGTTCTTCGAAATACGCATAATGTTTGCATTAAGTATTATAATATAATTAAGCAATGCACGTTTTGTTTCATCGCTAACCTATATTTATCCAGAAAAGTTTGTTGTCTTTTGACTTCTGTTTTTTTTTGTAAGTCAGAATAATTCCCTGTTATCTGTGAATTATTTATTTATCTTGAACAATCGGCTTTGGAAGGGGAACCGATTTCCGATTGTAGCGATTGGGACATTTTGATCCTATAATCGGCCCTATTGTGAATGTTACCGATTCATCGGTCGAGCTCTATTCAAGATTCTTCACTTGGTATTTGATCAAACTGTCAATCTGACTAAGTAGTTCCTTCCTTTTATAAATTTCTTGTAATTTATTTATTGATTGAGCTGATTTTGAAATATTTGATTTGCTTTACTAATTTGCAGCCACTTGGGGAATTTCATTGTTTTACCGATATCTATCAACGTCTGGTTATCTTTTATATTGGGTTATGCTTTTCGTAATTGAGCAATTTCACTAACTCTAATTGAATAATCTTTTGACAACTCAGGTTTTCCATTACTAATTAATTTTTAATTAATTAAAAATATTTCTTTCTAGAGATCCCGAATCGAATCTATTTTATTATTTTCGTCTAATCATTTGACATAATTTCATCCAAAAATATTTTTTTAAATTTTTAGTTTTTTATATTAATATTTGCACTTTAATTATTTTTTGAATTTGATGTTTTTATTTATTTCTCAATCAAAGTTTATCATTGTAGCTAACAGATTCAGTTGGATAACTTACGAAACGCTTGAGATATGGTTAAAGAAGTGTGGAATGATTGGATATCATTCTTCCAGTGACATCATTGAACCAAGATCCAAATTACCATCATAGCTTATATTTGATATGGATCGCTCACATCTCTTTACTACTACACTTGATAAGATTAAAAAAAAGTCTAAAGTAGCAATCATACTAACTGAATAGAGGTGAAGCCATTAGATCTTACAATTAAGAGTTAGTTCAAATATAAATTGAGTAAGAAATGAGAGGACTAGATCATCTATAATTATGAGAGCATCAAACATGCTAAGTCTGGATGATATTAAGGCTGCTGAATGGGATACTAATTTCGAATAGAATGCCTCCTAATGAGAAGAGGTAACCTTTTAATCATATTAAAACAGCTTTCGTGTTTAGGTGAAAACGACGATTCTCTTGAAATTGAATAAAATGAAATGGAAATAAACAAGTCTGATTCAAACCATGCAAACGTTTATGAAGTTGTCCAATTACAAAAAGATTTTACTGTTATCGATAATGAAAGTTGTGACGTTTTTGAAGAGTCGTATTGGCCGCGGCCCAAAAATGCTGCTTTTTTACACGTATAAGCTGCAGCCTATACTTATACATAGAATGACCAATTTGAATTTTCCTTCATTTGGCAGTTTTAAATTTCGATTTGGTATGCCTGACTATTTTATATTTCCGCCAAAGCTTGCATGGTTTACACGATTTCCAAATTTGACTTTTCCTTCTTTAGTGCACGTATTAGGATTTTATCAGTCGGCTAGTTGCATTTGACTACCGGATGGCAAATGTTGTGGACCCTATTTAATTCTAAAATTTTAAAAATTTCAAGCAGAATCATTCGAGTTTTTTTTGATGTAATATCAGCCAATATTCTATCTTCAGTTTCTAGGAGTATGAGAAATGCTTGTTTGATTCAGTTCATGAAGGATTTTCTCTTTGATGTTTGATTGGATATGATAGGCTGATGACATGTATAGGGGTATTCTTCATATATTTTACTAGATAATAATTCTGGTACTTGGTTGCCTTGGTTCAAAATGTATTAAATATAGAAATAAAAATTGAGTGATCTATTCTACCAATTTCCGTTGGTAATTTCATTAGGATATTTCTTTGAATTCATATAACTATCAGATTGGTTGGGAAATAAAAGTTATTTTTATGCAATCCAAATTTTTGCCCAGCAGGTATAATGAAAATATAAAATATAAAATTGCACGTTTTTATTTCCTAACTCAGCAGAATGATTTCCTGGCAAAATTAGTTTGGTAATACTGTTTGTCAGCTCATTAAATTTATAATAGAATTCAAAAATAAACACAAAAAATATTTGGGTCTACATTTCGAAAGGGACTTGTAACAAATTTAAAATTTACTTCATATCGAATTCATAACGTGAATAATTTGTTTGTGAAATATAGTTTTATTATTGCATGTTTTAATGATATAGAATCATTATTCCAGTTTTCTAAATAATATCTCTATGAATTATTATTTTATTTTTAAAATACATATATAACTTGATAAGAATGCGACTAAATTTAAAACTTTTTTTTATTCTAAAATATTTTCTAATTTTTTCTTGTAAAATTGAGTATTAATTTACATCAGGTAAAATAAATATACGTTATCCCCTGTAGTATATGTTATTAAATTTAATTATAGAATTTGCATTGATAGTTAAAATTATTATTATTATTATTATTATTATTATTATTATTATTATTATTATTATTATTATTATTTTTATTATTATTATTATTATTATTATTATTATTATTATTATTATTATTATTATTATTATTATTATTATTATTTTTTTTTTTTTTTTTTTTTTTTTTTTTTTTTTTTTTTTTATTATTATTATTATTATTATTATTATTATTATTATTATTATTATTATTATTATTATTATTATTATTATTATTATTATTATTATTATTATTATTATTTTTTATTATTATTATTATTTTTTTTTTTTTTTTTTTTTTTTTTTTTTTTTTTTTTTTTTTTTTTTTTTTTTTTATTATTATTATTATTATTATTATTATTATTATTATTATTATTATTATAAAATAAAGAAAATGGAAAATATTTAGACTTTTAAAGTATATTACCATTAGAATCATATAATTTGGTATTTGTATAAGAACTGCTCATCTTGCGATTGTCCCGAGAAATCGAAGGAGGCGAACTTGCTGTGTTGCTGACATTGTCAGGGTTATCTACCGAGAAACTTTTCATTCTTTCATTAAGTTTTCGGTGCATAATATCAGAATGGAATACTTAATTATAAAAATGTGTTTATTTTTACTTTAAATATTGAACTTTAATTTTTTTTAGTATTTTCTTAACCAAAAATATTCATTATTTTTCTTAAACTACTGCCTTTAAATCTGTTAGTAAAGATAGTTATAAGGTTTAAGAATATTTATTGCAACATTTTGAAATTATTTAATGGGTTAAAGAAATAAAAAACATTTACGCAACGTTTTCATCGTATGCAAAAACATTATTTCAAAAATCCGAATATTCAAAGTAGGCACTTTATTTTATTGAAAAAATATTAATAATATGCAAAGGTTTCAATGCCCAAATTATCGGAACAATTTATCATATTATGGTAAGACTTCGGACAAAGAATGCTATTCTTTGCAATTAAATGTTTTTTACAACACCTAATCTTTTCAAAGATTAGTTTAATTCTAATAAATAAAACTAATAAACAATAATAAATAACTTATGTATCTTATCAGTAATAACTGACTTAAACGGCCACCACTTTAGAAAAGACGTCTGTTGATTTTCTTCTTAATAACAATGGCTAATTTAGTCAATTTCTTTCTACTTTTTATATGGTAAGGTCCTTCTTAATCATTTTTCTCTTGATAGCCATGTCAAAGATTTAGACCAATCTAGCAATTCACTTCTCCAAATTAGATAACATTAATTTTATTGTTAGCATGAAACATGATGGGACACTATTTTATTTGTTGACGATTTTGCTTTCTCACTAAAATGATTAATGCTACCAACAATATTTTAAATAATTAATTAGTTCATTTGCATTTACGATATGAAGAATTGCCCGTTGATTTAAAAAAAAACTACATACGTCTATAATGTTTCGTCCGGTTCTCTCTCTTTAAATTTGTTTATATATGCAAATTAATTTCATAAATAAAAAATTTGAAAATGTCTCAATCTTGTGACTAGCTCAATAATTATACTAACAAAATATCTATGAAATTTAATATGTTAACAGATGTATACAATTATTAATAAAAACACTTGAAATTATCACGAAAAGTTTATTTTTCAAATTAAACTCCAAGTGTAATAATAAATATGACATTTATCTTTTTATACGGTGAATTAATCATAAATTAAAACAAACTTAAATAAATAATTAAAAAGACTATTATAATAATATTGAAAAAATATTGATAAATAGAAAACTTTTATATCAGTTAAAGTATATTAGGAAAAAATTATGTATTAAACTTTCAGGGCCTCCATTAATTTTACCTCCATGTTATGTCAATTTACGGACCGTGTCAAAAAATGCTTTAACCTTTTGGTGATCAAAATCATATTCTAACAATATATTTACTTAAAAGCAAATAATAGACACCGAAAACATACCTGCTCGGTGTTGTTAAAGCTACAAAAATTTTGAATTACTATTAAAATAAAACCAAATCAAAAGAATGTACATGTTGTTTTGAAAGCGTATGTGAAATATCAAACTGTAACTGTTGCATATGTGCAAAGATGAGTCTTAGGTTCTGGAAGCACAACATTCCACAGAAAATATTATTAATTGAAAACTTATCTTGAGTATGTGCAAGTTTATCATTGATATTATAAAAATTATAATATTAAATTTATTTAAATTTTGATAAATTAAGAGAAAATTAGTCAGAAAGAAGAATATACACAACTATTTTAATGTAATTTAAAAACAAATTAAATTTTTAAATAAGTCTATTATATAAGTCTACTGAGTTGTGAACATTTTATTAATTATTTACGCATATGACTTTTCTCACGTCATGGAAATTACTTAGGATTTTCTATTTCATTGAAACAAATTAGCATGCAAAGCGCATGATAAAAAAACAGTTTTTTTAGTCAGCTTAAAAAAAAGAAGTATTTTTCAAGAATCAAGAGGTTTTAGTTGTGGATTTAATAAATTTTAGAAGGTACTATAGAAGTAAAGAAATTGCAAACATGCGGGATGAAAGTTTGAAAGATGTATAAATGGATTATAAAAGCCGAGTTAAGTTTTATTCGCACGATTAAACAAATAAACAACTAAAAAATTTAGATTTTTTAAAATTATTATCAAGAAAAACTCACATATTATGTAAGGAGAACGAAGAAATCATATTGTCAGCTGAAGCCTAAGGTGAAATTTAAAAGGTTACTGAATTTGGAATATTTATCAAGAATGATTTAAAAAGACGTTCTTAAAAATTCACGGCGTATAATATATAATTTAAGAGGTTTGAAACCTTTTTATTTGAGGATTCAATTATTTATCAATCAGCTCGACGTCATTATTCTCAAGATACTGAGACCTGAAGACCTTTAAACTTATATCACACTTAACGGCAGACCTTTTTTACCAATACTTTGGAAAGTAAAAACAAGAGAAAAATGGTGAACTGTCAGACATGAACGAGAAAACATTTACACGAGAAGAACAATTAAGAAGTCTCATCAAAGAGTTCTAAAATGTGCCTATATGATTTTAGCCTTTTATTTGAAAAGTAAACTAAAACAATAATGAATCAAATGATTTACCTGGACTTTTAGAAATGCCTTTGTCAAGCAACTGTTCATCGGGAGGTTGTGAAACAGTAGCTGAATGAAAATGGTTTTCAATTTTCCTTTAACACATTTTTGATTATTGATAGGTATTGAAGATTTTAAATAGTTATTAGGCTTCGAAACGGAACCCCTGTGACAGTTCTCTCTGGAATCCGTATTAATTGTATCTAACCAATGACTATGCAAATTTGACGAATTCAGGATTTTATCGTCTCCAACTTGACCACCTTCTTCAACGGAAGAGGACTTGGCCTTCGTTTGGCAAAGCAGTAGTCGTCTCCTACTTAGGTTTGCCATGTTAAATGCCGTTTGTATCAATGATAAACGTCCATTACTAGTTTGGAATGCCATTTCATTGTATTCTATAAAGTTTTGGATTAATATTGAAAGCTACAAATAAAAATATAAATCTTCTATTTATTAATTATACAAAAATAAAAATTTGAGATTAAATAGTTTTTAAATAATTATTCATTAATATCAACCAAAATTTTATATAACCGTTTATGTTACTTTTATTCTTTTTGGACATGAATAATAATAGAAACCTTCCCAATCATATAGAAACATTCTCTTCAAACGGATCTTTATACTAAGGATAGTCTTTCCAAACTCAACAGAATGAATGCATCTACTACTGGTGTTTTTTCTAATCTCATCCTGCGGTATAAGATATCCAATTGCGAGTCAAAACTTATCAGGTGCCTTACTGTTTCCACCAGCAACCATGCTAAGTGGGCCAAGTAAAATTCAAGGTGGCATTTAGATGAGTCACAGTTTATCATGATAAACTTTGTAGGACTCTATTTCTTTTTGTTTTCTGGTTCTTTTTCTGATTTCTGTTTGAAGTATTTTTGCATGGCCCAATAATTTCTTTTGATATTGGTGGTCGGCTTCTTCTTCTAGTGAAAGTGTTTTCTAGATGAAATATGATTCTATTTCTTTTTGAGTTCATTATCATTTTGTTTTTTAGTTCTTTTTCTTTTTGTTTTTTTATGATCAAATTCTTTTTGTTGTTTTAGTTCTTTTTCATTTTGTATTTTTATTCTTTTTCTTTTTAAAGATTTTACGTCAAAGGATATTTTTATTTAAAAACGATAAAAAGAAGCAGTATAGGATTCCTTTTGAAATCCAAAATATTTTTAAGTATTCCATCCGACATCTGGATACTTACTTTTTACATGTCACATGATGGCGAAAATTATTAAATTGTGTGATATTTACTTATTAAATATTTTATATTAAAAAATACTTATGAATAATATTGATTTTGATTTATAAAATAAATCCAGAAAATTATTTATAACTACACCTTTTTCAAGTTTATTTCAGAAATTATCAATTGTAATTCAGAAAGTATGAATTGTAATTTAGAAATTATCAATTAAAATCTCAGTTGTATATAGCGTGCGGCTGTACAAATCCACTGTATATTTTATTAAATATACTTACACATATATAACATAGTAACACATGAATTCATTTAATAAAATAATAATTTAATAAAAAGGTTGCACACGCTTTATGTGAAATATATGTAGACTTAGTTTAGAATCTAAACTATCATTATGATTTGCAGCGTTTACACAAAACTTGTTGTGTAATTTTAATTCTGTTTCTGTATTCATTTGGCTTATTTGATAAAATGTCTATTTTTCTTTAAAATTATGTTATGATCCTGTCCCTTTTTTGCATTAACTATTGAGGAAATTGTATAAGTTTCATAGATACATACAACTAACTAGCATTGATATTCATGTTTGATTTTTGTAACGCACATTAGTAAGCGACACTTTATTAGTACCGCACGATAGATAAAAGCAAACGGCAAGTGTTTTTTTTCTCTGATTTAACCCTACTTATGACAATATGATGCAATTCTATTGGATATTTGATTTTATTTACCAATATAATATTTCCTCAACAATTATACTTTGATGAAGACATCCATGTTCGATTGATTATCTTGTTTGTCTTGGTACTTAAATTATGTCATTCCTTATTATTCATCTCAAGGATACACTTGATGATGATTTACATAATGTTGACATAAATATTGTTTGCATTTCATAAATGCAAATTGTTATTATTTTCAACGTTGATTATAGACACAAAACTCAGTATCATTCTTATTGCAATGGTAAAGTTGAAAGGTTACACTGAATCATTAAAGCAGCATTAAAAGCACACTCAGAAGATGCCAACATAAATTGGGGGAACAAACTACCATTAGTTCTTCTTGGACCTTGCAAAATCATATCTGAAGATACCGACATATCAGCAAGCCAATATGTGTTTGAAAATAAAATTAATTACGTAGTGATTTCAAAATATACAAAGATTTTTGCCAAAAAGCGGATGCAAGAAATGCGCTCAAACAAGTATATGATGGACCATTTCCCGTAGTCAGTTACAGCTAAAATTTGAAACGCTCGAAATTCAATTACTGACAAGAATAATTAGGGTTTCGATGGACAAGCTTCAGGTACCGATTTGGTTACTCCATAACCTAGGAAGGGGCTTTGAAGCTAGTTAATATCAAAATAATTTATATCAAATAATTAAAATCAATAAAATAATATAAAATATAAAAACACTGTTTTAATATTTTTATTAAATGAATTGTAGATTTTAAAATAAATAAATTGGTGTCACTTACTATTTAACTTTAAAACAATGCAGGTAAAACGGGATTGATGCAGGTGCCAAATGTTGTTCATCAATAAATTTAGAAAAGCTTTACTACCAAGTTTAGCAGGAAAAGGAAGGTAAACTGTAAACAACATTTTCTACATGATAAGGTCAACTTTGCTTTATTAGGAAGTACTATAAAATAGCGGCTTCACCAAAACGTACCAAAAACTCATGACATCAATAATTGGAGATATGATGTAAAATTAATTTAAATTAAAATACATCTTATTACAAGCCACCAAATTAATTTTAACACATAAACTGCTAAACGTTCCGTTAAAACAAATGTTGTTGGAAAAATAATTTGCTGCCCTGTGTACTTCAAATAATTGCTTTAAAAAAAATAAATTCATAAATTATACATGACTTTCCAATTAGTTTGCTAAAATATTTCAAATAAAATAATCATTAATGTTATTAATTAATATATTTAAAATTTATATAAAATTTTAGTATATAAATATAAGAATTACATTTTTTTGATTAATTAAATTAGGATCTAAACATTATTATTTTAAATAATTTAAAAGTGAAAATATATCCAAACAAATAAACATGTATATTAAGAGTCTTAATATATATGTTTATTTGTTTGAATATATTTTAATTTTTAAATTATTTAAAATAATAACATTTACATCCTAATTTTATTAAATTGCTCATTGTTAAACTTTTAAATAGCCTTTTTTATAAAGTTTTAAATTAAAATTATTGTATATAAGGTTGATTAAATATATTTAACATGACTCTAAAACAAATGGTAAATAATATCTTTTGTGTTTAATTAGGATAGTCATTGTTGTATTTCAATTTTTAGTTTTGAGATTTATTTGATCTTTAAGTTCATTAAATAACTCAGTTAAAATGCCATAAATATATACTTTTAGACATTCGAAACTCATTGTTTTTAGACAGATAATGGAACTGATTAAAATATTAAAAGCTCTTTTCAAACATCATATATTTCGACAGGTTCACTCACATTATCAAATAGAAACGAAAAATATATAAAGATTTTTAATTGCTTAATTGAACATAATTATAAATTTTAAGAATCATAAACCAAATAATTTATTTTTTTTAAAAAATTATATTTTATTTAAAAAAAATTTAATAATTTTTTACATTCTTAGAAAACATTTTTTAATATTAGACTATTTAACACAAGATTTACGAAACCCGTCAAATTGACAGATTTCAAAATTTTCAAAGTGAAATAAATGTAAAATATTTTTTTATTCTATCTTTTATATTAAATAATTTTTGTAATAATAATTTTTAATCAATTAATTAATAATCTCAATATGAGAATTACATTTATTCATTATTGTCAGTCATTTGATTATAATTTGTGAATTTTTAATATTATTATAAATATTTTTTTACATATTAGTTTCCATATACCACCCAGAATTCAAAAATACAAACAAAAACACACTATTTTTTATCAATTCCTCCACTCAACAGTAATCAAGAATTGTTTATATCCCATCATGTTTTATTAAATTTACCACAATGACAATAATGGCAGAAAAAAGATATTATACGTTTATTTTTCTTTTTAATGATTTATTCATTTTTTAAACTAATTTTTTTATTAATTATTTCAAAGATCGCAATCAAACAAATTTATTTTTAATTTTCGTAAAAATCATCATTCAAACAATGTTTTTAGTAATTAATTACTAAATATGATCCCATTTATAATCTATTCTCAGACTAATTCGATCAAAATCAGTCTCAGTTCACCTATTAAATGAACACTTTTAAACATATTATTTATCATAAAATGAATTAATTTGTAACTATATCAGTTTAAACAATAACAAAAATTATCAAATAAACAAAACATATTTTTAAAAATTCCTGTAGAATTGATTACATTATTTATAATATTTCAGTTCTATATTTAAATTTTATTTATTGAAATCAAAATATATTCTAATTAAATTTTATTTATTAAATATTTCAGTGACTTAAACTGCGATATAAAATGACTTGCTGGTTATATTTTATTTTTTCTTGCAATAAAACATTTTTTATTTTTCGAAAATAGATAATTGTTTTCTAATTAAAAAATATAACTTAATACGAATTTCAGTACTGCAAAAAGTACTTAAAAAAACACTGCCAACAATTTGTGTTAAATAGAAAATATTGATTTATGGTAGAAATATAAATGAAATAAATGCAATTTTAAATGAAACTGATTTCTGATTTCATATTTTTCTTATAAATAAAATACGATCCAGCACGATAAGTTTATTGACAATACAGAAATGAGAAAATGTCCAATGTTTTAATTAGCAATAATTACAATCAATACAATTTTAACATTGTGATCACCAGTCTAACCAACGGACATGAAACACTAATGAATACACCAAGCGAAGTTGAGATAAATTCCGCTATGATACAAGTTGAAACATAAGTCAAATATTGGAATTTATTTTTGAGAAAATTTAATGGATTTCAGCCATTTCTGAAAATGCTGCAAAGTAAGTTATTTTTTAAAGTTATAAGTTTAAAGTTATAAATTTTTAAGAATTGGATTATGATTTTACAAGGAAATTAAATCATTATTATAACTTATAATTATAACTTTTGATCTACAAGCTCATGCATATTATTATTAATAATGATTATGAATATTCACGAAATGATTTATTTTATGATAATTTATTTTTCGGATATCATTCAAAAAAAGTCAGTTAAATTATTTTTGAAGTTAGAAAATTATTAATTGCATTAAATAATTATATTTTTTATACATCCTTTGAAAAAAATCTTCGAATATTTACAAAAAATAATAATTGGGTTTATGATTATTTTTTTTGTTATTGTTTTTCGGATTTCAGGTTTTGTGTTTTTTCGACAGAAATATCTGAAATATTAAATTAATTTTAGTTTTAAGGGTAAATCTTATGAAGATATTTCGTAGCATAAACCTCAAAATTTAAATTAAAATATTTTTCTGCCATTTTTCTTTCTAAAAATATCTCAAAAATGTCTATAAATTAATTTATTATAGGGGTTATTTCAACTTTGGATGGCTGCATGTTAAAAGGTTTACCTACATGTTTTATTATTGGTTGTGTTAATGTGCAATTTTTTATTTCTATATCACTTTTTGTGTTTCTATAGTGTAGGGTTTGTCTCAGTGACTATTTTACAAACAACCTCAAGGTTATTTGGTGTGTTTATATGTTATAAATTTATTGATTTTTGTTTTATATTATAGGTGATTTATCTCAACTTCGCTTGGTGTACGTCAAAAAACTGTTACTAATCAATTTCAAACTCTGCGAATTTCTTTTTATAATACGTTAGAGCAGAGGTTACCAATCGGTACTCCGCAAGATTATTATAAGTGCTAACATTTGCTGAATAGGGCTTCTACTGATCCCTTCTAAAAACTTAGCTTAACATTTTTTATTAAAATAATCAAAGCACATGCACTGTTAATTGTTAAATTAAATTATTTTATTATTTTGGTGTTCCGCAATTTTGTTTTATAATCTTAAGTGGTCCTTTAATTCAAAAGGTTAGGAACCACTGGGTTATACGATCGAAAATTCTGTTTCCTTAATGACATAGTTGATGTCATCACTTTATTAATTTATTTGTATTTTTTTAAAATATCATTGCTTATGGGCGACAGAAATAGATTTGAAATTATTATTTTCCCTTTGTCATCTATACAGAGATTTTCCCAGAGTTTTCACTTTTCAGATCTTCACAATTCTTTTATACTTTTATTTTTCTTTTAAATTGCTTTGCACATAAATTTGTGCTTTTAAATTTTAATTTTGCAAACGACGACAACAATTTTCGTTACTTATTAGGAGTTTATGAAAACCTGTCGTACGGTGATCAACTGTTGTCGTGTCTAAAGCATATACCAATATCTCACTTAGCAATGATTAAGTTTGCGTTGCATATTTTTAGACATTCAATTTTCAGTTTGTGTTTAAATTGTGCTGAACGTTTAGTTGAATTTATACCTTATTCGACGATCTGGCGTATGAAGATAAATCTTTTCTTCTTCCATCTACCAAAAGTTAAATTCTGGTGTAATTCATTTTTAATGCTCATCAAGTCTTGGAAAAAGCGGCCTTGAAGTTCCATATTTTGGTATGATGTGTAAGGTTACTTGAAGTTTCAAAAGACTATTATGTATAAAAGTAGAAACTCGAATCTTGGCCGATATGAAAACTTTATCAGTCCAAAACAAGAAAACGACCAAAAACAAATTAGTTTCAGTAACATTTCACAGTTCTCAACTAAAAAATTCCATTATTTCATTGCTTAAATTTTTTGTTTTTTTTGTTCATCATATTACTTTATTAAGATTACAATAAAGTATTTTTTTTGCAAATTATATATTAGTATATTTATATATAATTTATTCTAGTTAATTAGATATCATTCAATTGAAAATAATTCCGAGTTATATTTTACACTTTAATATATAAAATTAATGAGTTTTTTTAAAGAATAAAATAAATAACGCTTCATGTTCATAGTATTAATATTGTTTATAAATTTTCTCTTTGATAAACTAATTCTTTAATAATTCTAAGAAATAATCTCAATATTTCATATCATATAAAAATTCCAATTTTTATTCAAAATATAATCTAGGATTAAAATTAATAACCAAATGAGAAATCACACATTGAAAAATAAATAAATTAAGAAAGAAAAAAACAAATCAAAATTAATAAGCAGAAAAACAAAAAGAAAATGATCTATATTTATATTTTCAAAACAGACAGAAATTAACAAAATCAAAGTGAGAAAAATAAGAAATAACGTTTGCGTTAAAACACGCAAATAATTATTGAAAGAATAATTGCATGAAAAAAAAATTTATTTTAACAACAAAATAGAGCAGAAAAATAAAATAAAAAAGTAGTGAAATAAATGTCACAATAGAAATAAAAAAATTTTACAGAATATTTCTTAAAAAAATTTAATTAATTTTTTAAAAATATAATTACTATTAATTTAAATTTTATATTTATAATAATATTATGAGATTTTTTAATATTAGACTATTTAACACTAGATTTACGAAACCCGTCAAATTGACAGATTTCAAAATTTTCAAAGTGAAATAAATGTAAAATATTTTTTTATTCTATATTTTATATTAAATCACTTAATTTTGCTTAAAACCTGCATTTTAATGTATTTGTAAATTTATGCAATTTTATCCGTAAATCTAATGTTAATATGAGCAAATATTTATTAATCGCAATATGAGCATTACAATTTATTCATTATTGTCAGTCATTTGATTATAATTTGTGATTTTTTAATATTATTATAAATAATAATTTTTAAAATATTTTATTTATTCTGAATATTTTATTTTAAAATTTGTAAACTTTCTGAAGATCCTAATCAACTATAAGCAAGGTAGTAGTGAAGTTTATTTGTCAAAGATCTCCGACAATCTGCTTGAGATTTGACGGAAATTTTTGATTTTGATCATTCTATAATTGTAAAACGTTTTTCATTTTGGAAAAGTAGAAAAGGATGCAACCAAAACAAAGTTCCTTAATTTACAGGGTGAAAAATGTAAAAATGTATAAATATAATGACAAGTAATAAACACAGTGACTTCACTCTGATCAGAGTTGGGTAGGTAATCACATATAATTTCTTATTAAATTAATTCTTATTACGATTAATTAACAAGATAATATAATATGAATATATATTATAAAAATATTATGTCAAATGTTAAAGTTAAACAATAAATTTTAATTGCGAATTATTTTCCATTAAGTAATTAATGTTTTTAAAATAACGAACAGAATAGATTTTGTCCTTGTATAAAAATGATTGTTTTTGACAGATTAATAAATCAGTTTCAGAAACGTGAGGTAGACGAAATAATTCTTATAAGTTAAGCATCAGTTTTTTTTTCAGATTTTTTAATTGCATTACGGTTGACTTAGGAAAGTTATTTTTATATAGGATAAATAAACTTAATTCAATTGATATAATGACGATGATAGTGAAAGCTTAAAAGAAATTTATTTATAATAATATTTTGATTGTTTAAATATTACATTAATTGTCACAAGGTTCTATAAAAAGAAACTCATATGGGATTTACTACATGTGGCGTTTGTTCATAAATAGAGCACTAATTTAAACAACAGAAAATAAATATTTTCACATACAGAAATTATTTAGGCCTTTTATACTAACTTTTTCTATAGACTGATGTCCAATTTCTTTTAACAATTTTATTTATTTTATTTATATAGATTTGTTTAAATTATTTAAAATTAAAATTAATGAAATTATAATGTGGAATCCTAAATTAAGTATAAGAAGACGATAAATCAGTGTACAAATTACTTTAAAATTAACATTTAAATTTATAAAATTTTGTTACTTTTGAAATATTAACTATTTGACACTTTAATTTATGCATAATTTGTATTTTTCACTGTTTCATAGCTTATCTCAAAAGCCTGCACGTCATTGTTTCAGATATTTTAGTCTTAAGATTTTTAGGAATAAAAGTTTTAAAAGTTTTTTTGTAAATATATTTTCCTAAGTTAATTGGATTCAGTTTTTTATTTAAATTAGTTAAAACGTTTCACAGTAATTCTAATAGCTATAACATGAATAGTTATTTTATTATTATTTAATAAATTTTAAATGTACAAACAAAAACATTACTGGGAGTTGGACTGGAATTCGAGTCTCGCAAATCACATTGAAAGCTTGACAAATGACTTTTTGATGCTGCACATCGAAGAAGATGATAAACTGGGTCGACTTCTATAAATGTTTTATGAATTATTTATTTTTTTCAATAATTAAGTTTAGGTGAATCAAAAAATGTAGTTTGAAGTCGGAATTTTAATTTCAATAAGCCAGAATAAATAAAAATATCCTTAAATTTATTAAAAGTGAAATATTTGTGATTTAAATAATAAATAATTATTATAGAAAACAGAAACAGTTTGAGAATTAAGATCAAACAGTTTTAATATGTATTGTTTTATCAGTTCCACTCGTTAATTACAATGGGGGGGGTGACTACGGTTTGCTTTATTTTCAAATAATATAATATATTTTATTATGATATTACTATTAAAAAGCTTCATAATTAGGATTTTTATGCTAATATTTATTCAAAATATTATAATATTCGAAAAAATATTGACGAGTATTTCGTTAATTAATTTAGATTCTAAAATGATCGTTTCCGTTTAAAAGATTATATATATTTAAAATTAAAGCTATGATTTATTAGTAATATATTTAATAAATATGGAAAGATTCAGTAAATAAATTTATTATTAATTTATAGAGAAAAAATAAGATGTGACATTTAAAAGAATGAATAAAAGGTTTTCACATCAAAAGATATAAATGAGAAACGACATAGTTTTCAAGATAAAAAATATAATAATAATAATAATAATAATAATAATAATAATAATAATAATAATAATAATAATAATAATAATAATAATAATAATAATAATAATAATAATAATAATAATAATAATAATAATAATAATAATAATAATAATAATAATAATAATAATAATAATAATAATATAAATAATAATAATAATAATAATAATAATAATAATAATAATAATAATAAAAATAATAATAGTAAAAATATTTATTTAGTATTTAAATTTAAATGGATTTCTGTTTATTTTAAATTCTAAAATGCTCTATATACAGTAATTTATTTTAAAATAATCATTCAAAAAGTAAATTCATTTTAATTACACCAATAATTTTTTCACATTTAATAATTTTTTCATTATATAATATTTATAATTAATTAATTCAATTCAAATTGAGAAAATACTGTATTTTATTTGCATGGATTTCATTGTATTTTAATTTTTGTTGTATACATATAAAAACTCATAGACCATTCATAAAAAAATATTATTATTTAAAAGTGTTTATTGCAATTTTCAAAGTTTCAATTAAATACTTTCCACTCTTTGACGGAACCACTTTTGCTTGATACGTTTATGTCTTTTTTGTCAATCTATCATTATTTTCTTTTAAATTTATATAAATATATATATATATATATCAATTCTAACATTATTATTTTGTTTATCTTCATTGTTTTCAAACATAAGTTTAATGTTTATTTTTCTAATTAATAAGAATTTTCGTCACAGCTTTTACCAAATTTTTTTTTAAATAAAACAAGTCACTCAAGAAAATAAAATATTTTAATTATAATAAATTAAATAAAATCATGTGATATTTTAGGATAGACAACTTTGACAACTTTCCTTTCGATTTGTAATTTGTTTCTGATAATTCCGTGATTCCTAAATTATATAGAAATATTTCACAAATAGCACTTATACTCACATTGTATTAGGTAAAATTATGTTTTTTTTCTCATAAAAGCTGAATATTTTGTTATTGATATAATCAAATTAATTAAATTATTTATAATTTATCGACCAAAACAATTGATATATTAATTTATATTATTGACTCTGTGAAATCAATTAGATTTCCCATTTCTGAGTTGAAATGCTTTTTTAATGGTTTAGCGAGGGAATTGTTGGCATTATTCTGATTGGATGGATTTTTATGACGGGCGATTTTTATTTTCAGTTCAATAAAGTTCTTATTTTACATATTGAATAGTTATTGTGACTCATAAATAAACGTTGAACATGCCATAGAGTGGCAGAAATTAAGGAAAGTCACAACAAAAATCAGACTTTTTGCTTAAAATGATTGAAATAATTTTGGTGTAAACAAATAAATGATAAATTGAAAATCTTTAAAAATTTGAATTTTTCATTGAATTTTCAATTAATTTGTTGAAAATGTTTTTTTATCAGAAAAACGAACAAGTTAGGGTTCTTTACAAGAGTGATTATGTCAGATGTGTTAAATTAGTATAAAATTATAGGGGAAGATATTGTTTTGAAATTCATTTGAGTTTGATAAAAATAATGAAATTTTTCAAATATTCAAGATCGGAAAATCATTTAAAGCTCTTATCTAATGTTCGGAGACTGAAAAATTGTTTAATTTTTGCATAACAGTCTTCTTGCAAAAGAATTTAGTATTCCATGTTAATTTTTGTTTTTGAAGTAATTTCTATAGGTTTCGTTTTCATTGATTTGAGATGAAATATGATCTCAAAAAGAATTATATTGTTATAAAAATTTGAGATAAAAGAAAAAAGAAATTTTAGTTCAAATTTATTTCTCGCTGTCGTAAAAAACTACAATAAAAGTAAAATTTTATTCTTGTGGTATTCTTGTAGTGTTCAAATCTTTAAAAGGTCGAAAAATGACGTTTTTTGGATTCTTTGTGTAGTTAAATGATGTTCGTTAAAGATAAACGAAACTAAATGACTTGAAACATTTTATTTGGAGATAAAAAGGTAGTGTGAAAGGCGATAAAACAGAAAAAATAAAGTCTTTGAGAATGATATCTTATCCTTATTATCTTTACCCGAAACTTTTAAAACCTAAACCTTACTAAGCACGTAATTTATAAGTTGAAAACAGGATAATTTCAAAATTTAATTAAAGAGTTTGCAATTATATTTTTTGGAAAAGGTTTACCGGCATAATTTTCAAAAAAAATATTCAAATGACCTTGAATTAATTAAATATATTAATTTGAGAAAAGTTGTTTAAAATTAAGTTTTAAATAATATTTATAAATAAATAATTTATTTTATTTTTATTTAATAAATTTTACTTGAATCATCATTTTGAAAAGTGTTTTGTAACGGACTGCTGGCCGGACGAAAAGATTCTTTCTTGATATTCTTTAAAATACTCTGATTTTTACTGCCCTATTTTTTTAAGAGAAAAAATAAAATAATCCATAAATCATGTTTACTTTATCTCTCTTCAAGGAAAACACAGCTTTCTTCCATATTCTTTTCATGCCCGTGTCTTCCTCGTCTTTTAAAGCAAATCCCGAAAATTTCTTGTTATCAATATGCTGTAACTGAAATATTTAATTAAAAAATTACGAGAATTTTAATGAAACAAATCTCAATTCAAAATTTGAGATGAGATATTTAATTAACTAATCTGTAAAAATTCACCATTAAAATGACCAATTTCTGTTGTAAAATATGATAAATTTAAAAAATGTCATTAATATTAATGTTTATGTTTAATTAATTGAATTGTTTAATATTTTTTTAGTAAATATGTTTTTTAAATAGATAATTTTTAGAATTATTTGTTTTAATTTATAATATTAATTTAATAAAAACTTTTACGACATTTCACAGTCTCCTAATGGGCTTCTTCATCTGTAACTGATTCAGGCAAAATATTTAGGATAATGGGCTTTCTTATTATTACAAAAAGCCATTTTTTAGCAAATGTTTAAATTGAAATGAGAATATCAGTGTTAGGCATTTATTTTATTAGGTTATTGCAAAAGTGAGTTTCATTTTGGTTGCTAGATTGTGTTTATTCGTCAAACCAAAACTTCACACTTGTAGATAAGAAATGGAGATGCCTCTTTACCCAACGCCAAGGCAATTTACATTCAAAGAGGGTTTATTTATGTATTTGGTTGGACGGAAAAGGAATTGTTAAAACCAGACCATTAATTCAGATAAGTATTGTTCAATCTACTAAAAACGGCCTGAATAAACTAATAGAAAATAAATTGCGTTACATTAAGACACGTTTAGACTACCCGTGTCTTTGGTCACTCGACAGAAACTTGTTACTTGACTATAATGTATAATTCACAGTCGAACTCATTTTCAGAAATACTGATTGTGAGTTCATTAACTACCAATTTGTTTAAGGCGCGTGAATGGCGTTTTGTGTAGGTTTGAATAAATAATAGTATATTATTTGAAATGGATGTATTTTAAAGCTTCAAAATGAATGGAGGGAATTATTTCAAATGCTGAAAATAGTTGCGTTGGTGTAGAAAATTTAAATATAAAGCGTTTTAAAAATCTCTCGAGTCTAAGCTTACCATTGCATTGTTCCTATTTTTTCAGAGAAAATATTTCTAGTTTTATATTTATTAATAATAAAACATAATTGACTAATATTCTAATCTAAATAGTTCATCCACCTAAAATTTTCAAAATAGCTCTATAAAACCTTTGAACTATTTGAAATTAGTTAATCTTTACTCTTTTAAGTATTAATTAAAATTAATTGTAATAAAAGTTTCAATATGTTTTTGTCAGAATAATTGTTTAAATCGGCGGTTTTCACACATCCAATTGTTCTGAACTGTGGAGAATCCCGAGTCTATCTTAGGAAAAATTAAGTTTTTATTTTTATAGAAATACAAATTTTATAAAAGTAAAAACAATTATTTTTTATATATAATTAATTAAGATATTATTATTAAGTTTCCGACCATCAATCAATGCTTTCTAATAAACACAAATTTTCACACTCATGAAAAAACACTAACATTAACTATAGTCAAAAACGAAATAAGGATAAAAGAATTATATCATTATTTTACATATAATAGATTAAGATATTAGCTCGAAACTAGTCTACTATTGGGAATTGCACTGGACGTTATGTTCCTCTAATATATTCTTTAATTAGAATCCGACATTTGTAAATAATTGAAATTTAAGTTTTCTTGGTTGTATGATTGAGCAGAGGTAAGCTTGTATCTACTATTGTGAAAGGATGTTTCAAGATAAAGTGTCGTCTTTTTTCTTGCCTTAAAGTCAAGCATTGCAAACTTATTTGGTGTCCAGTGTATCAGGATGAGTGTATAGCAGAGTCAACTTGACTCTGTTGTACACTTACCAGGTACAAAGAGAAATCTGAGCGCCTCCCGCGTAGTACTGATTAGAGCCATTAGCTCGAAACTAGTCTACTATTGAGAATCGCACTAGGCATATAAATAGATATGTCATATATATATTTATTTAGTAAATCTATTTCACCTACTTATTTTTTAAAATTTTTATTTAAACCAATCAAAAGCAAAAAAGTAAATTTTAATTGAAAATCAGAACGTAATTTGGCATTTTTTTCAAGAATCATTTTTCAACAATATAATTATTACTTTGCAGCAAGGGCTTATTTTGTTATTCACTTATCTGATATATTAATTTATGCTGCTACCAAGGAATCACAGTTTTATATTTATACTGTTAAAATCTATATTTTCAATATAATGAAAGAAAATTGTCAAAAAACATTTTAAATATTTTATCTCCATAAATACACTATATCCCTTATGCATAATATTATTTCCAATCATTAAAATCATTGTTTTAATCGTTTTAATTGTTTTTTATCTAACATAAAGTATGTTTTTTGTAGTTAACACTATGACGTATTTATTGAACTGTTTTAAATGAGTAAAGTTAAGATAACTTCGATTTAATCTTTGAATATGAATGTATTAATTAGGCGAATTTTTGTGTGCAAAGCGCACACAGACCGTCACATTTTATTTATATATAAAAGTTAGATATAAATACATATTGTTAATAAATATGTTGAAAGAATGATTACACTCACATAAGCAGTGGAATTTAAATAAATGTTTATACATAGTAATAATGAAAAATCTAGGCATTTACTTCAAATAGTTATTTAAAAATAAATTTCAAGGTCAATTATAACGTAGAAATTTCAGTAAATATTATTTTGCTTATAGGAAATTATATTTTTTGATCAGCATAATGTATGCTGATGTATTTTTTAAATATAAATTTGTAAAAAACGGTTATTATTGTTTAAGTTTTTACATATAAACAGCCTAGTTTGTGGTCAAGGTAAAGACAAACAAATATATGATAAATTTTAATTGATAGAGAAATTTCAGTAAGGTGTCTTTATCAATATGATTTATATATTTTTCTATGAAAAAAATCTGACAAAAAAGATTCTTAGAATTTATATGAAAAAACTTTTTCTCATTTATTTTCGGAACTCCGGAGAATTTCAAAGTTTCAAACTTAGAAAATAAAATTTCATTTAATATATAAAATTCGGAAAAAGTAAAACAAACATTTCAAGATTATAAATCTGATTTTAGCAAGAATATTTAAAATTATTTAATTTAAAGTTATTAATATGCTTTTGAATTTTAAAACAAAAATCTGGTAAAAATTAGTCCGATTGAAATTCTAAAAAGTTAGAAAATCATGCCAAATTTGTTCGTTGCTATTTAAATCATAGAAAACAAACGGAAGTTCCTGTCAGTCTCAATGAACTATATTTTGTGAATTAAAACAAATTATATTGTATTTGAAATAATATTAGTTTCTTGTGAGAAACTAAATTCAAAATTAATATTGGATAACATTAAAACAAAAATTGAATAATACGATTTTTATGAAATATTGATAGTCATGAACTACTTTTATTATTCGCTGTCATGTCGTTTTGGAAATTTAAAAAAATATTGAAAATACTTACTTATATAATAATAATTCAAACAAACAATTTTATCTTTATGAGTATAAATTGTTTAAATGTCATTGATATAAATTTCACATTTATTCTAAATTTAAACCTATTTTTATATTTACCTTAGCAATATAACCTTAATAAATAATGTCATTTCTTTGCAATACAAATTTAAACGTTCAACCTGGCGTGGGCCATCTATGACCCGCACTTAATTTGAATCTGTAATATGAAACCATGTTTTGTGTTGAACATGCTAAACTGATAGCACTGTACAAACATAAACTACACCAAGACACGTTGAGACAAATTACCTATAATATAAAACAAAAATCAATAAATTTATAACATATAAATACACCAAATAACCTTGAGGTTGTTTGTAAAATAGTCACTGAGACAAACCCTACACTAAGAAACACAAAAAGTGATAGAGAAATAAAAAATTGCACATTAACCCAACCCATAATAAAACATGCATGTAAATCTTTTAACATGTAGCCATCCAAAGTTGAAAAAACCCCTATAATAAATTAATTTATAGACATTTTTGAGATAGTTTTAGAAAGAAAAATGGCAGAAAAATTTTTAATTTAAATTTTGAGGTTTATGCTACGAAATTTTGAGTAAATGAGGATGTATCTTCATAAGATTTACCCTTAAAACTAAAATTAATTTATATTTCAGATATTTCTGTCGAAAAAAACAAAACTTGAAATCCAAAAGAAAGCATAAATTGTAAATTATATTAGTAAGTTTTAAAAAATAATCATAAACTAAATTATTTTGTGTACATATTCGAAGATTTTTTTCAAAAATGTATAAAAATATAATTATTTAATGCAATTAATAATTTTCTAACTTCAAAAAAAAATTAACTGACTTTTTTTGAATAATATCCGAAAAATAAGTTATCATAAAATAAATCATTTCCTGAATATTCATAATCATTATTAATAATAATATGCATGATTATAAGTTTGAATAATGATTTAATTTCCTTGTAAAATCATAATTCAACTCTTAAAAATTTATAACTTTAAACTTATAACTTTAGAAAATAACTTACTTTGCAGCCATTTCAGAAATGGCTGAAATCCATTAAATTTTCTCAAAAATTAAATTCCAATAAGTTGATTTATGATTCAACTTGCATTATAGCGAATTTAGTGTTATGACTTTTGCACATTTTTTCCTAGTTTTTTTTCTAATTTTATTTTTGATAAACTATTATGTGTGAATCACATTTTTGCCTAGAATCCGAATGATTTGGAAAAAAATGCCATCCACTTACAAAGGTCTTACTGAATACTTTTACATTTTAAAAATACTAAATTCTTATTAATATAAATAATTTTATTATGTAAACTATCCACTTAAAAATGCATAATGTATATAAAAGTATTAATGTGAAATTTCTTTACTGACGATTGGATTTAATGAATTGAACAAATTTCCGCGAAAAAGGATGTTATTGGAAAATATCTGGGATTATCTGAACTAAGTAAGAAAAAACAGATAGAATAAAGAGAAAATGTAAGCTTTGAGGAGTAAGTTAAACTTATAGTCTATTATCATCTGCCTTCATTTCGTGCTCAGCTAAGGTATGTTGGAGTTGCCTTTCCCCGAAGTGGGCTTCTTACTGGTTCTTCAGTCATCGCTTCCGAGATGATAGATAAAGTGTGCTTTAATCTGGTATTTTAACATTTGTATGTCATAAAGCGATAAATTGTTTCGAAATCCATAGAATTAAAGACCTAATAGAGCCAATAAGAAGATGGAAGATATATTTATAAGGAGTGAAAGTAATAACTATTTTGGCTTGATGCTTATTAATGTAAATGTCTTTTAAATAATACATATTATTACAAAGAGGTTTATCATATCTTTTATGAGTGTTCGAGGGTTTTGAAAAGTTTTCCTAAAAAATTCGTCGTTTCTTACCCCGTGCATTCACATTTCAAAACCTTCACAACCCTAATATATATTACTTGTGTTTAAAATGTTTTGTATAAATATATTACGGTATACATAATGTACATCGCACTTAAAATCGCGACTTTCTATAAAAATAATTATATAAATAATTCAACCATTATTATATAAATTAAAACAATACAATTAAATATAAAATATAAATTAAGAAATTAAAATAAAGAATAAGAATATAATAAATAAAGCATATAATATAAGACAGTTATTGCATTTAATACATTACTATGACGCGATATTGTTAACAGCTCGCGGTTTTGTGTGCGCAATTTTTACAACGTGGTATAAAGCGCGTGGTTATTTCAAGTAAAAGGAGTTTTGATTCGAGTCGATGACAATAAGAAACAGCCGTAAATAATAATCAAACCTTTGCATTTGTGGTATGTTCTTACGATATGTAATATATGTAAAGATTTCAACCAATTGCTCATATTATATTTATTGTAATTTGTTTTATAATACGGACTGGCTTACGTGTCATTCAAAGTTTCAGAAGAATTATAATCATTTTAAAATTTAAAGTTTTAAATCTAATAATATTTAAATAGTGAGCTTTATATTTAACATAAAATGTTAACATAGTTATTTTTTAAATAAAATTATATTCTTTAAAACAATTAATTAATTTTTTTAAGTTAATTTTTTAATTAAAAATATGATTTTAAAATTGCTTACGGAGATATATTTTTTGATATTTTTCGTCTTCTATTAATAGCATTGGAAATTATTATAGTGAATTGTTTAATTATTAAAATATTATATAGAAATTAAATTTCATTTTATATTTTACTTGAGCTATTACACCAGCAACTTGCACTTGAGCCATTCTAACTTCATTTTGTTTCCTACAGATATCATCATCCAATTCGTATAACTTTTCAAAGGACCGACTGTAGGAGAATCCGCTGCAATTGATATAAAATACAAATGTTTTTTGGGAAAATCGAAGTCATTTCAACTAACTTCGTTTTTAAACCTTTTAGGGTACTGATAACATCACCATTTTGTGAAATGAAAGATAAAAGTTCATTTTGTTCTTTTAACAAACCTGATCGAATATGTTGAAGAGGTTCCACTGTGAGTTTGTCCGATATCACATCATCTCTAGCAAGAATCTAATATCTTTCTTTAAAAATAATAATATTAATAACGTCTACTTACTTCTGGACAGTCACCATCTGGAGGCAAAAATTGCTCACGTCTCCAATATGATACTGCTTGATTTGTATTTAGTTGACGAACAAAATTTATAATTTGGTCATCTGGGGAAAGGCTTTTAATAGATGAGAGTATCTGATCTTGAAAGTCAATTAATTGTCGGTGCTGTTTATAATTAAAATTATTTTAAACAAAATTTTATTTTAAAATGGTATTTATATATAGTGCACCAATTAGTCAATAATTCAATCGACAATCTTCTAGAACTCTAGTACGATGGGAAGACTCTCTAACGTAAATATTTTTACATAATACATGACTTATGGATCATGTCACATATGTTGTCAAAAGAAAATTAAATAATATTTTTTTCATTGTATTTTGTTTTAGATGGACCGGTTAATATTTCGGACCTCCTTTACCCATACCGCCACCTTACAGAATTTTTTCAGCGGTTCAGATCGTTTCGGATAAACCCGGTTCATTGTAGCAAATATTTAAAAATAAATGTTTTACACATTATTTTAAACAAATTATCATATATTAACTCACTGAAACTTACGTTTCGTTAAGCAACCTGAGTAAAGGATACATAAAAATATTTCCAATAAAAAACGAAAATAAAAAAAACAGAGAATAAGATATTTGTTTAGCTGGTATTGTAAAATCTTTCATCGATCTTAAGACATTTACCGAATTTTGAGAATATAAAATATGATCTTGTTAATATTTTTTAAATAAAAATAAATTAATCGGTTTATTTATTTTAAATTAACTATTATTTTGTTATAAGTTTTATTAATTAAATATTTTAGAGAAGAAACGCAAAATTTCAAGAAACAAATATTCCATTCCAGTCGGTTTGTTTTCATCAACAATTGTAATTATCAACCATTTAAAACAAATTATTGCCTGAAAATAGGATTTTAAATCTAATTTAGTACCATAAAAGATTGGGGAAAAAACTAAGCGGAGAATTGTGTGAAAGTTGATATTAAAAAATTATTTTAATTTTGAGAAAAATAGTTTTTATTTAATTTTTACCCAACTCAAATAAATTTATTCAATTTTAAATCCTAAAATAATTAATTATAATTACTGAAAGATATTGCATTTTAAATAATAAACCTAACCTATAAAAATGTGTATGTCTCATAACCAAAAATGGAATTAGATAAAACCTGAGACATTAGATTGGATAATATACTATAGAGGGTAGAAAAATTTTACATGAGAAAAAAATACCTGCACACAATCTCGGTTCAAAAAATTTCAAAAATAAAAAATACTGATAGTTAAACAATAAATTGTACCCAACATTTTTAAATTTACAAAATAAATTATGAATTTTTTTAAAGTCATTTTTGATTATTCTCAAAGTATTTACTATCGTATGCAGAAGAGACCATGTAACTATGTAAATTTTCCTTTAAAATTTAGTTAACTTTTAAAGATTTCTGTAGAATATCTAATGCCGATAAAACTGAATATTAGAAAATTTTTTTGACAAAATCAAAAATGAGAAAAGAATAAAAGTCTTTTCTCTTCAATTTCGTTTAATATTTGACATGCTGCTATGGAAATTTAAGAAATTCTTATTGTCATATCAAAACATTATTTACCAAATATCTAGCAAAATTTTGGATAAATTGTAGATATTTTATATTTAAATAAATAAATAGATGTCTTGCCTTGATTTTGTAGAAAAGTCATAACAAATTAATAAAATCTATCTATAAATTAATTTTCATTAAAATGTTGCATAAACAAAAATATTTCTTATATTAAAAAGCATTTTAATAATTCCAGGTTGCAATTTTAATGTTCTATTAACTGTCCCTTGGTATATCTATTGGTTAGAATATTTTGTAAATTTGACTGTTACTATTGTGGTATCAGAAACAATCTCATATATTGTTGGAATTGTTAATTGATACTCAAGAACACATGAAGTCAGAATGAAACTGATTTACTGACGTTGGTCTCGTTGCTATTTAAAACCCAACAACTGTATTTGTGTATTTTTTGAAATTAGAATATAAAATCTCACACACAAAAAACAAAAAGCAAAATTAAGTGTAAACATTAACAAATGATGAAACAAATACGAAAATTGTTTAATAAATTAATTTAATTGATGGTAAAAACAAATAAATCTAAGTAAAAGTGAAGTGTCACCTAATCAAGCTACAACAAAACATAAATTCTCAAGAATTTTTTTCTCTCGTCGTGATAAAGTAACTTGATTTAGGAGTTAACTGTAATAAGAGAGTACTATTAAAGAAACTAAAATCTTCCCAAATTCCGATAAATGAGTGAAGAAAAAATGAAAAAAATATAAAAAATAAATGTTTTATCAGATTTGTTTATTTTATTGCTTGAAGCGGGTTTCTTTAGGTTCACCTGGCCATAGAATAAAACAAAAGTTGTTTGTATAGGTGAGATTTCGAACGATTGAAATTTGTAGTAATTAAAAAAAGGTATTGTGTTGAGTTATAATTTTGACTGAGAACAATTACAACTTTTTACAAATTTGCCAATTTACTTTTTTTGCTGTCGCCCCTGAATAATGACATAAACTTGAATGGAATATTTGAATAATTTCTCTTTGGATAGTTTCTAGTTCCTGAAACAAAAACAGTCAAATTTTCAACGAAATTTAAAATAAAACTTACGTCTAGGACACTTGGCAAAGCTTGACTGTGATACTGATCCTTCATTTTATTACTGGCAACCAATTGCAATACATAATTATTATGAGCATTTAATAATCCCGGAATGAGTTTCGGATCATATTTTTCTCGCTGTAATTGGTACTGGTCAATGTAATCTCTATGCAACTAAATTATTAAAGAAAAATGATTAAAGGGCATATTTTCGAAATTTTTAATTATCTTTTGTTTCTAAATAAATAATTTTTATTTTATTTTGTTGATATTATTTATGTAAAATAAATTTTATAATATTTAAATAGTATTTTTATTTTAAGTGAAAATAATTTTGTTTATTTATAGCATTTTAAAATGTATTTTAAATATCAATACCGAGTATTTTTCGAAAATAAATCAAAAACCGAATATTTTTAAAAATGCAAGCTCTGTCTCCAAAATAAAATCCAATATCAAATTGTAAAATATGCAATTGTAATTTAATTCAATTATTTATTGTTTCACTGTGATATCAATAGAATCATATCAATAAAACTTGGATATCATTACTAATTCATAGTCAAAAAAAATAAAAAATTCTTAATGTAATTGAAAAATTAAAAGAAATCAGAAGTGAAAGCCAAAAGAAGTTCTTATAATAAATTTAATTATAAAATTTAGTTTTTTTTAAAATTCTTTAAAACTATGTCAGAAAATGGAATTATTGGTTCAATAAAAATTATTTCTTAAAAATTATTTTTTTTTAAAAAATTAAAATTAGCCCGGTCTTAATTTCGGTAAAACGCAGTTTTATTAATTTAAAATTTATTGAGATTATATGGAAATATATATTTTTTAAATATATAATTCTGTGAAATCAATCAGAAATATCAAATACACTTGGAGTCTCCGTGACCCGGGTGTGACTGGGAAAGGAGTCTTGTCTCGAAAAATCCTTTGATATTTTTAAAATAATATATGAAAATTAATATTTTTATTAACATTATCATACATTTGTATTTATTAGTTAGGAGTTTGTTTATTTTTGACTATTTTTAAGTGAATACCTAAGGATTTATTCAGTTTAAATAATATAATATATTAAAAAATAAACTAATCTTATTCAATCTAAATTAAAATAAAAAAAAAAAACATTTAAAGAATATTCTCTTTTTAGGAGATTTTTTTATATTCTGATTGTTTGTTTTTCTGTCAAATATCAAAATTTAAAAAATAATAGATTAAAATTTTATCGCAAAATATATAAGTGTTGAATTAAATTTTTATTTTTATTTGAAAAAAAAGTTATTCAAGATGCATCAGAAATTATAAAATAAAAACGTTGAATTTTTAAATTTCATTAAATAATAAACTTATTTATATAAAATAATAAATAATAAAAATATTTATAAATAAATTCTTAAAATATTTTATGTATTAAATTTTATGTTTTACCTTTCGTATTTTGATAACTTTGTCTAAAATCACTAAATATAATCCATAAATTTTATTTCAATCAAAAATTAACTATCTCTATTATTCTTATTTAAGCAAAATAAAAAATTAATTTTTCAATTTTTAAATTTCATATTTTAAATTCAATTTAAAATATTTTTATGAAATTAGACTTTAAAAATTTCATCAAATATCAGCTTTTCTTATAATGCTATAGAACTTTAAAACAAACATTTTTCACTTTTTCACAACCATTTTTAACAATAGAAAACAAAAAAATGAAAAAAATTGTGTAAAAAAAATTATATAGCGCAAGACTTCAATAAATGTTGATTATTTGTAATAATTTTATATACAAATATGTTTCTTTAATTGAATTCTTAGTGATATTATTATTGCATAAACATTAAATGTAGCGAAAAATTAATTTCTTACTTGTTCCATCGTGTCTGATTGATCATTGAGCATTTTCTCCACTGAGCATCTGAATTCATAAAGCTTTTCTCTTTGACTATTTTTATGTGCTGAAATAGCTCGCAAAGGATTGCACACGAGACTGTCAAAATCATCACAGAATTCATGGTAAATCTTAATTTATACAAATGTTATTATATATAATACTTTGTCTGTAACTGAAGATAATGTATAATTTATGCATTGTACCTGCTGCAAATTTATTATGGAAAATTATTTGTAACATTTAATTATTATTAATATTATTATTTTTTTTTTTTTTTTATTATATTATTATTATTAATATTATTATTATTATTATTATATTATTATTATTATATTATTATTATTATTATTATTATTATTATCATTATTATCTATTTATATATTTTTTTATGATATTATTAATATACTATTTTTTATAAATAAGAAAGTTATTTGACGTTAAATATTTTGAAGTTCTTTAATATTATTTCTAATTTAATTTTTTTATTATTTTTCATTTAGAATTTTCTTTGTCTTAATTTTATTTTTAAAATTTGTGTTAAAACAAATTTATATAAAAATAAGCAGAATTTTAGATTCGAACAATTATTTATATTTAATTTTAAATAATTGTACCTAAATATTAATTTTTCGAGATTTTTGAATAAATTAGTGATATTTTAAAAAATTATATTAAAGTTGTTAATTAGAAATTTCGCAGAATTTGAAGAAAAGAGAATATTTATTATTTAACCATAAACTTATAATTATGTCTTCTAGTGTTTTCACAACATTCTTAATTATTTTATAATTTAAAAGTCTATCTATAGCACGGATGGCAAAACTATGACACGCGTGGCACGTATCAGCCACGAAAAAATTAAGTAAAACCTCAATATTATGTGTATTCATTAATATATTTTTTTAATTTGAAATGATAATATTTGGTACAGAAGTTACTTAGGTCTGTCAACAAGTAAAATTGAAAACATAAAAAATTAAAAAAAACTATTTTCAAAGTAGAATTGTCTTCAAAAAATATTTGTTTAAATTCACACAAAGTGCGTAGATCGTAGTAATTTAATACGAATTTTTTTGTGCATAATTATTGTATTTGCAATTTTTTTATTTTTATAAAAAAAAGTTTTCGGACTTTATTTTTTTAACGTGTTTAAGTTTTATCAAGAAAAAACGGATAAAATTTTTTAAAATTTCTATTTTCAAGCTTTTACAGTTTTGAATTAAGGTATGTAATTTAGAAATAATTTATTTTTACATTAAATACCTAAAATAATATGACTAATGAATATAAAAAACAAAAATTATCAGAATCAAGCAGCAGAGAGTTTCAAAGTTGGTGGACTGAAAGGTATGGAAGGATTAATAAGGACGATAAAGCAGTTTGTACATTATGTTCCGGTACGGTAGTGTGTAGAATGTCTTCTGTAAAAATAGATTTTGAAGCAGTACATAAATCGCTTTCTGAGAAAAGCCAAACCTAACAAATAGAATTAATTTCTCAAACAATTAAAAATAGAAATAATCAGTCATCTTCTTTAATGAAATTTTTTAGTAGTCATCCAAATATAACTGCTGCTAGCTTTTTTGCCTCAATCGCAATTGTCAAGTGTGGTCAATTTTTTAGTGATGAATAATATATGAAAGAAGCATAGTTCAATTGTCTATAAGCTCTATTTGAAGATTTTGAAAATAAAGAAAAGATTATCTCAAGAATAAAAGATATAGTGTCCAGTTTAGAAAAGGAAATAGTTTATTTCCACTTTGAGAAACTCATTGTTTATAAACGGAATGTGATGATTCATCTCTTGTGTTTGAAAACCAAAAGCATGTTTTTGCATTTTTCAAACTGTTAAAATAAAAACATTGTATTCACATGTTAACCACTTATTTATTGAAAACCAACTGATACTGATCTTTATATTTCTCCTAAATGTTTTTTGTGAATTTAAGTATAAAACAAAGAAGGTAAAAAAATTATCTTCGAATTCATTAAAAACTGTTAAAGAATGGCTCTCGGAAATTAATGTTATTAATTATGATAAAATAGATTGTTGATAACTTGAGATAGTAATGCAAATAATATCAATAGTACATGTAAGAATAATGAGCATACATTTATGTTGATATTGCCGTACTGTGAAGGTTTTGCAAATTAAGTAAACAGTTTGGAAATTTAGATTATAAGATCGTTTCTTATTTGTATCAATTAACATGTAATGGTTGTAATGCTGGGGTTATTGAACATTGTCCATTGAAGGAATAGATCAATATTAATGAGCAAAATAGGAGCTGTATGGGTAAAAATAGGCATGTCTAATCTTTAAGTTTTATTAAAATGTTTTATTAATTATTTTGTGAACCATTGTTGATAAAGTCATTGGATCCAAGGATTAATATGCAAAATTGTTTTAAAGTTTTTGGTATTTTAAAAATAAAGTTTATTTGTTAATTATAATATTTTTAAAGTGAATTTTAAATATTTTAAGTTTATATATTGTTGTATTTATATTTTTATAATGTTATTATTATTATTATTATTATTATTATTATTATTATTGATATATTTATCCCAAAGAACTTAGTCAAGAAATAAATAAATCATATTCAGACATAAATTTACCACAATTTATCGAATTCAGTAGATAAAGAATAAAATATAAATAAATTTGTCAGTTCCTATTTTAGGATAAGCATTTTGTCATTATAGATATTAGGAAAAATAGCAGATTAATCTAGATATAGATTTTAAAGTATATAAACTAAAACAAAATTGAAAAAATTTTAATAATTTTAATAATAATTTTCATACCGGCTTTTATTTTTCTAAATTTTTTCTAATTTTTCAATTAATTGTCTTATTGTTTTATTCATACTTTTATATATTAGCAATAAAAGTTTCATGATTAAATTGAATAGAAAACCTTAATAAAAACTACGAGATAATAGAATAGCAATTTTTATTTTTTATGCATTAGCTTGTCGATTTTAATTAATATTTAGAAAAGAATTTTTCATTATTTTTTTCTAATAATAATTATTAGAGTTATATTTTATCAAGCTTTATAAAGAAATGTAGAGAAGAAAAATAAATTTTGCCGGTTTTGACCAAATTCATTCTCAACGGCAAAAAATACTACGCAATTTTTATTATGTATTTTTTGTCACATTTTATTAGAATTAAATCAGGCGAAATTTACTTGATTATAATTTATTGTTGAAAAAATATATAATATTAATAAATTATAATATCCCTTAACACATTGACTGTCACATTATAAAACTAAAACTAACACAATAGATTATTTTTTTAACAGTTTTTTTACGGTTCATACATCTATTTACATTGAAATTAAATAGTTGACTTTCGGTTGATATTAGGGAAATGAAACGTTTTATCAGCAAAATGGAAAAATTTAAAACGTAAAATCTGGGGATTATTCATTTAATTTTGTGAAGAATTTTGTGAGTTTTTTTATTTGTTTTAAACAATATTTTGAAAAATTGAAATAGTAATTTTTTGTTTTATGGTGCTTGTGGGAGTTTTGAGAATTTTAATGAAGTAATATTATCTTGAATTGTGGATCTGGGTTTTGGAATTTAGGATAATTAAACAATCTATTTTAATAAGATTGCAGAAATATCAAATCTAAATGACTATAAAAAATTGTTAAAAACAATTTTTAAGTTTTTTTAAAAAAATATTGGAAAAACTTTACTTTCAAAATAAATCAAATAGAAATATCAAAATTTTCAAAATTTATTTTCAAACTATTTTCCTAATTAGATTGAAAAAAGATTATTTCATTGTCGGAAATTGTCATTTTTTGTTTTGAATAAACTTTCAAACTTATATATTTTAGTAATTCTTTTGTGAATTGTTTCTTCTACCAGGAAATGGTCGTTGTACACTATAGGCTTTATTTTATTTGCATCTCCATATTGATATGTGGCTCAACAAAACGAATAATATTTATTATTTAACGAGTATTTATGTTAGATACTCCAGGGCCAAATTCAAACTTATAGCAATTACAAATAAACAATGAATTAATTAACTAACGATTAATATTATATTACATGTTTAGTGAAACCTAAATTGAATAAAATTAAAGATGTAATCTGTGCGTAAGATTTAGAGTGTTTTACCCAATTGTTTAAAAGTATTAAAATGTTAGAATTAGTTATCAAGGATTACTTATCAACAATAATTACTAATCAATAATACTTAATTAGAATATGACTTAAATTAACTCAAATAAACATTTTTTTGTTATTGCCTTTTTTATTGCTGATTCACAATTGATTCACAAAAACATAATAAAGACTTTTTATTTTTTTCGATATTTCATTGAAAATTTTAAATAATTTGTAAATAAAATATTTTAAATAGTTTAATTTAAAAAATGTTGAAGATTTTAAAACTTACATTTTAGAAAATATTTGATTTTGAAAATATCGATTTGTTTCAAAAAAGAAATAGATAGATAGATAGATAGATAGATAGATAGATAGATAGAATTATTTAATGTATTATTAAGTTATAATATTTGAATTTATTATGGAGAGACAATTAAAACTTTCAGTAATTGTTGAAGTGATTAATTAGGTTTTGTGAAAATTAACACTTCTTAGAGAATGAAATACCATCAGAAAAGAATTGAAATATTTTAATGAAGCTCTATATTTTTGCATTGATTAAAACAAATTTAATGATATTTTCCATGAGACATTAATTATTTCGCTAAATTCATTTTGAAAAACAATCAAATAAATTAGATTTCAAACCTTTTGTCAATTATATTTCGGTTTTAATCTGCGATTTGTTTCGACAATATAAATGAAAATACTCATGGGAAATAAACGCGCGGAAAAGTATCATTTGTTGGTAGTATGAGTGAAGTAATCATATATATATTAATTTCTATGTTGTTTGTACATGACAATGTAACAGGTAAATACGACAGACTTTTTCTTATAATATTTGCTACTTGATACTTTGTGGGATGTAGTATTTTTGATTAATTCACACTTTGAATATTTGTTTTGAAAATCCAACCCTTATTTACTATTTTATAGACAATGTTTTAGAACGTTCTTCTCTATTCAAATATAATGGAGCTGTCAAAGAGTAAAGTTCTCTCTAGTTTCTCGGAATTAGGAAAGATATTTAGTAATATTTTCAGAAAAAATTCAATCAAATTAAAGTTTTTGTTGAAAGATTTGATGATTAACTTAGCATATTTAGTACTTATTTACCTTTCATCGTTATCTGTATTTATAACTCCAAAGAACTATGAAAACTTATTTACTTTTTGAAATAAAGTGGAAGCATTTCATAGTAATTATATTCCGTCAACAATGCTCAAAGGAAAACGAATTTCTGTAGCATATTATTATCTTTTGTTTTTTTTATATTTTTTCCTCTTATTTTTTTATTGTTGTTCCCCTCTGAAAAAAAATTGATATGGATAAATATAAGAAAATAAATATGAAATTCGTAGAGATGAAAACGTTAATAATAAAACGTTAATAATAAAATACGTTAATAATATTTCTTTATAATTTTATTCTATTGTAATACAAAATATATCATACACATGCACACAATGACACAAAATATATTAATAAATTTTATTTAATATTGATTTTTTTGAATTTATTTAAAATTATTTTCGTCCTAAATTTCATTAAAATGTTTCAGTTAAACACTGAGAGTCAATAAATTAGTTTGTTTAACAAACAATGATGTGATATATTTTATTGAAAATATTATTTCTATGAAAAGATATATCAAATTTATTGACAAATGTAACAAATGTCCAGTTTCACGAATAATTTATTTAAAATAACTATCATATAAAAATCTTTTAATTTTAATTTATTAAAAATTGATTAAAATTTGACATGCATGGAATTTAGAGACATTTAGAGACATTTAGAGACACTGTGTGTAAACGTTGCTAATATTTTCAGATTGCCTAAATTAGTCGAGCTTGGTAAATGTTGTTGTTCAGAAATAATGTAGCTTTATGAACCTACCAAATCTGAAAATTGTGACTGTTTGTCGGTAGAACTTATAGTATTATTTTGATAGGATTTAAGCCGTAATCGTAATAAATATTCAAATAACAATAGTCACAAATTATATCAAAGTTTTTTCTTAAATGAGTTATGGCAGATAGCTTTATGAAATGCCGACTCAAAATAAAACAAGTTTCATCTACAAATAATTCAAAAACAAAACAAAACTACTACACTTCTTTATTTAAACTAGACATTAGTTTTTTTGATATTGGTTTAGAAGAAACGATGATTCCTTCTTTCATTTTTAAAATGAAACTAAGTGATTGTCTTTCCAGTGAAGATGTTCAATTAATACATTGAAGAACGTTAAGAAGAATGTTGGAGTCAGAGAAGATAAGGAGAACTTCCATTGATAAAAAACTTAATAATATTGGATTAATGTTAAATAACGGTACGAATGAGTTTTGTTTACAAGTATGTGTTGAATGGTGTATCTAAAATCAGATTGTGCAAATAAAATCTAAAGATGATGCTCATATTAAAAAAATTGATTAATTTGAGGAAAGTATTAGGAATTTCTAAATTTAGTGTATTTTGAGGAACGTATTTTGAAATTCGGTTCAAATTACTGTTTTAAGAATCGCATGGATGAAACAAAATTGTATGCGAAAGTTGAACGTTTATATTTTCATATTTCCCAATTGATGAAAGACATAAATGGTAATTATGTGAAGAGTTCGTTAAGTGCAAGTTTGACAAAGGTAATGAATTAGTTATTCTTGACCATGATATGTATATAAATAAGTTGAATGATGTGTTAAATGCTTGTGAAATTAAAAAATGGTCGAAGAATGGAAAATTGCCTTGTAGTATAAAATAGTATAAAATAGCAAAATTTTTGAATGAATTATTAAAACCGGTAATGCAATAAGAGTTTGAATGTAATGATAGCTTTAATTTTGTTTCTTGTATTGAACAGTTACAAAACAAAGTATAAATTATGTTATGGTTTCGTTTAATGTTTGCAATTTGTTTACAAATGTACTATTAATTGATAAATTGACTGAAAATGATTCTGAACATACAGAAAGAAGGGCGTTTTGTATACTTCGGTTAGATTGTTTTCTGATCTCGTTTATCAATTTACATCTAATGGGTGTGATGCCACATACATTTGAGAGACTTCCTGTCATCTATGTACTCGAGTTCTAGAGCATTGTCGATCAAAAGGTTTGACCAATATCAATAGAAGCTGTAAAAAAGAAATTGGCATGTCTGATTTTAAAGTTTTGTTGAAAATTTTTAATAATTATTTGGAATGTGTGATATGTGAGGCAGTGTTGATAAGATTATTGGATACAAAGATTAATGTGCAAAGTGAATAGTTTGAGTATGTGAAAAATTGAGGTTACTTTATTGTCTAAACATTTTTTTAAAATTTAATATTATTTGCAATATGTCAAATTAGAATTTACAAAGTTAAATTTTTTTTTAAATTGTTTCATTATTTCAATGTTTTATTAAATTATAGTTAAAAGTTTAATATTTATAAAAAAAATTTAAATTTTTAAATATTTATTTATTGAAATGTTTAATTAAAATATTTAATTAATAAAAAATAATTTGTTTAAATAAATATAAATAATCTATAATATTGAGTTGGTTTTTGGTTTCTGAAGATGACAGTTAAACTGTCTAAATATATCGTACGAATAGTGTTTTATTGGCGTTTTCTTTTAATAATAATAATAATAATAATAATAATAATAATAATAATAATAATAATAATAATAATAATAATAATAATAATAATAATAATAATAATAATAATAATAATAATAATAATAATAATTGTTAGAAGTTGCTAACACATCATCTAGAATCTAGATTCTAGATTATCTTGATTAACATTTATATTAAAAGAACTCATTTTCAAAAAATTTATTTCTAATTCAATATTGTTTAATATTTAAACAAACTTTCAAGCGTTGAACCAAATAACTTAAAATAATTTATCAGAGAGATTCAATATTAAAATATTTATAAAAGTTGAAGAATTTTATATTTAAAGCTATTTATGCCAATCAAATTTTAAAAAAATTATAAATTACAAGTTAAAAATTTTACTAATAAAAACTTATTTTATCTTTTTTAAATTATTTATATTCATGTAAATCTCTCTGACAAATAATCCGAAATATTCAATTTTCTTATGAAAACACCTCACAATAATAATTTATAGTATGATCAAAATAACTGTTGACTTTGTTAACGGATTCAATAAAAAATATTAAAACAGATTTCTTAAATATAAAGATTTGTTATATAAACATAAATTCAACTATGTTTAAAAATTTTTGAAATGAATATCATAATAATCTGAAAGTGAACCTTCTCAAAACTTATCTCAGTAAATCTATTTCTTTTTCACGTTGATCATTAGAAAATATATTTTTACTTTATTTGTTTTTTTTTTCATACTCACCTTTACTCATAAATTATTAATCACTCGCTATGAATTAATCTCACTACAATAATCACACGTTACTTTTGTTACAAAAAATATATCGCTCCCACAGTATTGTCATATTTCATTCTATGATTACTTGTTTTTCATTTTATCAGTAGTTAATAGTCAGATAATCCCGAAAATATTTTGTTTATTAAATTAAATTTTAATTTTTTGTTTAAATTACTAATTATAGAATACGTTTTTCAATACTCTAAATAGAAGTTTCTTAAATTTTACGGTTTTATGATATTTGGATGAGATTGTAAATTGATAAAATTCATGAATAAACATATTTTTTTTAATTCATTTTTTTTTTCAATTTAAAGTATTAACAGTTTTTGTGTTGTGATTAAGATATTTGGTTAAGACTATTTTGAACATATTTCCTCTCTTAGTTAATAGCATTAAAATTTTTTATCATAAATGGTAAAGACGAAATATACGAAGTAAACATTGTATATTTTTTTAATTTTAAATATTATTTATAAAAAATATCTCGGAACTCTATACATTTAGCTATAATTTTATTCTGAACTTTAGGTGTATAATATATTTTTTCATTTGTCTAAAAATTTCAAATTTTCAAACAAAAAATAAAATTTAAAGTGTTATCACCCTCACGAGATTCTTAGTTTGTAAAATTTCATTTCCAAATATTACAGAATCATAAGATTTTCAGAAAACGTTATGAAAAATGTTTTCATAAAACCTGAAATTGTTTTTATGATAAACGAAAATAAAAACATTATTCTGACAAAAATACCAAAAGTTTTTCACATGTAGCATTAAAACGGTGAATCCTGGAGATATTATTGATACTAGAGATCGATTTAAACAAAAAAAGAAAATCTGAAAAAAATCCTTTAATAAATCTAATTTATTTATAAAAAAAATAATGAAAAGATATTGAATTAAATTTTTAATTTTAAATGATTGTTATTTTAAACGAAATGATTTTTTATTATTTGACGAATTCATGGGATGAGTTATTCTCAAGGAAAAATATTTAAAATATAAAAGATCATTTAAAAAAAAATTTTTAAATCTGAGAGAAAAATAAACAATAAAGACAGAAAATCTAGAAAAATCTGAATAAATGTAAAAATTTGTTGCTTTAAATACATTTCAATTTGATTGATCAGTATTGTGTCAATACCGAAAATTGTCTATTAATAAAAATGTGAAGAAATTATTTTTGTGTCCTTAATTAAAAACAAGGTTTACCATAAAACTACAATTTGTATTATTATTATTATTATTATTATTATTATTATTATTATTATTATTATTATTATTATTATTATTATTATTATTTTTATTATTATTATTATTATTATTATTATTATTATTATTATTATTATTATTATTATTATTATTATTATTATTATTATTATTATTATTATTATTATTATTATTATTATTATTATTATTATTATTATTATTATTATTATTATTATTATTATTATTATTATATTATTATTATTATTATTAATATTATTATTATTATTATTATTATTATTATTAATTATTATTATTATTATTATTATTATTATTATTTATTATTATTATTATTATTTTATTATTATTATTATTATTATTATTATTATTATTATTATTATTATTATTATTATTATTATTATTATTATTATTATTATTATTATTATTATTATTATTATTATTATTATTATTATTATTATTATTATTATTATTATTATTATTATTATTATTATTATTATTATTATTATTATTATTATTATTATTATTATTATTATTATTATTATTATCATCATCATCATCATCATCATCCTCATCATCCTCATTCACCACATTTTTAAACCGACCATGTAATTAATGAAACAAATAAATATTTATCATTTTTAATTTATCGGATTTATATATCTAATAAAATTCCGAAATTCTAATAAATATTTAATGATATTATTAATTTATTAAATCAATGTCATCACATATAAAAAAAATCATGATTTTGGTGAGCATTCGTAAATATTTGACATTGACAAATGCTATAGAAGCAAATAAATAATGGAAAACCTGACTGCTTTATGAAACAACATAAAAAAGTTATTAAAAAATTATTTTAATTATAAATATTAATTTTTCTTTGAAAGTTTCTATTTGAAAAAGGAATCTATCGTATTAAGAAAATTGTACCGAATATTGTTTAATTGCATAGGATTTTTCTGTCAGCTTCATAATGAAAGAAAAATAAATTCTTTGAGATGCTTTAAACAAGGAATCCTATCAAATAAATCCAGACATCGCCGGAAGATTTGATAATTATTTAGGCAGTGAACAGTTTCGTTTTTATGGCTTTTTCTTTTATAAAATTCACCCGATTGGTATGTTATTGAAATTGAATTGCAGTGCTATTTTAAACAAATTTTATTCAACGGGTTTGTCAATCAAAAACAATAATTGCCTTTTTAAAGAAAAATCATTGATAAGTGTTTCTTTGTGACGAGCAAAGGAAGCAGAAAGCTCCTAAGGTTTTTTGAACTTGAAATGTTTTTTAAAGAATTTCGGTTTTAAAGAAAATAGAAATATTAATAAGAAATGCCCGATTAGTTGCAAATGATATTCATTCCCTAAATTTGTGTGACTAAAATAAGAAAAGTAGACTTTCAAAGGAAATCATCCAACAAAAAACGATTTTTTTCACTGGTTACCTTTTGCTTTTACGTCAGTTTAATAATTAAAAGTTTCTTATTTCTAATTACTCCCCCTGAAGATATATGGTCGTTTTTGAAACATTGAGTAAGACTGCCTATTCTTTATGGGTAATTTTTCTCCACTCACTCATGAGCTCCTTGAAATTTTCAGTTTTTTCCAAACCTATTTCAAAAGATATTTTCGGGCTAGAACAAAAGAATTTTAATTCATCGGTTTTAAATGCGTCAAAATACATAGCATTTAGAATTCATTATCTTACACAAAAAACACCAAAATGTAACACAAGACAGTTCGAAGAATAAATAATAAATATTTAAATAAAATGAAAAACACAACTAAAATTTCCTTAGGAAATACAAAACATTTATTTAAAATTAAATTAAATTAATAAAACACAATATTGCATAATACTGCACAATACTGCATACTGAATCGAAAATCCATCTTAACAAAATTCCTATTGTTTTCAACTTCGACTTACTTTATATAATAGTATAATCTGTTTGATTGATAATTCTCAACCCTAATCCTCCTTTCTTTCGTGATCTCGTTGTATGACAATATAATTAATTAACCTACCATGCCCTTTCCTTCACATAATAATTTTCTTCATCTTCCGATTAATCATGCTGTCCTAATAGTGGCTTTTCGAATTCTTTTTTGTTTATTTTTCTAGTTGTTTACCCAAATTGGATTTTTTTTAATTGAATACTTGAGGATTTTCTGTTTTTATATATTCTCTGGCTTTTCGACATTAATTTTCTGCAATTTCACATTTTTTACACCATTCAATTCCCTTTTTTAAATTTTGTTATCTTTATCAAGCCTTTTAAAATAATCTTAGATTTATTACCCCAACAATAGCAACTGAGGGAAATCCAAAAAGCACCTTCACTCGGTCCATTCACAGGTTCCTTGTAAAATTATAAATAGGAATAACGTTGACTTCGATAAGGTTCAGACCTTGTTTGTGCTGAATTAGCCTGTAGCCTCATCGTCGGAACCATTAACGATAGACGGAAACGTTCGTCGAGAGTAGTACGAATAAATTATGTATAAGGTTTCGTGGAGAATAAGATAGATAGCTGAAGAGTCGAGAATTTGATTATTTTGAAAAACCGTTTCAATGAATATAAAACAAAAGTAATTAAATTGCAAATTTTCGAAAAAAGGGTGGTACGCTGAATAAACGTTTTAAAATAACTAAAATACTTCATCAAATCTGAGGAACAAGGCCAAATATATGCTCAGATCTTTGAAAGATATATTAATACATAACAAATAAAGTGGATCATTCTAAAAAGAAATCGTAAAAATATATAATAATTGACAAGGATATAGAAAGAGAAAAGACGTAAGACATTCCATTGGTAGTCAAGAAACCAAAAGCGAAAATATCATGAGGACTATTTCTAAAAATGGAGCACACCCCTTCGTGGATTTTCACCCACTTTGTACATTGCCAACATGGTAGTGGTCATGGGTAAATTAATGGGGTAGTAGAATAATCTTGAAGACGTTTAGGTAAGAGTCAATGTTAAATCAAACCATAACCCAATAAAGTTAAATTAAAATAAACTCTATTAGCCAACAGTATGGTACTCACCTAGTTGTCAAAGATTCTTGCACACCAGACAAAAACTAACGTATACGAGTAGAAATAGTCATTCTTTGCGAGGCTTTATAATTTAGTATTTCTTGAAAGTTTTGATAGATTTCTTTGTATAGTTTACATTTTCCATAAACAATCTTCAACCATTCAAATTTATTTTCCACGATACAATGTAAAATTCTTAAAATTGTCTATTTTCTAGTATATTTAATGCATTTTTAGATAAATCGCTTACTACGATGGCATTTTTATTTCATTCTAATATTAAGCAACATTCATTAATGACTCAGTAAATCAAATAAATACTCTGAATAAATTTATTGTTGATTGCATACTTATCGAAAAGGATTGATGGAAATTAAAAAAATATTTTTTACAATATGATAAAACAAATTAAAATTTAATAACGGCTGTGTAGGTTATGTGACAGTCGTAATGAATGTTATTCATATTGAGTCCAATCTCGTTGTGAGTTTTGCAAGATAATACAAAGATTTGTGACAACTATTCATAAATTATTAAATTCGAGACAATTTATGGCAAATAAAAAATGTTTTTTTTAATATTATATTAATGACATTTTATTTTCAAATAAACAAATGTTATTGTTTGATTATGTAAACTTTACATTTTAAAGTAATATTTCAACTATTTAATAACAGAGCGCAAATATCAAAATCTAAAAATTACTAATTTATTTATTTTTATTTAAAATAGCAAGGTATACAAATTAGTACAAAATGAAAAATTTAAACGCAATAAAATGTTTGCCTGAAACAGAAATATACTGGCAGATAATAAATGTTTAAAAACAAAAAAAAATATTTATAGCAAATTAAAGATTTTTTGAAAAAGTGTTATAATTTAGATGTGGATTTATGCTTAATTTTAATATAAATATAATTAAAATATAAATATCAAGACAAATTACTTATTAAATTGTCTACTCTAGAATAACAAAAACAATACTGAATGTTAAGGCTAAATTGACACTATACAAAAATGTTTTTAGTTAGTTTAATTGGTAAATTGTGGATATTTTGATTGAATTTGTCGTTGTTTCAAATGTGACACTTATCATTTATTTAAGAGGTCTTTTCATCACTAATTCCTAAATTTTCCACCATTGAACAAATATTACAGGCCAAAGCAAATAATACTTTTAGTCGGCTGCATTCCATGTGCACTAAAATACGGTAGTTAACTTATTACACTTGTAGTCACAGTGAGGTGAAAAGTGACCTGGTTACATAATTGGGATATTATTATGATTATTATTATTATTATTATTATTATTATTATTATTATTATTATTATTATTATTATTATTATTATTATTATTATTATTGATATTAAGTAGTTAAAGAAAAATAGAAAAGGAAAATGGAAAATGATGATTATGAATAAGAAATTATGTGATTCAATAAAAAATATATATAATAATATTTATATGTTTTCTCAAATATTCATGCATAAATTTTAAGAAAATAATAAAATTTATGCCTTGAAGTGCATTTTTCTTTTGTAGCTTGTTTACAAAAAGAAGAAATTATATTGTTTTTAATTATTAAAACAAAATTTGTTTTAATAATAATAATAATAATAATATACTTTTAAAATTATTAAAAAAAATCAATAACCTGTGCTTCTGATGAAAAATATTGTAATAATAAATTCCACAAATCAAGAAAATCTGATGAATAATTTGAGCTGAATAAAATCAAAAAATAATTAAAATAAAAGTATTTATTTTAATATTTTAGGTTCATAGTCGAAAAATCATTTAAAAGTTTTCAAAATATTCATTTTTTTTTGAGAAATTGTTAAAAGAAAATTTGTATTTGAATTCAAACGAATTTTTTTCGTACAGTTAAAATTTTAATTTTTCCTTTTAATTTGATTTCTACTTGAAAAATTTCAAGAAATAGTAAAACGCAAATTTCGTAATAAACTTACACAGATAAGCATTATTTCTCAGTTTTGCATTAAATCTTATGAGAATAAATTCATAATCTTTTCATAGATTTAAATAATTCTGAGTTTTCATTAAATAATTTATTATTTTAATTGATAAAAAAAACTTTTAAAAATTTTAAATAATTAATTTATTGTTAATTTAATTTTAGTTTATTTTATAATATAATATTGTTTAATTTTTTATCATTGTCATTATAATAACTATGGTAATAATCTCTATCTAAAAGAAATTCAATTTTAATTTAATTTTCAAACATAGTCTAATTGAATTGTATTTGGATATTTGATTTCAATGTCTTTTATATTATAATAATTCATGTGTATGAATACCTGCACGTTTGATTAATGGTCTTGATTCTGTGTGTTCTTAGATTTTATCATCTTTTATTATTTATCCTAATGATGCATGTTATTTATGTTACACATGCAGTATTATCTGCTTTTAATTAAAAAAATTTAAGATCAAAAATATAAAATGGAAAAAACGTTAAAAATTATTCGTAGCTTTTGTTCAACAATAAAATTATGAAATTCAAAATCCATGTCTTTGGTTTCCATAAATATGCATATCAGTAAATTTTGAATGTATTGTTTTTGATTTAAATATTTTTTAATTACTTTTATTAATTCAATTAGTTGATTATGTAGCTAAATATTTATTCAATTAATAAAAAAAATAAAAACTGTTTATTTTTTTAGACACATTGGAAAAATTTGATAATTAGGTTTTTCAAAAATATGTTTTTAAATAAAACTATTGCCACTTCTTTAGCTAGAAGTTTCGATTGGTAATGTGAACGAAATCTGAAATCTTTAATTGGTTTTTGTATTACATTCTGCCATCTTTTCAAATTTTTACTCTTCTCACAAAAACGTTTTCTATCACTTAATCTTATCCATAACCTCTCATATTTTTATACATATTTCTCAATATAACTGAAGATCTTTCGTATATCTGAAGACTCTTCCAAAATAGAAATCTTTATAATTTTGATCGAAGAAAATTCTGTTATATTTTTTTGTGTTGTATTTATCATAATTTCTATTTTTGTAAGTTCTTTTCTTTTAATTTGACGGTTATTGTTGTTTTAATTAGGTTTCTTATGGAACATTTATCATTCCCAACTAGATCTCCTGATTTTTATTTATTCCAAACTGTGTATTTTTATTTTTTCTTACAAGTTATTTTTTGTCTTTGTATTTTATATTATCTCCTTATTTTTGAAGGTCATGTTTAAATCTATTTTTTCGAAAACTTTTCAGTTGTTTTCCGTGAACTCTTGAAATCACCTCAGTTTTCTCTAGAATACGCATATTTCGTATCTTAACTTTTTTTTTCATATCTTCATGTCTAGTTTGACATGTTCCACGCAAGTACTCATAGGTTTTTGAGTACTGCCTGTATTTCTGTGTTCTAGTTTTTTGAAATTATTTGAGTTTGTAGTCATATTCAGAAAGGTTTGTTTTTAGTGCAAGAAACTAAGGTTTCATTTTCTTTTTCTTAGTACTATGAAAAATAAAAAGCTTTCAATTCTTTCAGTGAATAACTACTTTTTTCATAAAAATATGCCTTGAAATAAAACGTATCCATGTACTTCTCAAAGCTCTATCAAAGCTCCAGTTCCAAACGCTACTAAGCATTTGGAAGCATAACATGGCATTTACACCTGGTCTAATTAAGCCAATTGAAATTCGTGTATATTATCCACACCGTTTCCTCTGTATAGAAATTTGATGTTGTTATTGTCAGAATATAATTAAGTTAATTAATTAAAATGATTGATTAAATTAATTAATATTATTAACAAATTAAATTAAGTAGCAATTCAATTAAAGATTGTGTGTTGTCGTTTGATACCGTTTGTTGAATTCCTTATTCATACATATCTACATAGAACGATATTTCTCAAGAATTAGTTTGAATAATATAATCGAGAAAATAATTTTTGAATTAATAAATATTAATTATAATTTGATTTTTAATTATCGATAAAATAAATACTAAAACACTGTAGCTCACAATTACTTCGGAACTTCAATTCATTAGAATTTGTAAACTTATGATCATTACAATTATTATTATTATTGAAAATGTTATAAATAATTAAAATTAAAATAATTTAATTTCAAATCATTATTTAATTTGAGGGCCCTTAGAAAAATGTCAAATAATACAACTCAGAAACTCCAAAGGAAAGCTATTTCTTTGGAGACTAGAATTTAATTTTAGACTGCCTCAAAAATGAAGAAGGTTCAACGTCTTCAGGTAAGAGTATTGGTCTGAACGAAGACCCTTTTTCTATGTACTTCAAGTTTTGTCTGAAATGTTATTATCAATCACAGAAAAATAGAAATTCGAAGAAAAGTTCTGAAATGGCGAAGAATTAACAGAAAATCAATAAAACGAAACTATTAAGTAAAAATGAAAAACAAGGTCATTATTAATTAATAAGTGCATAATAAAACGAAAGCAAAAGCCGAGAACAGAAAATTATCTTGACAGCACAATTAAGTAGAAATAAATGAATGAGCTGTATATTTTGCTGATCAAGCTCCTAAACAAAACTTTAGGAGCCACAAATTTAATTTAAATAGCAAATTCTGAATTTTCAAGGAAAATACGATTGGTTGATGAAATTATCGGTAAGATATACCCAAATAAAATTGATAAGCTGAATCTAAAAGGTATGAAGAGACACAGAAAAAAGATTAACCGAGACTTGGACGAAGAAAGTTAACAGATTGTGAAAAGAATTGAGTTGCTATTATTATTATTATTATTATTATTATTATTATTATTATTATTATTATTATTATTATTATTATTATTATTATTATTATTATTATTATTATTATTATTATTATTATTATTATTATTATTATTATTATTATTATTATTATTATTATTATTATTATTATTATTGTTATTATTATTATTATTATTATTATTATTATTATTATTATTATTATATTATTTTTACTACTATTAAAAACTATAACATAATGTTTAATAATTCAATTAATAATGGAAAATGTATTTTGAAATTTATTTCACTTTTTGATCGCAAACCTTTACTAATTAAAATTTAAAAGTCAAAATCGATATTTAATTATAAAAAATTTTAATTCCAAAAAAAATTAGAAATTTTATGTAATATTTTAGATCGATGAAAAATAATTTAATAAAACTATTAATATATTTTAGATTTAAATTCTTGATTTAAAGTATATATTTTTTAATATTAGATGACAAAAAAGACAAAATTTGGGCATATCTTTATGTCTAAATTCTTCTATATATTCAACTTTTTTGAAACGTTTATCCATTGCACTCTAATATTAAAATTAATCTAATTAATTATTTTTAATGAATTTTAGGGTTTTTAAATTCTATTTGTTTAATAAATATGAAGGAAGAGGTATAGAAAGATAGTTATCCTTGAATATTTCTTACAGATAAAAATAAATTATGTTGCTATGGACTCTCACAAGTTTACGTACTAAGTTGTTGTAGAAAAGGTTATGCCATAGTGATTATAAAAATGAGCTATACAGTGATCAGTTATCTTTGTCTTCGAAATTTATCAAAAATGTTATAACCTTCAAAACTTCATAACATTGTTTTTAACCAACTGGCAATTTCACTAACTTATCTCCTATTTTTATACAGTTTTTCTTTCTTTTAAATTGATTTAATGTTAGAACTTCTCTTGAATTTATTAATTTGGTTTATTAATTTGTTGTCGAGCTATAGTCCATTTATCTTTATTAAATTTCATCAGTCCTTCATTGAAGTCGGGTTCCTTTTATCTCAAGTTTTCATTTATTCTTCAATTTCCTTAACTCTAAATAAATAATTTTGTTGAAAATCCGGGTTTACCACACTTCTCATTGAGAAGTTCTCAGGCTTACCTTGAATAAGGTTTCCCATTGGATTAAGGTTTTGCATTAGCTCATTAATTTGCAAATATATTTAATTTTCTCTAAATATTTACCATATTGATTTTATTTCCTTATATTTGAATTCACCTCATCCTTTTACATCCGATCATACCAATTTCCCCGGTAAAATATTGAATTATTATTTTGGATTTGATGTTTCTATTGATTAGACCTGATTTTTGTGATTTTTAATTGTTTTTAGGTCGAACCCAAACCATTGAGAGGAAGAGAATCTATGACAATTGAATTTGGAATTTTTATCGACGTTTTTGAATTATTGTCATTGGTAAATAAAAATGAAAAGAAAAGAGGTTGAAAATATTCGATCAGTAGTAAAGCTTATTCAGGATTTTAATGATAGTTTTTATAAAAAGAAAACAAAATAGTTTATTTAATAAATTTTTAATTTTTAAAACATTAATTGATAATAATAAAATTTATCACTTTATTATTATGGCTGAATTCAATTACCTTGTTAAAGACTTTGAGAACTTTGTACATATTAACGACAAACTATCGCAAAATGTTTCATAGGTTTCACTGACTTCTTTTAATAATTGATTAACTGAAAATATAGATTTGCAATTATAATTAATTTTCAATAAATTATTTTAATGAGAATTTTCTATTCGATATTATTGTTTTTCAATTATTATTATTATTCAACTTTAAAACATTTCAATCAATTACTAATAAAATAAAACATTTTAAAAAGATTTTAAAAACATGCTTTTATTTTAAAATACGTTTAAAAGAACTAAATAAATTTTCAGAATGGTTTTCAAAACATATGAAGAAAAATAAAGGAATTTTGGATTATTTTAGTTAAATGTTATTATTGCTATTTTCTATTTATTTTCGAAAAAAACTTAAAAGGATCTAGGTAAAATATTGTTATGTAAAATTAGTTATCTGCGAAATGTGTAATAAACAATTATTGATCTGACTCCAAGGAGTGTTAATAATAACAGCGAATTTCTGATAATATAAACTTATATTGATCAATACAATAGATTAAAAAATTATAATGGCGCAAATAATTCGATAACACAACAATACGTATTATGTGCTTATTACGACCCTTTGGGAAGAATAACACTTACAAAACCGTTTGGACTCAAATATTCGATTGTTGCTTCTGGTTTCAACATTCAATAAAATCGATTTAGCGGATATTCCAATAAAAATACATAAAACTCACCTATTTCTACCAGATGAATTATAAATTTTTAAAAATAAATTTTTATCATAATCCAAATGCATACTCAGTTAGACTTATGAATATTGAAACAATTTGGAATGTTTATATATGAAAATGTTGACCTTACTTTAATATTTACAAATAACCTTTATCTAAACTGTCAAAAAAATTCGCTCAATATCATAATTTTCCAATATTTTCAAAAAAGAAAGATTTGTTTAAATTGTCAATTTATTTCTAATATAAGAAAAAATAAATTTTAAATTTACCTGATAAAAAGTGACCCCAAACAATCCTTACCTTAAATAACTCAGAAGTAATAAAAACGTGTGTAATTCGCAGTTATCGTGTGATTCTGACAGCATGTCACTAATAAGTGTGTTTGTATGTATCGGTCGGTATACTCATTTTCCTTTTTATAGTAGATTAAATCGGATACCTTGTATTTCCGAATAAATCTTTTCCGTTCAAATCTTTTTTGTTATGTAATAATGATAATTAAAATGATATAAAAGTGATTTAATATAATTGAATTGCATAGTTATGAACAAATACACATTATTAAATAAAAATATAAACAATTGTGATCTCTGTCAAAACATGGAGTCGAAAAGTGTTATTATCAACATGGACAAATGTGGACATTCGTTACATCTTGATTGTCTTGTTATTGATAGATTAGACAAAAAGACAGCCTGTTCAATTTGCAAAACTCGATTCAAGGCTTTTCAATATTGGTCAGAATCAAATTCAGTCGAAACAGCAGTTGTTATAAAAAACTATTGGAACAGTTTTCGACTTGGACAAAGTCATTTTCAAGAATCGAAAATCAAAGGATACTCGTATTTATTTGGACAGTACAATCTGTTTGTCAATGGTAAACCTTTCATCTTAACAATTAACATAAAGAATACAGATCACTATTGGTTCACATACGGATCAACAGTGGATGACATTCGACCTGTGAGTTTAGAATTCGTGAAAAAACAATATTGTAACATAATTCGTGATTCCATTAACGACTTCAGCATTACACTCAAACCGAATGTTTCTGAATCTGATATTTTAAAATTAATTGTAGAAATTATTCCTTCCACGACTGCCGTTGGGATATTTTATTGCAAAATTTTTATGAAAGATGGGTTAGCCCCAGAAGATTTTCCGGGATTTGACGAATTGAAGTCAATTGCAAATTACTTACCAACAAGAAAACAAAACATTTTAAGATCAATTTGTTCTTTATCAGTAAAGCTTTCCAAATAATGGAGGATTAAATAAATTAATCTAAAAAGATAATGACAATATTAACATATACAAATATCATTAAGCACTCTATATCCACCACAGAAATACTTATCATTCGAAGTTTTCTAAAATTTCATTATCATTTGTGCTGAATGAAAAATCAAAGCCCATTTTCTATTTTAAAGAATGAAAAACAACACGCATAAAATGTTTTATAATATTTCATATAAATATCGTGAAATAAATGATTTAATTATTCTTCCTCGTTTGACCATTAATACTTTCATTACAGCTATTTTGTATTATTAATAGCACCGAACTTTAACGAATACCCAGTTTGTCTTTTAGGCACAGGTATTTGGTCACGGCTCAATTGGAATGGCAATAATGAAGCATGCACTTCATCTTGTCCTCTCTTGCTTTCAATTTTTTGTTTTTTTTTATTAATTTACTTACATTACTTGATAACCATTGAATTTTGACTATTCAAAAACAGGTTTTTACACAATTATTAATTAAATTACTTTGTCCCTCATTAATAAGTTAAGTCAAAAAGTTAAGTCATAAATTACTTATTTTATTTATTTTAGAAAGTGAAATAAATTACTTATTTTTATTGAACATTTTCACATTATATTATTTAATAAAAATTGTTTTTTATTCATATAAATAACAGAACACCATGTTTTCAAATATATATATTTCCACAGCTCAGCTGACTTCATGAGACACTAAACAACTTCTATAAAACGATTATATTTATAAGTTAATTAGTAATTACATAATAACACGTGCAGAATTCCAATAAATTTATAAATCATAATAAAAATGTTCATCAATTTCGAACACTATTTAATTGAAATGTCTTTCATATAAAACATCTCAATTTGAAAACAATTATGTCGAGGAAAATGTCAAAAAGCATAAATTCTAACGACCCGAACGAGAATTTAGACGAAGCATCGAGATCAAATAGGTTAATGTTGATTTTTAATTAGGATCAATTAAAACAAATTCAATAAAACAAAAAATATATTTTAATTTCTTTTTTGTCGGTTTCCTGCACAGGACTCCAAAAGTTATACAAAATGACTGTAATAAAAGTATTAATGGTCAAACGAGGAAGAATAATTAAATCATTTATTTCACGATATTTATATGAAATATTATAAAACATTTTATGCGTGTAGTTTTTCATTCTTTAAAATAGAAAATGGGCTTTGATTTTTCATTCAGCACAAATGATAATGAAATTTTAGAAAACTTCGAATGATAAGTATTTCTGTAGTGGATATAGAGTGCTTAATGATATTTGTATATGTTAATATTGTCATTATCTTTTTAGATTAATTTATTTAATCCTCCATTATTTGGAAAGCTTTACTGATAAAGAACAAATTGATCTTAAAATGTTTTGTTTTCTTGTTGGTAAGTAATTTGCAATTGACTTCAATTCGTCAAATCCCGGAAAATCTTCTGGGGCTAACCCATCTTTCATAAAAATTTTGCAATAAAATATCCCAACGGCAGTCGTGGAAGGAATAATTTCTACAATTAATTTTAAAATATCAGATTCAGAAACATTCGGTTTGAGTGTAATGCTGAAGTCGTTAATGGAATCACGAATTATGTTACAATATTGTTTTTTCACGAATTCTAAACTCACAGGTCGAATGTCATCCACTGTTGATCCGTATGTGAACCAATAGTGATCTGTATTCTTTATGTTAATTGTTAAGATGAAAGGTTTACCATTGACAAACAGATTGTACTGTCCAAATAAATACGAGTATCCTTTGATTTTCGATTCTTGAAAATGACTTTGTCCAAGTCGAAAACTGTTCCAATAGTTTTTTATAACAACTGCTGTTTCGACTGAATTTGATTCTGACCAATATTGAAAAGCCTTGAATCGAGTTTTGCAAATTGAACAGGCTGTCTTTTTGTCTAATCTATCAATAACAAGACAATCAAGATGTAACGAATGTCCACATTTGTCCATGTTGATAATAACACTTTTCGACTCCATGTTTTGACAGAGATCACAATTGTTTATATTTTTATTTAATAATGTGTATTTGTTCATAACTATGCAATTCAATTATATTAAATCACTTTTATATCATTTTAATTATCATTATTACATAACAAAAAAGATTTGAACGGAAAAGATTTATTCGGAAATACAAGGTATCCGATTTTATCTACTATAAAAAGGAAAATGAGTATACCGACCGATACATACAAACACACTTATTAGTGACATGCTGTCAGAATCACACGATAACTGCGAATTACACACGTTTTTATTACTTCTGAGTTATTTAAGGTAAGGATTGTTTGGGGTCACTTTTTATCAGGTAAATTTAAAATTTATTTTTTCTTAAATAGTATTAGAAATAAATTGACAATTTAAATAAATTTTTCCTTTTGTGTGTGTGTTTGTTTGCGTTACTAAGATACAGATGCAGTTTTATATCATCCTTCTTTGGCTATGAGTGGAGTTTATTACATTGAATTGTTGAAAGATTTTCGGAGAGATAATGGAAGTGAGTAAAATTAATATGCTTTCCCTAATACTTCAGCATATTTCATTTAATGTTTCATAATATTTTTCGAACTTTTAGACTTCGTTTCATTTTATACATATTTATGTAACGTGCTGATGTCATTTAGTACGCATTATCTTACGAAAACTCTCGCGGGGAAGTTTCAACCTGTTTTGAAAATATCATTGGGTAATTTTCCAAAACTAAGTAACAACTTGAACAATACAGGATTGTAAAGATTTATAATACAATTTTGAATAAAACTGCAAAATATCTGCCCGCTAGAGCAGAAACGTGAAAACTTAAAAGTCTTCCTTAAAATGTCAGAAAGTGATAACTAATATTAAGTGACCATTACTATGAGTTTTATTAGGTTTTGTTTAAATGAATTTGGTATCTATATAGCGCTTTTTTTAAATAATAATATAGTGTAGAATATTTTGATGAATATATGAAGTAAAATGTCGAAGTAAAAATGAAAATTCTTTCACTAAGTATTTCTGAAACATCATATTAGCATAAAAACAATATTAAATGCGTGAGTTTAAAGTTCAAACAAATGAGTTCTTGAAAAATACAACTATAAATTTTCATAAAAAAATTTTTTTTAAATCAAAAAATAAAAATCAATACCATTGTCAATGATATTCATGGATTCCTGCATTTTTTGATGAATAGCACCGTGATACGATGCATGTGCCAGATCTCTATAGGTCATGTTGTGAGCACAGGCTGCCATTGGTCTGCAATAGAATTCAGAGAATTATGATTTTTTATATGAATAAACAATGAAATAAATTTTTTAATAGTTTGTTATACAATTGTTCATGTTTTACTTGCTAGTGTCGTGAATCTTCAAAAGAGAGAAAAATTAAAAAAAATTCTTTTCGTTAATAAAAAATTTCACTATAGTAATTTGAGATCAAAAAATAAAAAAAGATTTGAAATTCTTTGAATCTGAATATTTAAAAGGTCCACGAAAATTTTTATAAATTTCTTAGAATTATATTTCTTGAATGATAAATTTTGTTAATTTAATTTTTAAAAATTATTATTATTAATATTATTATTATTATTATTATTATTATTATTATTATTATTATTATTATTATTATTATTATTATTATTATTATTATTATTATTATTATTATTATTATCAATATTATTATTATTATTATTATTATTATTATTATTATTATTATTATTATTATTATTATTATTATTATTATTATTATTATTATTATTATTATTATTATTATTATTATTATTATTATTATTATTATTATTATTATTATTATTATTATTATTATTATTATTATTATTATTATTATTATTATTATTATTATTATTATTATTATTAGATGAACATATGAAATTATTTTTTAAAAAACTGATTAATATTACTTTTATTAAACTAATTCAAATAATTTAATTATAGATATTAAAAATTAAATAAAATTATTAGTTTTTTTGTTCAAAATAATTCAAAGATTTTTTGTCTACAATGGTTTTGCATTAGTACTATTATTATAGATATAAAAATTTGATTATAACTTTAATTTTTAGGTAAAATTTGAACATTGAAAATTTTATATTAATAATTTAAATCATCAGTTTATAGATAATTAATTAATCTTGTCATTTTAATTTAAATGCATCTGAATTAATTAAATTTATATTATTTACTTTAAAAAGACATGGAGTCTGGATTTGTAAAGTCAAATATTTTATGATTTAGATCAGTAATGCGCAAAGTGTTAGTCATGAAAAACTCCAGATGATTTAAAAAAATTGGTTTTTTCATTTTAAAATATCTAATAAAAAATATTCTTTAAATTTTGTAAAACTACATGCTTTTTTATATATAGGTTTTAATTGAAATTTTAATTGATAACATTCAGAACTTTTTTTTGAATAAAATATAGAAATATTTATTTAAAAATTTACATGAATAGTTTTTTAATATTTTTAATAAATTTTGCTAGATGGATTCAAATAATTTTTTATTTAAAGAAGGGGTCACAGTTCGAAAACTTCTGTGCATTGAGTAATATCCGATGTTTGAATAGTGCCGAGGCACAGTAAAAATAAAAATTAGTAAGATAATTAAAATTCAATACTTATATTAAGACAAAAATGAACATAAATATAAAAAATATATTAAAATTGATATAATAAATATATTTGAATAATATATGGATGAGCAGGACAATCATCAATAACTTTAAGTGGCAAACGTTTTACAATAGCTAAGCCTTTACTGCTGGACCTAAGATCTTGTTAATTCACTCGACGAACAAAATACAAGTGACCCAACCCTTTCTTACAGGCATTTCCATAACGTGACTGGCTCTTCTCGGCTTCATTCGGCCTGAATCTGTAGCCTCTTTCTAATTCATTGATTTTGGATGCCATGTTTCTTCTTAAAGTTATCAATTCATCTTCTGCTCACTTTAGTTTTGTTCTATCAATGTTCATGACTGTTTACTTCGAATGTCAGCGTACAAAGCTTTTGCCTACTCACAAGTAAAACTCACTAAAACATAAGAAATTGCTAATTGCTTTAACTTTACACATATTAAATAATAGGTTTCCTTGAATCCTTTTGCTAGCTCATTTATTTCACTTTTCTTCTTTAAAACCGTGCAAATCGTTTAAGTCAACATTTTGTAAATTTAGCGATATAATCTCCTTGCATGCCTTATTTGTGCTTCTCATTGATTTTCTTTTTCTTGTGAACCGTAATCATCTCTCTCATTTTATTCCTTTTCTTTTTATTCTATCTGAATCCCCATTGTTACTTGTAGATAATGTCACCTAATATAAATATAAATGAAAATGTCTATTTTTCTATATTGAAGGAAAAACTATGAGATTGTATGTGTGTCATAGACAAAACTTAAATTAAATAGGAGTGTATGCTATATTGGGATAGAAACAATCTGTAAGACGAAAAACAAATAACTGTACAAAAGTTCGGTTCACAAAGTTTTAAGTATGCAAAAGATTGAAAATCAAGAAAACGATAAAATTTCACCGATCTCGACATCAGAGTGAAAACAATGAAATTTTATTATGTTTGCAGCCACTCTAAAGAAATGAATTAAAGAAATAATATATAATTAAAAGATTATGTATTAAAATTACCATTAAGCTCCCAGAGTCAGTATAATAATGACTAACGTTACAGATAAATTGATCTGATATTCTAAGAATAATTGTAATGCTTTTTATAACTAATTTACCAAATATTTTCATAAAATATTTCTAAATTATTTCAAATTTTTTTAGAAACTGTTTCATGGTAATTATCATTTTTAATTTTCAATTCACAGGAAACATTTTTATTGCATAAATTAAGTAATTAAATTGCGTTAAACTTTAATATTGAAAGAACGCTCAGAAATTGCATTTGATTTAATTGTTTGAATTACGGAAATGCTGTAATTATTATTCTAAGCAATTATTTATGTAAAAGTATAGTTATTTAATTTTTCTGGAGTAATTTGAGTGAAAATTTTAATTTTTTAATATTAAACATATATTGATGTAGTGCCTACAACATTTAATTTTGAATTAAATTTTAATTAAATTACAAATGCGTGTTTGAAAATAGCACATATTTAATTTTTTGTTTAAATATTGGCACTTTTTACTTGAACTGCACATTTATCAATTATCTCATTATTCAAAATTCGGAAACTACAAACAGAAATTCATATGATGAGCAAAATTTCAATTTCCAAAAACTTTGATTATGCCTTTTCGTTTAATAAACAAATTCAGTATCAGTTGAATCAAATCTTCTTCAAAACATCTCCAGATTCTATTAATATTTTCTTTGGAATGTTTACATCCGTCAAGCTATACTGCTCGATGTTCTCGTCTTCAAAGTATTCACATTTCTTAAAGTGCCTACAATTCAATTCAATATTTAATCTAACATCAGTTGCTTCAAGTTTACTTATGTCGAAAATTGGTCAAAGTTTATACAATTACCTAGGTAATGTTTGTTGAACTAAACTTTTGTTGATTTTATTGTTCGTCAACTGTTTCAATTGCATCATTTTATTGTTCGACTTTTATCATACAGTTTAAATCAAAACTTTTAAATAATTAAGAAATTTCGATAAATTTTATATTTGAATTTATTTTTCATATTTATTTTCGAATTTGGATTTATTATTTTATTTAAATTCAATGCAAATAATTCACGATATTATTTTGAATAAAATCGAAAAAATGGATTTAAATAATAATCTAAAGCTAAAACAACTTTAAAAAATTAAAAGATAATTGAAAATAATTTAAGCACTTTGTTTTAATTATAAATACGATTTTTAATTCATACTATTTTTAATACGATTTTTAAAAATAAAAGTCAAATCCGAACATTTGTGTTGTTCATAACACTAATTTTGATATTTTGTTTAAAATAAAAATAAATTAAATATAAAAACACAAATCAAATGTGAACAAAAAACTAAAATAATTAATTTCAATTGCAAATAAATACAATAACATCAATTTGTAAATTTAATTTAAATATGAATTAATTAAAATGAATAAATAAGGAAGAATATTAAGAATCAACTTTAATTCTAGGCTCAATGATACATCAATTTTTATAACTATATTTTTAGTGCAAATAATATTGCCAAATTTTTATGAAAAAGTTCTAAGTTCTGTATAAATATAAAATTAGATTCCTTCAAAAATTTTTATAATGATAGTGAAATACAAGAAGAAACTTTTCCGTTTTCAGTTAATGTATTCAACTCTAATTTTAACTTAACTTAACCTTAACTTTTAATAAATAATTAAATAAATAAAACAAAGGTTTACTTTTTAAAATTGTGCCACTCAAACATCTTTTTTATGATATATTTCAACAATGTCTATTATCAGGGTCAGTAAGAGGACTTAGAAGCCCAGGTCTGGTAATAAATATAAAAATAAAAAATCGTACCTTTTTCTTGATAAAAAAATAAAAAAACAAACTTTTAATTTAATTTCAAAATTTGAAAAAACAAAAACGAAATTTAATAAAGAAATTTAAAAAAGTGCTTTTCGAGCTTTTAGAGATGCAAAAGAACTTCTCAATTCGGAATAATTTAAAGTCCTTGACATTTCCCAATTAATTTTAAGTGTCGTCAGACCATTTATGCGATTCTGGAACATTGTTGATCGCGACGCCAACAATAGTTATATTCGATTTTGTTTCCCTAAAATTTATTGACTACATAAAAGCGTGAAGTAAATTTTTTGATTCTTTTTTATAGTTTCAAGCTATATTTTGGAGGCCCTCGAATTCAGAAGTCTTTGTCAAATGAACCTCCTGAGCTCCCCCTCTTCCAGGCTTGCCTATTATCATTAGGTAGAACAGAACCCACTACGATTCTACTTCGCTTGTTTTAAAACACAGTAACTTTAGTCATTCTGGAATAAACCGATTATGTCATTTCTTCAACACGATTATTGAAAAATTATTAGTGGACTTCATTGGATCACTCTCAAACACAAATATTTGAGACAACCATTTGCATTAGCAACATGGAAACAAGGATCATTATAAAGCGTTTACTTTCACATTTCACGCTTGTTTGATTCCCGTACCGTAAAACGATTGACCTCACATGGACCATAATTTAGATAATAGTGACTCGGAAAAGTCTTAAACATTCTCGCTCATTAGAGCCCTTTATTTGACCAAATGTTCAACTTCCAAAGACTATCAATTTTAAGTGAAAACCTTTCAGAATATCCACGACATTACAATCAAGAAACGCTACTTAAGCGTCATATCTGGCTAAATAATCAACTTGAATGATCAACAGGTAAGCGAAGTAAAATTTCTGAAAAATATTTCACTTTTATTTGCATAAAGAAAAGGTAGACATCATATTAATAAGTCATTTACACCAGCGGATGAACTAATACTGCCAACCAAAACTCTATTCGTTTTGAAGATCAAAGAAACCCAACAAAGTGTTGAGGTTGTTTAAAATGCGTCAATAGTAAAATGAGCATAAATAATGAATAACGGGTCAATAAAAATGGTAAAAGATTAGAAAATTTACATCGAATAAATACAAAAAAATTAATTAAAAATTGATAAAAAAATGAGATTGACATATAGCTAGGAAGCTAGTATTTATGGATAGTAAATGAGAAGACGAATACAGACAGGCTTATATAAAATCAATGAACGGGTCCACAGAAAAGATATTCAATAAAAAAATTAATTAAAAATTTATGAATAATTTATTAGGCATATAGAAAGCCCGAGTCATAAGAAAAACCCGAGGCATGTGGGGAGTCCGATGAGAGAATTATATCGGTTCTCTCATAAAATAAATAAAACAAAATTAGTTTTCTGCATTGTTAGAGGCGAGAAGTCACCTAACCAATTAGTATGGTAAGTGTGGTAATATGGTAAGTGTGTTGACTAAAAACAAGTATAAAAAAGAAAAGTAAATTCGAAGTCATCAGTGAGTCTGAAACCGAATAAAACCTAATATTAGCAAATTCAAAGTAACGTGTGTATCAGAAACGACAAAGTTGTAGATCACAAAACATTGTATAGACGATTGTGTTTTTTGTGGTAAATACGAATAAAATTTTCTTGTGTTGGGTTCTATTAATTTTCTTTGCAGCGTGAAACTATGAGAAATCGAAGATCAAACCGACTTGTAATAAATAAACGCAACACAAGTTTACAAATTGGAAACCGAGTGTCAAGTTATTGTCGTTAAATGAAGATATCATACCTCTTTATTTCTTAGATAAAATATCATAAATTTTGTTTAAATATCGGCAATTCTCATTGGCGATTTTAACCACAGGCAAGCAAGGCATGGCCTCACTTTTTCTGCAATAAGAAACATGAACTCGTGTTTAACTTCATTTGCCAATAAAGAAAAAATTCAAATCCAATATATTTACGTACACTATTTAACTATATGTACACTAAGGTGAAAATCTAAAATAAATATTTCAATGCCTACTGCACTATTTTAAAATATATGTATGTACGTATCAATTTTTTTGTGTTATATACACATTTAGTATGGTTTCTATAATGACATACTCGTAAGCAAATTTGAATTTTTTCCAAGCCTACTAATTTTTTTTAATATTTCAGAGTTATTAATTTTTTGTGAATATGAATACTAGTTAGCTATAGTATGATTGTTGTAAGTGCCAGTTTTGCCAGATGTAGGGATTTATCCATGCGTGTAGGGGAATTTCGTCATAAATTTGCTGCGTAGGTGGAAAATGAACAGGTGTTTAAAATATTCAAAATTTAGGTACTTTTTTAGTAATTAATTTTAAGTTTATATATTTTTATATAACATTTTCATGCCAAATTAGTACTTTTCAAATTGAAATTCTTTTTTAATTTTTATTCATTTAATTTATCTTTAATAACTGAACCCTTCAGCAGCCAGTGTGAAGATGTTCATTTTGGGAATTTTCTCTATTTTGAGCAATCCTAATCTTGAAAAATACGAATTTGAAATTAATTTTGAAAAAAAAATTTAAATGGAAAAATTTGATTACTAATTTGGCCTGAAAATGCTATTTTAATGTATCAAATGCAAATGTTGGTTTGGTGGTCAGAGTCAAGACAATTTTATCAAAATTTTCTTCGCATTTTATTGTCCTCAAATGAATATTATATAATTTAAATGTATGAATTTTTATATTTCTTTTGTTTTATTTTAAAGTGATTTTATTATTTTGTATTTAATATGCATATATGATATTAAGATACTTTTTATACATGGATTGCACTCATGATATCAGTCAAAAAGAACAGCTTTCTATTCTTTTGAGATGCGTTAAAATTAACGGGAAAGAAGTAGAAATTGAAGAATCTTTTTGTGGATTTCTACACATAACTGATAGAACTGGTTCAGGTTTATTTGAATTTGTTTTTAATTTATTAGCCGAGCATAGTTTGGATCTAATGAATTGTCGGGACAATTATATGATAATGATGCTAACATGTGAGGGCAATACAAAGGGGTTCAAGCTTTAATTAAAGGGGAAAATCCCAGGGCATTTTACATGCCATGTGCTTACCACAGATTTAATCTTATGTGATGCTGCTAAATCAGTATAAATTGTAATTAACGTTTTTTCCTTTTTTGCTGCATCAACTTCTCGATGGAACATACTGCAAAATGCCTGTAAAATAGCCGCTAAATCATTATCAGATACGGTTTTGGAAAGGCGGATAAACGATATAAAAGTTATAAAAGATAATTTCTCTGAAATTTTAGAATCTTTATATAAAGTTGAAGATTCAAGTACAATTGGTCTTGCTGAGATATCGTCGTGTCAGTTTATACTATCACTCATAATTCGGTATGATATATTGTGTGAAATTAACAAAGTAAGCAAGGTTTTTGCAGAATCCCTCAGCACACATTTCCATTGTGATATACATGGAGAAAGCTACAAAATATCTTTTAGCAACATTCAGAAGTGATGAATCATTTGAAGCGATTATTAAAAAATCTGAAGAAATCGCCATAAAATAAGGCACTGAGTGAGGGCCGGCTCCTGGCATAGGTGACATAGCCAGCCGCCTATGTCGCCAAATTACCTGGGACGGCCTGCACTGAGCCAGTCTTTCATCAAGTTCGGTTTAGTCAAAAACGATTATTTTTTAAATATAAAAGAACCGATACACCAGTAAATGAAAAATTTAAATATAAATTAGAATTTTTTAATGCAATAATTGATGTTGCCTTAATAAGTCTGAATGAAAGATTCAAAATGCTTGATTTATAAAACAAAATATTTGGATTTTTTACTCATACCGAAAAATTGCGAAGTTTAGATGCAAATGAATTGTTGAATGTTTGTAAAAATTTAGAAATAGCACTCGCAAAACCAAATACAGAAGAATCGGCGTGAACCACAAAGAATTATCTTAGGAAATAAATACATTTTTAAGACTGAAAGCTTCGGCCGAATCGAAAGATGCATTGGAAATATTGAAATGTAATTATGCAAATTCCAAAGTTATGCTTTGCTCTACGCGTTTTACTTACGTTCCCTATTTCAGTGGTAAGCTTCAAGAGGTCCTTTTCTAAATTAAAGCTCATAAAAAACTATTTAATTTCCACTATGGATCAGGATTGATTATTTGCACTAGCTCTAATTTCTATCGAAAAAAAGTCGGTCCTTGGACTGTTCTGATTTAATTGATGAGTTTGCATCTATGAAAGTCCGAAAAGTTAAATTTTAAAAAACACGTTTTCAATCAATCGATCTACTTCTAAATTTTCCAAAAAAAAACTGCTAACCTAGGGGTAGCCCAAAACGAATCGTATGTCCAACAGTGCTTTGTACTAAACAATGATTTTGTTTAAATTATGAATTTATAATAACTATTATGTTTAATTAATTATTAATATATATATATATATATATATATATATATGTGTGTGTGTTCAAAATTTTACACTATGTTATTAAATATAAATTTTATATTAAATTAAATTCTATAATATCGAATCTGAAATAAATACTGTTCGCAAAATAAATGGTACAGGCAATTTGAGTAGTTTTCTTTAGGGTATCAAAATTTAAAAATGATTCAGCCTCGCACCGAAAACTTGCCTATGGTCTCGCATTAGCGTTGCCAGGCGTCCCGATTAATCGGGATTGTCCCGTTTTCAGAGATGTTTTCGAGTGTCCCCAAAAAAAGTCTTGGGAACGTCCGGATTTATATTTATTATAATAATCAAAATTAAATTTATGAAATACATAATTAAATAATTGTTGACCGGCCAAAAATTAAAAATCTGAACGTACCCTGCTCAAATACGGTACATTTTAATTTGGTACATTTTAGATGCCGACAAGTGGTAACACTCTTTAATCAGCTAACAAAGGTCCAAGAAATTGTTGAAGAAGAAATAATTAATGATTTGGAATGGCACAACAAAATAGCTTCTGATAAGTGGGTATGGGTGTTTTCAAAAATGTCTAAGGAATTTCCTGAACCATATATTGATATATTTCGTATGTGCGAATATTTTCTCTACCCGGACACAATGGCAATATGGAAAGAATTTTTTCGCTTATGTCAATTCAGTGGACTGATGAACGGAGCAGACTTTTACCAAAAACAGTAGAAGTTATTTTACAGTGCTTGGTAAATTTAGATAAAAATTGCAGCGAAATGTACCATTATATTTCAAAAAATAAAGATATTTTAAAGGCTGCTAAAAGTAGCAATAAATACTGACTTTGTACACTAACAAGCTTTAGTATTCAATACTAATAATATTATATTTTTTAATTTATTATTCATTCTATTTATTATATTTTTTAATTTATTATTAACTGAATTTTTATATAAAGTTAATGAAATGAATGTTAATTTTTGTGTTCCTATTAAATTTAGTTTATTTTTAAAAGCTTAATAAATTAATACATAGAAAATAAAAAATTTTTTGTACTGTCCCGATTTGAGTTTTGAAAATTCTGGCAAGCCTATCTCGCATATGGTAAAACGGCCACTGGCAATTTCATAATTTGAGATATTTCCAATTTATTTAATACATGATTTTAATTCATTGCTTACTTTTTTAGTTCAATCAATTGTTTATTTATTGTTTTCTATTGTAGAAATTTTAATATTGTTTTTATTTTATAACAATTATTTAATTTTGCTTCAATCTTTTAATTCATAGATTAAAACAATATTTATGATAAATCAAAAAAAATCAATATAATTCTCCGATATTATTAAATTCAAAACTCAAAGGCCAAAGTAATTTCAGAAAGTAACTGTAGGCAATAATCTGGAGTTATAAAATTTGTTTTAAACAATCCATTAATAACTTGAATTGAATGAGATATTGTTTAAATTTTCATTATTTTTGACAAGCAAAATTTAACTCGATGATTTTGCAAATATATTCAAATTTATTCTATTTAACCTCATTTATGAATTCATATTTTGTTTAATTAGATTTATTATCTTTATTAGAAAATTATTTTAATTTATTTTATTATTAGTGCTCACTTTCAATTTTTCGTAAAAATAAAATTAATAAAAATAAAGTTAATAGTGTTATTAGGACTTTTTTTGTTTTACACCTCTGATTTCTTTATAAGTGACATAATATTTTCTACAAAATTTAACTATGAATACCTTAAACCAGAGCTTCTTAAACTTTTGTAATTCACGACTCCATTTATGATTGCGAGTTTCTTGACGACCCATACAAATATAAAAGAAAAATAAATTTATATTTTTTTAAAATTCCTATAACATCTTCTAATTCATAGTAAATGTTATTCAAGTTATTACAATACTCTTAATAGAAATGCAGGTACAAACAATCTTTCCGAACTAGAAGATTTTATGATATATTTATCTACGATAATTGTTATTTTATCTTTATAACAATAATTTTACAAGTTAAAAAACATTTTCTGTGAAATTGTATTTTTATCTCTCGCGACCCCAGAATTTTGCTACGCGACCCCAAATGGGGTCGCGACCCATGGTTTAAGAAGCCCTGCCTTAAACAAATTTGATTCATAGTTAAATTTTGAGAAAATATTATGAAAGTTAATAGTGCTTGTGAAAAGAAAATTTGGCATAAATGATACTCTCGATATCAAAATGTATTCAAATGAATTTCTGATTTTCGATAATATGTAACAATTAGTTTTTTTTTGAATAATAAGTAATTAGGATTCCATCAATATTTTATATATTTATCTGAAAAAGCACTTTAAAATAGTAATAAAAAGTTCATGATTTTATAAATGCTTGAATATCAAAAGTACTGAATAATGCAAGTAATAATAATTGTTAGAAAATGCATCGTTATAAAATATTTATGTAAAATAATCCAAACCGTAACATTTATAGTACTTCCAACTGTATAATTTAGACAATATAGTATTATTAGTTTAGGCAACATGATCTATACAAATCACATTCATGTTTACTTCACTTCATTGTACAGGCACGGGTGCCTCCTCAGTCATCAGACATCAAGATCATATTGATCTGGTTATATAATAAGTTTATTATAAATTAGTATATCACTTTGTTGGGTTTTAATAAACAAAATAATAATTTCTGACTCCACGTACTTGATAAAATACAACATAACACTCCAAACGTATATTTGAATATAACACAAATTATACACCAAAATTATTACTGTGAACAATAATATGCGTTTTTATCAATTGATGAGTCCCGCTGCTAGCGTTTGACTTCATGCACAATAATCAGCTTTAATAGTTTGATCCTGTACTGACTTTAACTACTAACGAATTCCTTTTTATTTCCTTGATTCCTTACTTTAATAAATTTCTTTTTTCACCCGTCTCTACCAGAGGCAAATGCAAAATTTTTCTGATTTTGGCTTTCCTTATATAGTGGTAATAATCACTTTGATTAATGATCATCAGCACAATTTTGAGTTGTTGAGAACTTTGTACTTGCAGTTTCCTTTCATCTTTTTCGTCTCCGAGTGATCATTAATCTACATTTTCTTAGCTTCTGTCAAAATAATATCTTTTGGCCTTTTGTTATTAATCTTACTGTCATGATAATGGTTTATGCATTTCCTCTTGTTTACTCATCTTTTTGTTTACCAAACTCGGATTTTCAATAATTAATTAACAAATTAACATTTTTATGTTTCTGTGCTTTTCCTTGTATTTTCGACCCTTTCTAAATATTCTCTTTACTACTGAGGTCTTCACCATTGTTCAATCTCTGTCTCTGTCGTTTTCCTCGTTTAATTTTGATAATTTATTTATTTTCTATACTTTTGCATTGACTGACTTTATGGTATTCCACCTTGTTAATCTTTAAAATTCTTTCACCCACTGTCCGTTTAAAAATTCCAATAACTTTGTGTAATTACTTTCTTCTTCCTGTTTATTTTTAATTTCCTAAACAATCTCTTCTTTGATGGTGTTAATCCAAATTCTTGCATCCAATCCCTCTTTTTCCATTCTTTGTCTAAAAATGATTTAACTAAATTTTATTTCCGAAATAGAAAATTGCGTTGTCAGCTGTACCATTACGTAAATTCCACGTTTGGCAATATTTCTGTATAATCTTCATACCGATTGTCTATTAACATAATTGCGATTGTGTATTTTATAGTTCTAAATTGACTCTCAGCTAAGCCATTTGTGCTATGATGACGATTTTTATTAAAATCTAAAAGTAGTTGAAACGTATTGTTTTACCTTTACCTAAGTTAATGCTTTCAGGTCACAAAATCCATTCTTTTAATTTAGTAATGAATTTTCAAAATAGATGTGCATAATTAACTTTGATTAAAATTTTAAATAATGAAATTCTTTTTAATTCAAGTTCTTTATAAAATAATTTAAAGTAAATTTGAAATAAGTATTTTTAATTTAAAAATATTTATGAGATATTAAATTTAGTAATTAACTTTAACAAACATATGTACTTAATTAAATTTGATTAAAATTTTAAATATTGAATTTCTCCGATGGATTGTTTTTTCTTTGGTTCAATGCTTGAAAGTTTGTTTAAATGTTAAACAATATTGAAAGATTAATAAATTTTTTGATAATTTTAAACAAAAACATTTTACATTTGTTTTCGTCATGCAGCACAATATTGCGTTTACTAATATCAATTAATTCCTTAAGTCGACTGTGAACAAAAATTTGAGAGTAGAATTTCTGCCTTCGCCACATAGTCTTGAACTTTAAACTATTTAGAATAAACCATTTTTATTTAAACAAATTTCTGCCTTTAAATTCTCAAATTATTTTATCAAAAATTAAAATTCTTGCAGAAATTCTGTCGAAATATATTGTAGCTGAATATATATTTTAGATTTGTATTTTTCTTTAGATTTAAAAATGTTAAGTTATTTTATTTTAATATTATAAAACCTTATAATAAATTTTGATTAATTCATCATGAAAAAAGAAAGAAATTATTTTATAATTGCAATTATTTGAAGATAACTTAACTCAAGAAGCATTTATGAGACTTAAAGTATAGTAGTAAGAAATTATGAAATTATGTAAGTTTAAGACTAGCTTTGTGCTAAAAAGCGCATCTGTTTATATTTCATTCTTAATCGAATTTCATACAGAGCGGTTAATTATTGTTAAAATAAATTGGACGAATAGGTACCACTATCCCCTTATTTTTTTAAATTATTTTATTTATTATTTTTATCTTAACATATACCACACATTCAAATTATTATACAAACTGTTTTTTTAAACAATTTTATGAATACCGTCCTGAAAGTAATTATATAAATACGTAATTATATAAAAACTTTTTTTATTTAATATTTAATAAAACATACAATTTAATTAGTTTTGTTTTTCCAATATTTATAAACTTTGTCTAAATCAATAATGTTTTCGGTTAAAAAGGATAGTTTTATTGGTATATTTTTAAAAAGCCATAAAAGTAAAAACATGACAATTATTCTTAAGTCTTAAATAATTTGGTTCATTATATCACTAGTCCGTGTTGAAAAATCGCAGTATACAAAAATATATTGAACAAACATATAATATATACTAATATTAAATGAAAAAGTAAAAGATAACAACATTAGTAATGATTCATGTTAAATTGAAAAGAATTATTTTATAATCAAAAATTACTTGAATATAATTTAGTGCTAAAACTTTATATTGTTATTTAATTTTTCTCATTTACGATATGTTGCTACCAAGAAATATTTATTATGAATATTGTTATCAATGAATATTTATTACAGTTATTTCGCGTAAGTCGTGACTCGGGCCTAATGCAAACTACAATATGTATTGCGTTCCTTTTTGCAGGAAACTGTGTAACTTGAGGTTAGAAACATACACAAAAGAGAGGGTTTGTTTCCAATTGCGAAAATTATGGAGTTTCAAATAAAAAAATTGCCGCAATATTTTTTCTGCGTAACTCGAAGGATGCCTGTATTATTAAAAACTTTATAATAACTGATCGGTCTTTTTTAGAATTATTATTACTATTAATAATAATTTTTATAATTAATTGTTATTATTATTATTATTTGATGAAAATGAATTTTAATTATTTTCCATATATTTTTGAAACCGGAAACGGTTTATAATGCAATTAAAATGAAAAATCATTTGCGTACAATTCAATGAAATATTTTCGTTGGTCTCTTCAATTCTGTAATTTATCATACTAAAATTAATTCTATAAAAATATTTTACTCAATAAATTTCTAAATTATGTAAAAGCTCATACAAAAAATTAATTTTAGGAATTGAATTGAAATATGATTTATTATTTTAAAAAAAAATAATTTAATTATTAAAAATAAGAAAGTTTTCAAAAATGTTTAATAAATTTTAAATAATCTACGAATTAAAAGTACCAATAAAAAGAAATCTACTTGTTATAAATAGGAATTGAGTTCTCTTCGATAAATGATTGGAATGTAATTGATTCGATTTTACGGAATGGAATTGAAATCTATATCAAATGATCAAGTTGATTGGTCAACACAGGAACTCATCGAAAACAGTTGACATTGACAGACAATTTATTTTTGGCTTGATTCGACGTTAGCTTATATTTTTTTTACAATTAAACAACTAAAAAATGTTGATGTGAATTTTTGATGTTGGCAGTGATTAAAATTAACAACCAATAAAAATCAGTATGGTTGTCAGAATTGTTGCCATGAATATGATACAGTATATTACATGCAGATGTATATATATATATAGATATATATATATATATATATGGGGTTATAATAATAACAGTAATAATAATAATAATAATAATAATAATTAATTATTATTATAATAATAATAATAATGAGAATAATAATAATGATAATAATAATGACAAATGATATTTGATTAAACTGGAAATTAAGGGTAAATGTTCCATTAAACAGGCTATATGCCCTGCAATATCCCTTCACTTGGCATGTGTGGCGACAATGTCTACTGATGGGTAGAATTCAAGAATAGGCAATCAACCGTCGGAGTCACACAGACAACAAACACAGTGATCTGTTATACATTTATTTTTCTATCTTTGTCATATTCAACAAGCTACTTTAGATTTACTACTAATACTCTTTCAACCAGTAATATTATCGTAATTTTTTTTTCGAATGACAAATATTAAAATGTTTGGATGATAATATGATTGTTGCTCTGTGTTATTTCATGTTTTATTATTAGTTTGTTTTTATTTTTGAAAAAGAGATTTTTTATTAAAATATTTGTCATCAAAAGCATTGCTGCACTGACTGTCATTAAATTTGTAAAAAAAATTCAAGTGAAATTATTTTACAAAAAAAAGAAAGTCATTTATTTATTGTTTTTTTATTAAAATAGTATTTTAAAGGTATATAACTTAAAACTATAAATATTATAACTCTTATACATTGGTAACTTTTAGTTTTATAGGAAATATTTTAGTTAAGACTTTTATTATTATTATTATTATTACTGATAATAATATTATTATTATTTGTTTTAACTTTGTAAAATTGTGTTCATTATCTTAATGAAGATCAAATTTGAAAATTTGTTTACCTGAAAAAGACCATAAATCTAGGCGCCGGTCCGTCGCAAGCAGTACTTTAACAACCATTGATATTGAAAATTTAAGACGTATAATGATTATTTTGACTAATAAATTTTATATTTGGGTCTGAATTAATTTACGAAATAATTTTCTATCTAAACAATTTCAGTAAATAAATCATAATAACAAGCATTTCATTAAATAATACAGCTCCATTTTGAAAAAAAGTTATTCTCCGGACCTTGCACTGGCGGATTACCATCTTTTCTGCTCACTGTCGAAGTGGCTCAAAAACTTCTTCAATGCCAGACAGGGTGATTTTTAGTGGAACGGTATTGACAAGTTTGTCTAGAGATGGGAGGAGGTCGTTAACAGCAACGGATAATACATAATTGATTAATTTATTGTTATAACTACTGACTTTTGTTTAAATAAAATTCTTTTATAAAAACGCTACGAACTTATTCCCCAACCTAATACATAAATATTTAATCATATATCACGATTTTAATAATTGATAAAATTTTAAAATAAAGTTTATTGTTTTTACTAATACAACCTTTATTGTGCTCACTACTACCGATCAGTTGATTTGTATGACAAAGTTCAAGAACTCAAGTATAGAAATTACTGGAGTTTCTGCAATGTATTTGGTACCACACTCACTGCATGTAGATTGATAAAAGAAATTCGAACACAGTCAAACTGTAGTTTTAGATATAATAATAAGCATATTGAACGCTTAGCAGAAGTTACAGACCATCCATATAATTCAAATTTTCCAACTACTTAATTTCCTCGAACTCTTTATAACACTTCACTTATAACAATACCAACACAAATTTAGACTCATAATACCAACAAATACAATTTATGTTGTTTACTATGGACTGCCTGTTATTATTGTTTATTTATTAAAATGGTTTCGATAGAAAAATAATTCGTAATCTGACTTTACGTGGCATTTATATTTTGTTATATTGAATTTTTATAAGACCCAAATATAAAATTTATTAGTCAAAACAATTATTATACGTCTTAAATTTTTATATCAATGGTTCTTAAAGTACTTCGTGTGACTAACCGGTGTTAAGTTTTTGTTAAAGATCACATACCTCTAGCTTAAAGTACGAGTACAAACAAGAGTGATCTATATTTTATGAGAATACCATAAGGTTATAATCAGGATTTATTTTAATATGTTGTATTTCAAAATAAGTAACACTCAAATAATTTAACCATTTTAAATGCAAGAGTTGAAAATTAAAATTAATTTTGGACTCTTTCATGGGCTGATAATCCAAGGACCGGATTTATAGTGTGATTTTTTATTTCTTTTTAAAAGTCAGTTAATTTTTTCATTTTCCACGAAATATTAAATTCTCATATTTTCATATTTTAAATTAATTTTTTGTATTTTTGTTAAATTTAACTTTTTTACGTCATTAAAATATGAAATTAAAAGAACATTCTTAAAGTTTCAATTTTGTTAAAAAATTATCATAATTATCTAATAATATTCATTTTTTGATATTTACTGTCGATATTAAATAATAATCCTTATTTATTATTATTTATTATTAAAATATTGGAATTTTCTATGTAGTTCTCTTGCACAGTTTGAGTCTCATCCAGGGCAAAAGGATAAAAAAGAGTAGCGGAAAATAAAAGACAAAAAAAATACAAAAAACTAAAATTATTTTATTTTCTAATAGTTCTTGTTAGATCACAAATTTGTTTTACTACGCCGATTTATGTCCGATTTATAGTTTAATTAAAAAAAAGAATTTTGCGTTCAAACCGAAAACCTCTAAATTACTTTGAAAATTATTTTATTGTGACATTAATTTAAAACAAACATAAACCAGCAAAAAGTGTTTTACTGTAATTTCAAAAGAAATAAACAAATGAATAAATAAATAAATCGATTAAAATTATGTATTTAATTTTATTTTGTCTTCAATTAATTTTCAAAAGAAATTATTGTCTTTGTTAACTATAAATGATATTTCTGGGTAGTTTTTCACGCATAATAATTTTATATTATTTTCTCAAATATTGTTTGTAATTTTCTTATTTATTCAACATGTGATGAGAGTAATGCAACAGAAAATTCTCTTCCTAAATAGTTCATTTATTTCCATCGTTCCAGGGATGATAAATTTTGTGGAAATGATTTTTATTGTTAGATCATATTTTTGTTTTTTTCCATAACAGATTTGTCAATTATTTTGAGGAAAAATTTAATTTTCAAAAATTAATAATTTTTTGAATTTTACACTTAAATTTAGACTAAATTTTATAAAGGTAATAAGTAATAGAGTCATGGCGTGTAAGAACAGTATTTCTTAGCAGTAGGGCCGGTGGAGATCAAAAAAAATTTTGCTTCATGTATTTTGGTTGTGTACATGGGATTGAAAAACTATTTTCCTGATTTAAACAAAAACATTGAATGGATAAAATATCCGTTCAACAATACTACAACATCCACGTCAGAAGGTTTCTTGCATGCGGAAGAGGAGTAGACGTTGGATACATCATTCTAATTTAAAATGCGACATTTTTATCCAGTTTTAGCAGAGGACGTCCTGAAATACATTTTGCCTTTTCCAACTTCATATCTATGTTAATTTGCTTAAATTTTAAAATTTAAATTAACAATCACGGACAAATTATAATGAACTGTAATCTCAGAAAAAACAGTTTCACCCTTCTCATTGATTGAATGTTAAAAAGATATTCCATGTGGTCCTAATGATTAATTGGAAATGGATTTTGATGGAAATGATTCCATTTTCAAATATCAATAAAGGATACAAATATATTTTGACTTTTATTGGTGTATATAATAGGAACTCACGTGGTATTGTAACTTAATCTGAAACAACTAATGAAAACACTTATACAATAAAAAACTGTTTGATGATGAACGTCCTCAGAATTTACAAACATCATTGATGTTAGTCATTCTCCATCATCCAATCTAAGTCACACCTCATTTTACGCTGTATGCGCATCCAAGTTAGTAATTCAATTTGGTTCAATGAATTGTTTAGTCTGTTTTGATGGTGTATTTGGGGTTTTGGGTTGTGAATAGATATTCTTGCTTTTGGTTGTTGAATTTTTAGCATCTTAAACTGGGTGAAGTTCAATTGGGTTCAGTGGATAGATGATCCGTTATCATATTATCTCGTCTCGATTGTTTGATGATAATTGATCGGTTCGGGATTATTCATAATTCTTTGAGGTTGGTTTACGTTACTTCTTTTTGGTTATCGATTAGAGCTATTTGTTCTTGATTTTCGGTTCTTTTCTGTTATTTTGTAGGGTTTCTAAAGAGTATCCATGATTATTTGAATATGATTTCCTTGATGGGTGTTTCTTTTTCAATTGACTTTCAGATTTGATTTTCTAGAGTTCTAAGGGTTTGAACGATATGTCTAAGTTTGGGCTTCGTTCACTTTGATTATTAGTATATTTACTTTTCTTGTTTTAATCCTTTTGGCATTGGGTATATTAGGAGTTGATCCGTCCGTAACTGGTATCCTTTGGGTTTCTGCATATCTCGGCATATCTGCTACAGGTAATTCTTGCATCGATTTATTGATTGTGGGGTTTTCGACTTCTTACTAAGGAATGCTAGGTTGTATATATGGGCTTATTACTGCTATCTTCCTTCTTATCACCAATATCATGCTGCTTTCGCTTTCCTTGTTTTTATAACAATTTTCAGGTTCCTTTAATAGGGTTTGTTATTATTTCTCTTGATTTTGGGTAGTTGTTTGAATTTCTGTTTCTCTTCCTGTTGCTTTTATTATCACATCTGGTTTCCCATTTCTGTGATTGGTATCGAATTGATTTTGACATAGCTTATCTTCTTTGTTTGCCTTTACTACAATTTGCAAAATTCTTTCGATACTCCAATTTCATTAAGTGCATTTTGTAGTTTGGTCTCATCATCTTTTGTCGTTTCTTGACCTTGTCTTTTGCAATCTCTCTTTATTGATTCGACTTATTTTTCTTGTTATCTGGTTTTTGATTTTTGAGTTGTTTTTGATTTGTTCTCTGGTCCTTTCTTCATTCATATTCGATATCAGTCCTCTTTGGAATTACTATTTCATGATATTCATTTTTGTCTCACTTGGCTGCATCTAGCTTCGTTTGTAGTTGGTTGTTGTTTTTTGCTTTATTCCTTGCTCTAATTTTTTCTCTCTTCCACTTTTTTGTTGGGCCAAAACACAAACGGCCTTGTAAATGTTTAAATGAATCGGTAACACACATGCAAATATAACATGCAAATTTAAAATCAAACCTATTAAAACATCAACTAAACCCTATCAAATATGAGAAAAAAGATAATAAAATATAAAATAATAAACATAAAAATAAAATTAAAATAATAACAAAATGCACCAAGATCCGCACGAATTAAATATAAACATAACACGAAAACCCAATGATTTTGACCAAAATTTGACAATTTATTAAAATACCAAATTTCATGAAAAGGAAATAAAAAATCAAATAATTTGAATTAGAAATAATTCAATTAAAAAATCTAAAGAAAAAATTGTCAAATAAAATTTCAAAATAATAAAAATTAAGATTAGAATACACTAGAAAATTCAAGGTCAAAATTTGTTTTACTGAAGCAAAAAGAACACGCAAGGTTAGGGACAAAAAAGAGGTATATATACCGATGCATTTTCACATAGTTTTTTAAGCAAAAAATCGTTTTTGAATTATCTTAATCTTCATTTTGAATTTAACAGTTCTTAAAACCTACTTTAGGTGAGTGAGAGTTTTATTTGGAAACTCTCTCCACGTCGCAACCTTGGTAGAGCTCTGCTTGGATGTCGGCGTGGGGAGAGTAGTATTTTGTATGCTTTCTATGATGGCAAGTAATTTGTTATATTGTTTTCTGTTATTATTAATAAAATATTTATAGAGAAAAATCATTTTGTTTTCATTAACTATTCGTTTTTTGTCGAAATTTTTCCGGCCCATAGCCAAAGACACATCACAAGTTAGTAAAATCCACATATTATTCAGATTCGTGTAAGTGCATGGAATATCGCCGATGATCTGTGCCCGTGAAGACCCGGCGTGCGGAACGCAGGGATCGGAACGTCAATATTAGTCCGTATAGAAGAAAGGAGAAATAAGGAAAAAGTCTTTTGGCTAATTCCTCGTTTCTCGATTTCTGTAAATTCGACCTAAATTAATCTGCATACGGCTTAAAATCACCACACCGAGTAGTCCAGTGGGCACTCACTAAATATAATATGAACATAAAATGCGTTTAAGGCTTATTAAAGGGAAAGGTAACGGGGAATAAAAATAAAAAACGAAATCAATGCTATGAAATTAAATCAACTATCATTATAAATCTAACTCAGATGCGAAATTTTTACGAGGAACGATAATTTTAAAAAATATTATTAGGCGGATTACCATGAACTCCCAGTAGAGTCGTAGATTTAAATCAAGTTTCAAACCGAGGTATATTCTACCAATAGGAGCGACAGAATAGCCCTTTCAAAAGTCTTTATAGATAAACGGTAGATACTAACCAGTTATTACCAAGTCCAACCGCCGATCAATAGTGACTCCCACATAAAAGTAAATTAACTTAAATAATTAAAAAATTAAAATGCAAAACACCGATTTAGTAGGGGAAGATTTATTATATTGACCATCCCACTAAAATGGACCAAGCAAAAAGAAAATGAGAGAGTTCAATATCCAAAATCCACTTGAGATGCTAACTAAACTTATAGAGTAATCTGCTTGTCAGGTCAAGTTTTTCTTTTCCTTTGAATCGCTTCAGCATCAACTGGCAGTATTGCGACGCAGGCACTCAGTATCCGATAACCCTTTCCACTGTCAAACCCTAAAACCTTTGACCAAAAAAAAATATTTAGTAGATTCGTTGACCATAAACAATTTTCCAAATTTCAACCGTCGCCATAAACAATCCATAATTTGCCTGAAATCCAGAATTGATCCAATCTCCAATCTCTAACATTTCCTAGAGTAGAATAATAAATTCGTAGTTATATAATGTAAAATTACCTAACGTTACATTAACAACTGTAGTTCATAATTGCGTTGAGTAAGCGACAGACCAATAATTGAAAGGGGAAAATCTTAACACAATCGAGATCCATTAGAAAGATGTGCAAGTTGATAAAGAAATCCAATACTTACTTAGTCCAATCCTAGAAAAGTGAAAACGCATCTAATATATGTCAACATTAATTATGAGATCATAGTGAATAAAAATCAAACCTCAAAATCCGGGCGAGTGCCACGATTAAACTAAAATTAATTAATTACGGAAAACAAAACCGCCACGTCAAAAGAAAATCGTCATTCAACTACACAGTCCACCTGGAAATCAATATATAGGAATTACATAAAGAGAAATGAATTCAATTAACTTGCCGTCGACTTTTGGAATTATTAATTCCAGGAAATTTCATTCACCACGTCACTGCCAAACACCTACATTCCGACACACCACTCAGTGGTGTGCTATGTGCATACAATCGCCGTTAACTTCCATATATAGGCGTGCATGCAAAGTCTAATCATTTAAAATCTTAACTGTCATGATGCAACCACAACAAGAATCCGAAGACACAGCGAGTCGGAGCAAAATCGGGGGGGGCAGTCTCGAGCCTTGAACCTCAACCGGGGAGTAAGTATTAAATTTGAATTTAAATAAAACTCTAAAAATTTTATTTGTACAATTCCGATAATTATGTTTAATAACCTTTTCCCTTCATTTAGCCTATTTAAAATAGATTCCCAATTCGCCAATTCCCCACCAGTTTCGATAGAGTATTCCACGAGATGTCATGACAAGAGTTCGAGGACCCCTAAAACTGAGATCCTTAACTTTCAATATGTTGACTATATTTAAGAGATGGAACTTCAGATCGTTTATTAATTGCCACAAAATTTTGTAATTAATCCTGTGAGGCACCCGAAATAATGACGTTTTAATGAGTTAAATCGATTCTAATTTCTTGATTATTAATTGCAATTTTATCGCATCGACGGATCTCCCAAGGATAAAATTTGTGTTTGTAGAAAAATAGGGTAACTTATTAACAATATAAGGAGTATTGGAGATTTTTTTTTATCTAAATCTTAATTGCCTAAATTTTATTTTGATAATTTTTCTTAAGTCACAATTAATTAATTTCTAATAGAGATACAATAATTGAACGTTCCAGTTTTAATAAAGATATAATTATGTAGACCTTTAGTAAATGACAGTTAAATTCTTCACGTAGGAATACCTAAATAAAGTGTAAAAAGTTTTTTTCATTTTTTCATAAAAAGGTATCGTACTAATCTCATACAAACGACTTCTTTTTCTTAATAAATGTGTAGTAATAATTATGGAAATCTTGGAAGCCAGTTTAGAAAGAGGTGTCATATTAATTATATAGGTTTTAAACAACCCTGAATCCCTCCTAATGACGTACGGTAAAATTTGGGTAAACCTTTGTAAGTAATTTTAATTCACATTAATAAACGTTACCTAAACTTCCGCAGACAACTTCTGATGCATTTGGATAAGCACATGGTAATACTCACCGGAGTTCTGTAAACAATCTGCTAAATTCGTCTAAGAAGAGGTATTGCGATATATTGCGTCATCAGATTTAAGTTTATTTCCTTCTCATTTTCCAAAGTTTTTGTAAATGCTTTGTAACAATTTAGGGACATTCTTGTCTGCAACTAATCAGGAATTAATTTATGGGACAGAAACAAATAGATAACAGACCCCAATTTCGCCACACTACAATTGTTAAAGCATATTAAGCATTTTTTTGTAATGTTAATTAACGCTTTAATTCTTATAATATTAAATAGGTACAGATGATGTTTAGTGTCATCAAACAAAACAGTTCATTAAAATGATTTAATATGCAGATTCACATTAAATTGAGCTAAATTAATTGTATTGCTCTAAGAGAATTGAATGCATAGTGAAAGTACATAACCTAAACCGCGAAAATAAATATGTTCGGTTAACACAAGACATTTTAAAATTACCTTATCTGTATTGGCATAATCGTAATAATATTCAGAAAAATCAGGACCTCTCAAGTGGGTTCCCGCCCATGTTGCAGAAGAATGGCGACAGGCTTGGAGGCTAGCATGGCCAAAGAGGGATCACGAGGAACCCCAACCCAGAAGGCCTCACCAGACCGCCAATTGTTAGGAATAGAAAATGACCCACGCTGGACGGACAATCAAGATGACGATCGGTATCCGGCTGAGGAGATTCGAGACCATGCGCGTAATCTCCTCACCCGCCTGGAAGAATACCAATGGCAGGTCGACCTGCAGGTGGTCAAGGCCAGGCAGTACCTGGCCAATGTGTAGGACGATATCGCCGTCGGACGGATTGCGACCGTTTACTCGAGTAGGCCGGTCCGTAACACCAGACGACCCGTCCTCGTCACTCCGGGTTATTCTCCTGAAGAAGGTGTCAGGAGATTTTTTGAAGATCCATGACTCCACTGGTTTTGAGACTACTGTCATCGATTTTGTTTTATTGTTTAGATAAAAAATAAATAAGTGTCGTGTAAGCTTCATGTCTTCAACGATTCCTTAAATTAAACTTCATAAACTTTGTTTGATATTAATCGTACTTGAAATCATCCGAGTTATTAGTAGAATTTAATGTTTGTTATACCCAAACGTTACGAACAGAACTGGCCCATGCCAGACGAGCCAATAAGAACCTTCTCGACCAGGTAATTCAACTGACACAAGAAGTCCAACAAATCAAGTCCACCTGGTCAGACCCCAAGAAGACTAAGGCCCTGTACCTCAGACTCACCGCTGCTCAAAAGGGGTAGGCAGATGAAAGACAGCTCAATCAGAGTTTGAAAACCCAAGTGAATGGATTAGAAGTGGCTCTATCCACCTGCCAAGAAGGAGCCGCGGTAACATACCCCTTTGTATTCGCTCCAGCCCAATTAGCCTACCGAGAGTCGGCAGCAACCCCCACAACAACCGCCACTCCAACCACAATATCAACCGGTAGTTATCGGCCTGGAAGGAAGGAGCGTGCGAAACGCCGCGCCGCTCGCTTATCGAATAAAACCGGATAAACAAATCAATTTGTATTGAGTTGATAAATAAAGAATTAACGAATTTGTAAACTTTCTATGTGTAACTTGACATGTGTAATTTGCATTTCTATAGTCCCAGTGAATTGAAACGATACTTTTGACAGTTAGATAATCGCCTATGTCACCGTAATCAACACGCACAAATACATCATTATAATCTATTGGCTAGGTTCAGTTCTCAAATAACATTGTCAAATCTCTTTTGATATTATGATAAACTCTAACAGCATACTTACGACATAAAGGGGACCGAATGAGTTAAAGCGAGCACAAGTCTTCTAACGACAGCTCGTTGGACCCAGGGATTGTCCGAGCAATTACAGCACTAGTAATAATGCTCACTTTTTGCGGACAATCCACCCACTCGAACACATTTCCAACGTTGCCTAGCAACGGGTGCCGAGTGGTAACTAGAAAATATTTATATGGCGTTACTGGGGTAACCCCAATGAGTTAAAACAAATATAAATACCCTGTAACCCACCACTTTGCTAGTTTTATCCCCACAAATTTCGTTTCTCAGTTAGCTGTCCTTTGTTGTTATTAGTCAGTTTCTCATTACTTGATTCAGTTTTTCTTCAAATTATTTTCCATCGTCTTTTTCGTTAACTGACTTGATATTTCATCTATTTCTTTGATGCTTCCGTTTCGTGTTGATACTTCCTTTACTGTTTTGCTGCTTTATTTTGCTCCGATCGTGAATTTGTTTTCGTTGTTCCTGATTTTTGTCTCTCATCTGATTGTACTGGATTTTCCAAGTTTTAATTTGCTCTCCAAGTCTACCCTTGTCTCTGATTTCCTTGATGGCTTCGTACCTCTTAGTCGGTTTATTTCAATTTCTGATTTTTATCTGATCCTTGTTTTACACTCGTCTATCTAACTAAGCTTTACTGCTTAATATACTTGATTAGCTTCCAATTGATTCGTTTCTCAATTTTAACGTAATATCGCATGACTTGTCTTTCTCATTCCGCTTATTTCTTGTCACATCGTCTGATCTTTAATTTGTTTTTGCTACTCGACTATAATATTTATATACTGCTTTTATATATTATCGGATATTATTATACTCGTTCCATATAATATTTATATACTACTTTTATACATTACTATATAAAGATATATACATCATATACACACTCCTGACTATTTATTACTCTATCATCTCCAAAGGGTCTACGCACAAAATGCGTATCCCTCCGCATCTCTCGTTAGTTACTTGATATATATCTATCTTGCTTGGCCATTTGAGTGGTGCTATTAGTGACGGTGGTTGTCTTATTTTCTTGTATGCTACTGAATTTTGCTTTTTATTACTATCTCGGTTTTTTCCCTCTTCGTTATCATCTTCTTTTTCCCAGTCTTTGTCCTCATCATCCTTTTGTCTTGGTCTTTATTAAATCGATCCTTCTCAATCCTGTTGTCCTCGACATTTATTTCTTTGATTATCTCTTCATATATCTTGATTATCCTTTTTCTTCCTTTTCTGATGTCATCAATTTCTTGTTTTCTACGACTAGAGTTTTGTTGTATCCGGTGCCATTCTCCTACCAAGGTTTCGAATTCTTCCTTTCTGGACCCTATTCTCTCAGGCTCTCTTTTTGTCTGTGAATTTTATTTCTCCTCTCTTTAACAGAGCTTTTATTATCTTTGGTAATGCATACTTGGAATTTATTTCTCATTTTAGTAATATATTTTCATTGCTTTCGAATTTGTTTACGTTTATGATTTCGTTATCGGATTTTCCTTTCCTCCAATTGATCAGTTTTGCTGCTGCTTCATCGTATCCTCTCTCGATTGCTCCAAGGATTGGGTTTAAATTTTGTCCTATTATTTCGATGTCTTCTTGAATTGCATTTATCGTAACGAACTCAATTGCACTTGCTTCTTGCGACATCATAATATAATTTAACATCGTTTTTCCTTTTTTGTCCTTCTCGTTTAGAGTTGTTCCTGTTTCTAATAATTCCCTCAGAATTCTCGTTGACACATCTCTTGACACTGCAATCATCATGGGTGTTTGTCCTTTCTCATTTCTGATATTTGTATGTTGTCCACATTGTTTCATTGTCTCGATAATTTCCATCGTTCGTTCTTCGTTTTCGCTTTCTTTGGCATGGTGTAGTGGTGTATTACCCGCTATGTCAATTATTGTGAATAATGTTGGCATTCTTTTCATTAAGATGCTGATTTCCGCTGTTCATTTTGAGTCTTTCGCGTAGTTCGTGATCATATTTGTTACTTCTTCTAATATCTCGGTGGTATTCTTGTTTCTGGTCCATTTCGGCGTTATTTCCTTAGTTATTTTGATAATTGTTCCCATCTGTTTCCGGTAATTCATTCTAGCATCGTGGATTTCGTTATATTCTCTTTTCTGTTTCGCCTGATTACTATAATATTTTGATTTTGTCTCTTGGCTGTTTGTGATTCTAGAAACTTGTTTCGTCCTATCTAATAGGTTTTTCTGCCTTCCAGTTGTCATGTCTTTTCCTGGTTCGTAGCTTGACTTGCCACTTGTGTCATTCGCTGGCTTGATTCTGGAGTTGGTATTGATCTCATCTGGTTTCCTATTGCTTCCTTTCATTGGTCCCACTGTTCCGGATGGGTTCTGAGTCTGTTTATCTGGACAATTCCGAGCCATATGTCCCTATTTTAGAGAGTTAAACATGTTCCGCGTGTTTTGTGAAAAATGTTTTTTACGTGGCCTCTCTTCCCGCATTGTTGGCATATTTGATGTCGATGGCAGTCCTTCTCTGCGTTTCCTTATTTTAGACATGTTTTACAATATTCTCTGATATTTATGTTGTTAGCTTTCGTATCAATTGTCAAGATACTTTTTTCGTTCGTTGTGGTTTTCCTATTTGTGTTTTGTTGTGCATATCCCTGCTGTGTCGTAATTTTCCTTTCCACATGGGTTGTTTTGCTGAGTTCGTCAATTACATCTTCTTTTGTCTCAATTATCAATTCACTGACTGTTTTTGATCTGTCTTGCATATTCAGATTTCCTGTTTGTTGCTTTTGGATTCTCTTTTCGATTTTTTGTAGTAGTACCCTCTGATTTTGATATTTTGTTTTTTGTTTTTCTGATATCTTTTTATCACTGATTTTGTTGCTTTTTTGTCGTCTGTCGTTCTTTTCTATGGTGATCTCTTGAATTATCTTTATTTTTTCTTCGCTGCTCAATTCTTGCTCTGATTTTATTTTGTCCTCCTGAGTTTCATCTTTCTTAATTACTTCATTTTCTTTATCGTTATTTATTGCTATATCATCCTCGCTGTTGACAACACACTGCTCCGCAGGGTGGATTTCTTTTTGTATTGACTATTCTCGACATATTGCTTCTACTTGATATTTGATTTCTGTTCATCCGTCCTTGTCGAATTTCTTGGATTTCCTCTCTCTGTAATCTTTGCCATTCAATTTGTTGCTGTTCCGGATATTTTCTGGTTCATTGATATCCACCATCATGTTTCTCCTCGTATTACGTCGTTGTATTTGATTGTTTGCGGCTATTCGTTGAGTCATACCTCTTAATTGCTCAATCTCTTGTATTTGATTGTTTTGTGTACTTTGGCTATAGTTGCTCGGTTTTGGTTGTCTCGATTTTCTCTCTATTGAACAATTTGCAGCTATATGTCCGTTTAGGTTGCAGTTGTAACAGGTTCTACTCTCGAATCTTGTGGTTGTCCTCATTATCATCATATCTCTTAAATGTCTAATCTCTTGTGTTGGGTTATTTTGTAGACTTTTCCGAAATTGGTATGGTTTTTGTTGACTTTGCATTCTTCTCATTCGGTAATTCTTTGACATAATACCAGTTTGATCGCAATTAAAACAGATTATCATTTCTTCTCCTACGTTTTGTGTAGGGTTCATTACTATTAATTGTCTGTTGCTACTTTTTGTGCAAACTCTTCTATCACATCCTTGGCAATTCTTTAATTGATACTCTCGGTCAGTTTGGCATCCTTCTTTTGAACAGATATTACATACTGGATTGTAGCTCGCGTTGTTAATCCTGAAATAATTATTATAATTTACTGGCATATCGCGAATTCGTGATGGTTTTTTAATATCTTTCGTTTGTCTCGTTGTTTCCATTGTTACTTTTATTGGTTCTGATACTTGATCGTTTAACTCAGTTTGATCATTTTTTCTTAAAACTCTTTCTTCCATTGTGGTTAATATTTTCTGTTCTCGTATGATTTCCGTTTTCCATGTTTCAGCTACTTTTTTTTCAACTGTTTTCCTTTCCGAATTTCCAGTTTCCTTTTCGTCCTTTAAATCTTCTTCGTTGCATTTTCTTTCTGAATGCATCTCTTGTACATTCCTCTTTAAACTCGAATATATTGGTTCTCGGCTCTTCATTTCTGGTTCATCACGTGTGATTTCGTACATTGTTGATTCTCTCAAATATATTTCTGTTTCATCCGTATTTTTACTTTGCAACTCTTGGTTCATTTTCTATCGGAGTTTTTCCATCTCTTTACTCGTACTTGTTTTTAACTGAATTGTAATTTTTGGTTCAGGTGATTTCGCGTTATTTTCTTTGTCAGTTAACTTTTCATTTGATTTATCATATTCTTCAGCTTCTGTTTCCAAGCTTTCTAATCTTGTTGTAATCATTGGTTCTGCTGTCACTACTGTATTAACTTTCTATCTGTTGCTGCTTTTCACTTTCTCAGACTTCCAATAAAATGGTCTATTTCTTATTTCTTGTTCTCCGTTCGTTTCGGTATATTCTCAGTTTCTCTACTCAATGGTTTCCTTGATTCCGGTTTCTCGTAACTCGTTTTCTTGATTTATCTCTAGTCTATCGGCTCTATTATTAGTCGTTTACTTGATCTCTTTATTCCTTGTCAATTATCTAAAAATAAATAACCCTTCTAGTACATATTATTCTACATAAATTTCCGCATAAATTTTACGTATTATTCTCATTGCTTCTCCTTATTTTAATTCTTTTCGCTACGTCAACTTCTTTATCTTTTTAATTTTTCATTTTAAGTTTATTTTAAATTATCTATAACTCGTATCAAGTATCTATTTGCTTCGTCTAAATTATCCTTATAGTCGCATCAGTTATCTATATGGTCTTATCAATTAGATATTTTTATCAAATAAATCTTCACAACAATAGTCTCGTTAATTATTCTCCTTTATGTCTTCATAATTTGTCCAAAAAAAAGTTTCTTAATCTCTATCCGCTGTCGCTTAACGGCCTTTTTATTTAAATCCTCTTGTCTTTTTCCTTAAACTTTATCCGCTGTGATCGTTTTCCTTTTGATTCATCTCCCTTCATTTTAAATCTATTTTAAATTATCTATTTCTCGTATCAATTATCTGTCATCCTCGTATTAATCTCGTATCAATTATCTATCATCCTCGTATTAATCTCGTATCAATTATCTATCATCCTCGTATTAATCTCGTATCAATTACCTATCATCCTCGTATTACTTATCTATATAGTCTTATCAGTTATCTACATAGTCGTATCAATTATCTATATTTTTATCAAATAAAATTGCTATAATCATACCGTCATTCAATCCATTAATTATCTTTCCTATATCCCCCTGATTTACTAAAATCATTTACTTAATCCTCAATCGCTGGCGCTCTATGGCCTTATCATTCCGTTGGCTCTCTGGGGCCTTCGGCATCTTATTTCAGCTGGCACTCTATGGCCTTTAATATCTAATCGGAGTCGAGTTTTCGTCAGTGATCTGTTGGGTGACTTGTTTGGTGGACAAGTTTGAGGCATCACACTGACGCTCAATCCATGGTCGTCTGTTGGTAGCGCATTTGTCCGGTTACGCTTACCTCACCGCCACTCGGATATCCGGTATTCGGTAGGGGATCCGGGTTATTGTACCAAACTCCTCGCTGGGATAAATAAAATACATTCCCTCAGTACTCGGTGTGGGATCCGGGTTGTGTACCTCGGAGAATATAAAAGAATGGAAATGCCTAGACGTTCAACCAAGTTCCAAAAACGGTTTACTTGGTTTCCCGAATAGTAAAAAGAAAAAGAAGCGATCTATGGGCGCGGTAATTCTTAATATCTCTATCTACTATCTGCCCGCTCCCGTCAGATTCCAGCTCTACTTGGCTGTGTAAATTCTAACCTTAGTAGTCCTTTCGAGTATGAACCATTTACCGGTTGGTTCACATCTCACCTACCACTTGGTGTCCTTGATACTCGGTGGGGTATCCGGGTTGTTTATCGAGCGGTTCAGCGCTACCAGTCCCTTGGCTGATAACATCCTGAACTCGACATCCCGCCGCTGTCCTCTCGTGCCTCACCACCAGCTAGGGAAAAAATGTTTCTAGGTTCCTTTACTATTCTTTTCAGTTCTCTCACTTTTGATATCTAAATCATGCGCATTTTTTCAATTTTTTATTTTTTATTTTTGGTTTCTCCCTCACTTTCCCAATTCAAAAATTTTAGTAGTCGCATTGGTTTGTTCCCCAGAGAGGTGATCAATCTCTCGCCAGGAACTCTCCAACATTTGCGACGGATCCTACTACCTTCCTCTCCTCGGGTTGATCAGGGTTCCCAATCGGAAAAAACGTACTATCGTTATGATAGCTCGGTTTGAAATCTTACTTTTCAATCTTATTTCCCAATAATATAATATAAATAACATTACAAAATACACTACAAAAAATGAGATGCATCGAAACTTTTACCGTACCTTATGTGTGATTTTTCAGCTTTCGCTGTTTAAGTTGTGTTTTACTTGTCCACTCAGAATTTATTTAACGACTTTCATGAAGTGTTCGGCTTTTTCCGTATGTTTTACACCTTGCGGTTGTTATTGTTGTCTCATTCATTATTATTATTAATCTCAACTCATCGTACTCGTTTTCAATCATTATTTTACTCTGGTTGCTGACGATTAGTTTCATAATTCATTATTACTTCCAATCCTTTATTTTCATTTATAACAAGCATCATCATTTATTCATCTACCCTCATTTCTTACTATTCATTTCATTTACACCTGAACATTTCCTTTTATCTACGCCTAAGTTTCTCCATCATCTGGATTATCTTTTCGTCAATTTCTCTAACTTAATCGATTATCTGTTTTTCGTTTAGTATCTAATTTTGCTTTGCTTGGCCTCATGTCTTTTGAAATTCGCACAATCGATCGTTCGTTACTTCCGCTACAATTTCTCATTAACTTTATTACAATACACAATTCATAGGAGTAGGGGCTCGAAATCGTTGCAACCTTTTCCGTTACTATTTTGATCTTTAACTTAATTACTTTTAATTAATCGTTTATTACGTTTAAAATTATTTTAACTGACTTGGTGATCCCGTCTTATTTCAAACAATATTAATCCCGCAATTTCTATTTTTCCAATTATCCCGTATTCTAACCTCTATTCTCATACTTATCTAATTATTATTTATATGGTTCTGTAATTTATACATACAATATTTACACGACCCGCATTTTTGTGGTTCCCCTTTTTCTAATCGCTTTAACCCTCGTGGTTTACATCTTTTCCCTTTTTTTATTTTTAGTTTATTTATTTATTTATTTTTTATATTTTTATTATTACCCCCACGATTTTTGGATGATATTTACACGATGATTTCCATTGATTTATACAACCTACCCATAATTTTATTTTTATTTATAGTTTCTTGTTTCTTTGATTTCTGCTTTACTTCATTGATTTTTTATTTTTGAAATATTTATCTATTTAATATTTTCATATATTGATATTTTCCTCTCTTATTACTATACTTGTCATTCATGGGCTTTCTAAACTGGTGTTTTATTCTTTCGTATTTTCATCATATTTTACATTCTCAATTTTTCCTCATCCCACCATTTTTGATCAACTATGCTCATGTATTTTCTGAGGTTATCTGTTATTGTTTTATCTGTTATGATTTTGTTATTCTCTTTTGCAAGTTTATTTCATATTACCAGAACCTCTAAGATGCCTTCTATCTTTCCTAATTTATTTATAACGATACTATTTAATTTTCGTGGATCTCCAGTAACTATTGTTTATTTCGTGAAATTTTCTACTTTTCTCCTGTTGATTTTTCTCCATATTTTCCCAGTAATCTTGACAGTGTTCCTGTCCCTCATATCACTCACATTCTGGTTGCTTCTAAGTGAATTTATGTTCTACCGTTTCTAAAAATTCATACTCTGTGTTTCTATTTTCCGTGTAGACAAACTGATCGTTTTCCAAAGTTTCTGTCGTTTCTGCGTTTTGGTGAAATTCCGTCCCAACATTTATTGTTTTTGATCGTTATTTGTTTCCATCTAAAATCGTCATTCGTGCTAAGTTGAGTGTGCCTTTGAGAATATTTGTAGTTTCTTAATTTTCCTTGTCATTTGTTTTCCGTTGTAAAATAATCATTAGAACTCAGCTTCAGATGATCAAACTGTTGGTCGTAGGGGAGTGTTGGATGTCCGACCCTTGAGTCACCTAAATCTCACGCTGTCACTTTCCATCACTAGGGGTAACTCCTCCATACGCCACACAATTTTAATTACTATCATGCACCCGTGATCGGAACCACTTTGGAATTGTGCATAATAGCCGAATGTCATTCGAGCAGGTGAGCGCTATCACTAGCACTACTCCCCGAAGGACCTTCGTCTTCCCGGATTAAAGCTGCCGATAGAAGGACTTACGCTCTCATTTTTAAAAACCCTTCTAGTTCTCATCATTTCCTTTAATCATGGAAAATCCTTACTCCCATAACCGCACGAGCCCATAGTCCTCACCTCCGATACTCCTGGTTTCGGATGAAAAGGAAAGAAAAGAGAAAAATTAATTTTTTATTTTTACGAAATTTATAACATTTATTAGGAACTCAATTTGACACAAATGTCGTTCATAAAATGAGCACTAAGAAACAATTGGAAGTGAATTGAACAGTTCAGATATTAGTGGATACTGAAACAATCCATAGGACGAACAAATTTCGGGTATTCCGGGAGTTCAGTCCTCCTCCGCGTCCATATCAGTCGGGAGGCATCTCCTCTTGGGCGGTCGATATGATGGAGGATTTCCTCGAGGATCCTCGTCCCTTCGTGAGGACGGTCCAGCTACTTCGCCTCGGGGGCCGATGTTGGGCACCTCTCCTGTGAGGATAGCGATCTCCTCAAGGTCTAATTCGAGGTCGCTTAAGGCACACATCAGGGGGTGAGATTCGTTGTCTTCATCCACCAAGTTGATGTGGATGGAAGCTGGGGGCGAGGAAAATAGGATCCGCGGAGCGTAACGGATATCCGGGTCCATCTCAGAGTTTTCGAACTCTTGATAAGGGGGTGGTAGGGCATCCAATTGACCCATCCCCTCCGTCAACTGAGCCTCCCGGAAACGGGCTTCTTCTTGTCGGCGACGATCCCGACGCCGCTTATTCCGGTTTGGCCGATGACGGGCCGTAGGGACCGAAGAGTTGGCCCGGCTTTCGGTAGTCCCCGAAGGTGGTAATTGTGGGACATTTACACTCGAGATCGGAGCGGATATTGTTGGATTGGGTTGGACTTCGGTGTTGGGGAGATGGTGAGCAGGGACGATGTCGAGCTGCTCCGCCCGAACGTTTCCGGGGACCTTGATTCGGAGTTCAGTATCCTGTAGGCCTGATGCAACGCTACCGACTGTTCTCGGATCAGTAGTCGCTGGGCGAGTGATTCGACGATTAATTCGTCACGCGCCTGGGTGAGACGAGAGATTTTCTGACGGAGCTCCCGGACGACTTCTGGGGGAGCTCACGTCCCCTTTACTCTCTCGTGTTTTGCCTGAAGGTCCCGGTGCTGTAGTTTGAGATCTTCGTATTTGTGGCGGATTGCCACAATTGACGGGGGCAAGCGAGGTATTCTCATCGAAGTATCCATAGTTTCGTGATTTGGCATGCTATTGAGAAAAAGGAAAATTATTTAACCAAAAGAAAATAATTCACAGAAAACAACAAAACAAAACAAAACAAAACCAAAAAAAAAAACATTTTCTAAAAAGAATTGGCATGTTATCGAAAATTGGAGTATCGGTGGTAATTTAGGCGGCTTTCCCGTACTAGAACCCCGATTCCCTACCTAGGTATGCTTTATTTGGAAATTTAAGTCGTCATTAACTCCCGCGAGATCGTTATAAATCATTTACACGGCAAAATTTTTGTTTACGATCACTATTACCTCCCCGGCACAACAAAAATTTCAATTTCAACTTGGTTAGACCTTTAATAGCGTGGTCAATGGGCAATTTACGGCTTGACAATTAGGTTTATACTCAGGGTTACTTTATATGCTATGAGTACGACCAATAGATTAAATTACATTTCCCTTTTCCCTTGAAACGTCCTATTATTGTAAACCGATAAATTTTAACAATAAATAAAAATTTAATTTCTATTTGACTCGACAAAAACAAGCTACTTTTTATTGATCGGCTGAATGGAATTTATGCAGACTACCGTAACTACATACCGGTAGGTGCGATCAAAAATCAATTTGTTTCAGAGCTACTGTTCACTAGTCCGTAAACGGATTATTATACGATTATATGCTTGGGTTTTTCATTTTCTCAAAGTCTCCAGTAGCTCACTCTACTAGTCGCGGATTTCCTAACATCCTTCGTGTCGTCGTTTGTCTCTATTCACGATGGATTTATAAATTCTACGAGAAAAGAAAATTGTTTGTCACGTGACTTTTCGATTTTGTGGTATTTTCTCAACACGGTTCTCAGATGAAAATGAAACAAATGGAGAGTGATTAAGCGTGCTACCCTCCTGTGGCGCATTTTCGACAAGGTAATTTTTGTGAATATTGTCGTTGATATTGATGTAGTTGACTATCGGGTACTTTTTCAATCTAAGCACCAGATACAAAAATTGTTTTTCGTCACCTAAGTTCTATCCGTGCTACCCAGTTTTATTCCCGTCATTCTGTTCGGAATTAAAAATTTCTTTAGATCACTGTATGATCCGCCCTAATCCTCTTAACTGAAGTTTCCGCTCTTCCCTTGATTTTAAACGATTCGCTTCTGCCACATTTTCAGCAGCCGCCTCGAATATACAATGGCGCCCTGCGTAGCGGTCCCGTGCATAAAGCCGGAACCGACTGCGAACTGCCAAGGGGTTCACGAGGTATGACCCACGAGCACAACTAAGGGTTTTCACCCACTAGCCGGCACACGGTCGGTCCCATAAACCATCTATTGCAATACATAATATATGATTTTAAAGGGTCCGAACATATAGATAGATATACATATGATTAAATGAAAATGAAAGTTAATGTTATGAACAGGTTTAATTTAGATGACCATATTACATAAAAATAAAATCATTTACAATATATCATAACGAAAAAGATTCCTTACTTATCGTATTCAGAATTGTAATTGAAATTTTTAATAAAGCATAAGATTAGATTTAATGAAATTCATCACTGTATTTATAGTATTTTCGTGCATGTGTGCGACCAATGGACGATTTTTCGCCATTTATAGGGTTTTTTAATTATTTTTTTTATTTTAAAATATTTTTGTAATTTTTTATATATTTTTCTTTATTTTTTGATATATTAATATTTTATTGTTAGATTTTATTTTTATTATTATTTTCTTAAAATATTATTTTTAAACCCCAATATCTTATTTTCTGGTCGCCTCTTCTGCCTGTGTTTTTTCTAAACCTTATTTTGTAAGGTTTTGGCAGTTTATTTTATTTCTTTATGTTTTTCTTTTTGCGTCTGTAGGCATTTTCGAATTTTAATTAATTATTTGTTTTTATTTAATTTTTTGTTATGTTTTTATTTTGTTTTAATTATTATGTTATTTATTGATTTTTAATATCTTGGTGCGGTGCATGTTTATGTGCAGTGATTCCTTTCATTATTTCCGCTCTTTAACTTTTTAATTTTTATCCTTATTTTGTTTAAATTGTGGCTCTGAGCCCAACAAAACAAAGGTTTTCGATTCTTATTTCGCACTGGTCTCTTCTTTCTGTATTTCTTTCACTCGTTAGTTTTCTTTCCATGTAGATAAATTGGTCGTTTTTCATAGTTTTAGTTTTATTTCCTTCTATTTATTTCTTCCTGCAATTGTCTGAAATGTCGTCCCGACGTTTCCTTACTTGTTATTGTTTCTAACAGAAATTTGTATATTGTTCTCTTTGTTCTTTGCTGAGTCCCCAAATTTATACTTGTCGAGTCATTTGTTTAATTTCGTTTTGTAGACAAACTTTCCGCTAATCTCTCTTTTCTTATTGCCCCCAGATTTGTATGTGGTGTCTAATCATTTATTTCATTGCACTGTTCCTTTTATTTTGTAGCCAATTTGATCGTTTCCCGTCGTTTGCTATTGAGCTCTATTCTTTGGCAGAATGTTGTCCCGACATTTTCTGTTTAATAACTCGATTTTTGCATCTTGTATCCTCTAGTCACTTTCTATTGTTTCTTAGCTTTATTGTTTTGATTCTTCTCAATAACGAAGCTGAGCATCAAATTTATATTTGGTGGGCGAGTCATTTGTTTCATCCCCATATTCTCTCGCTTTGAAGAGATATATATCGTTTTTCACAATACTTTCCCTTTTCTCATTGTTGTTTTTCCGGTATTCGGTAAAAATGTCGTCCCGACATTTTCTATTTAATTCCAAGATTTTTGTTTCGGTTTCCATTGGTCTTTTGCAAAAACAATCATTTTCATCCCGGCTGAGCCCCAAAATTTATATGGTGGGTTTCTGGGTGTTGATATTTTGAAACTATATGGTTGTTACCCAGTCAACCCCATTCAAATATCTTTCGCTTACTACTCGGCACCCGTTGCTAAGCGACGTTGGAACTGTGTTCTAGTGGGTTGATCGTCCGCAAAAAGTGAGCGCTATTGCTAATACTATAATTGACCGAACGATCCATGGGTTCAACCAGCTGCCGATAGAAAGCCTGTGCTCGATTTCGATTTTTAGGTCCCATTATTCCACCATCTCCTTCAAATGTTAATCCATGCTGTTATCTCATTTATCCCTACGTCTATTCCCATAGTCCTACTTATTGTTGACCGTGTTGATGATTTTGTTTTGGCCTGTAAACCCTTTGTTATGTAAGTATCCACACAGTATCTCTCTTACCCTTATCCCTGTTATAACTACAATGTTCCCTATTATTATTACAAGCATTATCATTGTTACTATTACATGTATTACCTTTATTAATTGTTACTACTATTAAATTTGTTATTCTTCTTATTACTATAATTACCATTATATTTATTATTATTAAATTTTTGTAGGGATCCGTCCTTATTTCTCAGCTTATAAAAGTATTCTACTTATAAGAAAAAAAATTTTTAGCTGTAATTTATCCTTATCTTTAGTTTTTATAAAGTATTTTTGTTATTTCGGAAAATTTGGCAGCATACCGCCCTTATTTTACAGTTTTATCAGAATATTATATAAACGCTTGAGTTGCATTCCACTTTTATTCTATTTAAGTATTTAAATTGATTCGGAAAATTTGAGCAGCGTACCGCCCTTATTTTACATGTTTTAACTATTTCCGAAAATTTCCTATAAATATTCTACATGCTTGTCAAATATTTCATTATTAATGTTTTTAAAATTCCTTTTATCATTTATTTTAAAATTATCGACTAATATTTTTCATATTTGTCATTAATTTTCAGTGCTGACCACTTTTATTATTTATTTTAAATTATGAATCACTTATACTTTGGAAAAATATTAAAATAGCTGTCCGGTTTATTTACTAAAAAATTCAATGTAGAATAACTATAAAAATAGCATTTAGAAAAATTAAAAGAACGAAAATAATAAGATAAACAAATAATGCCGATACTATAGAACATCGGGAAATATTTATAATATTCCAAAATAAATTATTAAGGCTCAGTACCGAGTCTGCTCGAAGCTTCATATGCAATCTTAAATACGAATCAATAAACAGTAACTCCGTGCGTTAATATACATTTTAGGCGTCTTTCATAACACATTCTGAAATTCTAAAACTATTATATTTCATAATTCTTTAAACAAAGAATTTAATTTAAAAAGCAAATAAAAGATTGTTCATAAACAATTATTGATTACCCTAGATTAATTTGAACAAAACTAAATTAAAAAACTCTTTAAACTGATAAATAAAGTACACCAGTTAAAAAGCCATTTATGTATTCAAATTAAAACATTCCAATTGATAACGTCTTCTAAAATATCAAAATTAATAAATATTATGAATGATTATTCATTAATTAGCGTTCCAAGCGGGGCTGTGATATATAGAAAATTTTTAGAAATATACATCATAGCACACTGGAACTCACATAAATGAACTGATATTACGATCGTTAAATAACACGTTTAAAAGACATTGGCAATGAGATGATATATAGCTTATCTCACTACCCGTGTCTTTCATTCATGCATTTAAAATTGAATTAAATTCACATTCAAAGTTATATGATTCATATATTTTTCAGGCAAAGAAATGACCAACATGGCGCTTTCAATAATTTTAGTAAATTAAAACAATAACTTTGGATAAATTTATTTCACTAATAGCACTTATGTACGACTTTTTAAAACTATAAATTATAATAAAGGTTTATAGGTAAATAAAATTAACTTATAATAAAAAATAAATATAGCAAAAATAATTATATTTAAAAAAATATTTCAAAAATTATAAAGAAGTTATTTATAAATAAGGTCATTTCAGATATTTAAACAATATTGGTTGAATTACATTTTATGATTAAATATTATTTTGATGAATTTTAAAATATTTAGCAAAAACAATTTAAAATTATATAGATTTTCTAAATTTTCTAAATAAATATGGTGATTTTAATAAATTAATAAGTACCGAAATTAGAAATTGTTCCATAAACATCAAAATTTAAATAGCAATTTTAAAAATTTAATTTAAATTGATCAATCAAATGATCTACTTTCATTAAGCTTTCTGATTCTCAAAAGATGTATTTTTTTATACTATTATCAATTTTTACTACTATAGCGTTGTAGCCACTGCTCTAGTTTTATTATTGTGGGGTTTGTGGTGTTTAACCTTGACCCCTTGCATATAACGTTTTCTGCCCTCCAATGGTTACCCGTTGCTAAGCAGCGTTGGTGCTAAAACCACTGGTTATGAGACCTCCAAAGGTGAGCTCTGCTGAAAAACTGCTAAGACCCGGCCTCATGATGGGTTCAACGCACTACCGATAGAAGGTCTGTATGCTGTTTTCTTGCTTTCGGTGCCTTTCACATATACTTAACACTTTCTCGAATCAGTTATTGCACGAACCCTAGTTCTTGACTTCCGTTAAACGAGTTTATTTTCCAACCAAAACATAACGAATAAACAACACAAAGAAACAAATGAAATAACACTGATAATTTATTTGTTAGTACACTACTAAATTAATGAGAAACTTTAATTTGTAGCGCGAGACGTTTAGCGCGTTCTGCCTTTCCTGGGTTTTCGCCACTGATTTGGTTGTATCTTTTGCTTCTCTATAGGCTAACTGAGCCGGTTCAAACACTAGTGGGTACGTTACGGCATTGCCCTCCTGACAAGCCGATAACGCCACTTCCAAGTTGCGGATTTGTGTTTTTTGCGCTTGGCCAAGCTGTTTTTCTTCCGCCCATCCACGCTGCGTGGCGGTAAATCTTTGGGACAACGTCTTCACTTTTGTGGGTTCCATCCATGACGCTTTAATCTTTTGAATTTCCCGAGTCATCTGGAGCAATTGACGATGCAGTTCCGCGTTTTCTCTGCGCGATTTCACCAATTCTTTACTGAGGGTTTTGAACGGGTCCAAATCTATAATTAGACGAATCATTCACGAGTAGCACATTTAAATTCGTAGAACTTTCATTATTTATGGCTACGTGAGGTTATTTTATGGGTTTAACGTTCATCTACGAATAAAACTACTACGGGTCTGTATAACTATACTACACGAATAATCTTATCTGTGTATTAATATGATTTCAATCTCAACAGGTTAAATATGTACTAAATAATGAAATAAAATCTATTAAATTCAACATTTATTTCTAATAACAATCAACGTCTCATTGCATTTCGGCGATATGAACTTGGATTCCATCTTGAGCATTCTCGAGAGTATGAATGGTCTTGATGTTCTATCGGGCTTCTATTGGTGTCCCGCATGTGCTTGGGGAGTAATTTTCTTGGGATCACAATGTTCATAGATCTGGGAAGTTCTGTTAACATTGGATCATCCCGTTCATATGATATGCCGTAAGATGGGGCATATCCATCCGTGCTGAGGATCCTTCCAGCTTTAATGTCTTCATTGATTTTGAGCAGGTGTCACTTGCCATTGCCACATGCCAATTAGTTTGACTCTGTCTTTCTTCGAGGCGAGCCAGAATGTATTCGGCACGTTGCCGGCTTTCACGGGCTGGGTTTTGGCCTGGCTCCCTCTTAATTGCAATGTAAGGGAGATTGGCTTCTTTATAATTATCTTGACGTCCTTCTCTTGATTCCCTCACAGGGAAGATGGTGAATTCGGCATCCCACATCGCCTGCCTGCACCTGGTGGCAGATCGTGCTAGAAAACGCACAGTGATCCGGGACGTGTCGATCCATGATTCATCTGTAAGATAAAACTTAAAAACACATAATTCTACATACGTTTTTCAAGGTATAGGAACCTATATGATGCCTCTCGCGTAGCATCTCATTCTATTTGGACGGATAAAAGTGAGGGTGAGTGTGAAGATTGATATAATGGACTAGTGAAGACAGGCTACATTTTACTGTATCTGCAAGTCGTTGAATTTCTATTATGCTAGTACTCTGCGGGCAGTTGGTCGTGATTTGTCGTCTATCTGGGGTTGTAGTTAGTGGTATAGCGTTTGACGATGGCAGAACTTGAGCGGTCCGTTACTTGGTTATTCGGCTAGCTTTACGTTAGACTTTGATGAGCGGTTATACTGATTGATTCTCTAAATAAGCTGCATCGGCTAATCTCTCTATTATTATTAAGATAATGGAACATTCGGTTTTCAAATGTCATTTTTATTGAATTCAAGTCAATTTGATAATTTAATCGATAGAAAAAAGAAAACTCTGAACAATGATATCAATAATTATTATTTCTAATAATTTCAGTGTTGATTCACGATTCATAAAGGATTAAGCCGACATGGTTCAATTTTCTTAACTGTTTCCTATCCGCATCGGTGCATAGATCTTGGATGGTCAAAAAATTGTTTCTAGTCATAATTGTTCCATGTTCCTTAGTCACCGTGAAATAAATCCGTTAATATATTTAAATAATTGATTTCAACCATACCATCACATCTGCCTCTCTTGTCCTCCGATCCTTTCCCTAGTCCTTCTTTCTTCGGTCAAGTGTCATGATCCTCCTTGGGAGTCGGGGGCTGTGTAAGATTGTCTATCTCGGTGATGCATTTCTTGGGTGACGTTGTGTTGGAACAATAACTAAACACATCTGAAATATGATTAGTTATTTAGAGGCTTTCGCATGCCGAGTGTGTGTCAAATGTAGTGAATGCTCTCTGTCTGATGAGATTTATATGTGGGTCTGATTGATTTACCCGATTTCTTCTAAATCTGAACTGCATGGCATATTGGCTTTATTATATCGTCGTTGATATGCTTACTGAGTGTAGTGATTACCTACGACTTATTCAACACGCGTTATAGACACATCTAATCCATGTTTATGTAGTCGATTAGTGGAGTAATATCGATTCATTTATTATGGATTTTATTTACCGCAATCAAGACGGCTTGCTCTTCTGCTTATTCTCTTCAGGGCAGATTTCAGTAAGCGATTTTTCACTTTAAATAATTGTCAAGTTTTATAGTTAGGGTAGTTTGCTATTAATATCTTTGATATGGCATCTCCGCACTCAAATCTTCCGAGCACGGCCAATAACTATGACTCTCAGCTGTAGAGTTACGATCAGATGGATGGGGATCGAATGGAGTTCAACAGCTATATCTTACCAAGTCTGCCGTTCAACCGCGGAGTTTTCTCAAGTCTAGTGCTCTTCTCTCATGAATGAGTCTCCAATAATGTGACGTAGACTATTATTACGTGGTTATCATTGTATACACCCTATCGTCGAATTATGCATGAAATTTTTCAGTGGGTTTTATTATCAAAATTTGGGCAATAGATGTGAAGGTGTATTTCATTTTATATTCACTGTATTCTAAGTTTTCTTATGTTCTTTATATTTTATGGTAAAGTTTGGCCAGTTAATTAACCACAATACCCTCGCGGTGATCGTAGAAAAAGTTTTCTTTGAGCTGAATTGCCGATATCATGGTACTATGTTAACCTTATCATCATGATGTTTTAGAGGGTTTCGTTCTACTCGATATCATCATTATAAAGGGTCTCAATTAATCACTAAATTCCATTACGTATTTTAATAGTAGGTTCGTAGAAATTAATGCTCTTACTTTGGCGCTTCATTTTGGTTTAGATCAATTTTAATTTCTTATAACGTACATATTATCAGGATTTTAGCCGCAAATTCCAATTTCAGTTACTGATTTCATAAGTCAGTGTCAACTTAAACATCGTCGTTACTAGTGCTCTCAGTTTGACGTTATAATTATGCAAATATTATCGTTAATAAGGGTTTTCAATTTCACCTTCTAACTGATAGGGTTATTTAACTTCAGTAAAATTATTATTGTTATTAATGTTCTCAATCCTAGCTTTTAGACTTACTGATTCTGATTCGACTTTTGCCTAAACCTTACCATTTAGAATTCCCTGTCCAACAGCTTCATTTTTATGGGGTTATTCTATTTGATTACGATTTTAATACATATGGTGGGTTACAGGGTTTCATTGTTTGTTTGAACTAATCGGTGGTTGCCCTCGTAACGCCATACAAAATGATACTGATCACCACTTGGCACCCGTTGCTAGGCAACGTTGGTAATGTGTTCAAGTGGTGGATTGCCCGCAAAAATTGAGTACCATGTGCTAGTACTATAGTTGCTCGGACAACCCTCGGGTTCACGAGCTGTCGATAGAAGACCTGTGCTCGCTTAGCTCTGTCCCTCATACTATACAGGATTCGTTCTTGATTGACTATAGAAAACTGAGACGTAATAAGGTTACCTGTGACAATACTGACATGCAATTTCAACGAAACGACTCAACTAAGACTAAAACTACTCTATTTGAATTAATCACATATGGAATATTTATTGTTTGGCGTTTTGCAGCTGCGTTGCTCGACGTCGGGCACGTTCCTTACGTCCCGGTCGACGATTATTGATGGGTTGTTCTGTTGGCTTGGTGGTTGTCTGCGGCATTTGGGTTGGGGCGAAGATGAGCGGATAAGTGACCGCTTCACCCTCCCGGCATACTGCTAGGGCGACTTCGAGTCCCCGAATTTGAGTGCGCAGACTCTGATTGAGCTGCCGCTCCTCTATCCATCCTTTCTGTGCCGCCGTGAGCCGGTGGTATACAGCTCTCATTTTTGTTGGATCAACCCAGGTTGCTTTTAACTGTTGAGCCTCTCGAGTTAATTGAAGGATTTGGGCGAGTAACTCTGCGTTTGATTGTCTTGCTCGTTCCAGTTCCGCTTGTAGAAGTTGTAGGGATGACATCACTATAATAGGAGAGCATTTAAATTCTGTTTTGTCTTCATTAAATCAAAGTTTTATTATTTAATTAAACAAATTGTATGAAGTTAGTTTATCTAAGGGATATAATAACGAGTAAGAAAAACAATAACACTTAATATTTAAATCAATTTCTACAACACTTCGTCATTACTATAGTACATCTTCCGGGGATTCTCTCTCTAAACTCCTCTTCAGAGCCGCCACTGTATAGGGCCGTCGGGTGTCGCGGACTGTGTGAGGTGGGTATGCCTCCGCGATGAGCCCGACGCGGATGTCCTCCTCCACGTTCGTGAGGTACATCCGGGCTTTGACCACATTGAGGTCCACTTGCTCTTGTACTTGTTCCCAGAAGGTGAGGAGATTTCTGGCGTGATCATATATTTCTTCGGCCGGGTATTGTTGTCCGGCGAGTCCACAGGGATCGGATTTGAGACCCAACAATCGCCAAGTAGTCGGGTGTGACCGCCTGGGTGGAAGTTGTTCGGTGGTCGCGGCGGCTGTTGGTACCTCTCCTGGGTGTGGTTCCTCTGCTACTTGAATGGTGATTTGGTCGATAGGCATATCTAAATTGTTATCGTTATCAAATTCGATTAAGTCGTCGGCTTATAATAATACTAGACTAAACGTTGATTATATTATTGCTCTTAGACGATTACACTCTACTAGCTTGATTAGTATTACAACTCGAAACGACTAAGGTTATTTATCTGTGCGTTCCTGGTGTGATGTATTCTGTTGGCTAACTCCTCATAACTCTTGTTAATGATGGTAATAATTAGAACATGTTAGATAATATTTTTAGTGTTGGGCAGATGGGTGAGTCGAAAATCCACTATCTATCGGGCGTTAATGTTTGTTAAGTGGATGGAATTACTACTAATTAAGATTCATTTAAAATTTACGAAGTACTTAGGGATACTATCTGTTACAAATCAGTTTCAAAATTTAAAGATCCGCGATGTTATCAGGTATTGAGGTGGATTTACGGTTTACCAACTACCTACTGCTGTTTGAGATTAATTCTGAAATTTATTAAATATATAAACGTCATATTAATTAACATGAAGTTACAATTTACTAATACATAACATCGATATTGATTAAACTAATTCTAAAATCCGCTATTCTATGATGCTAATGTTTATTCGAAACAGAGTTAAAGTTTACCGGTTGTACCTAATCCGACGATATTCAAGTTAGTCACATCCTGTCAGGACGATGTTGGCGGAAACGTCAATCCCTTCGATCGAGCGGATGTTAAATTCATTCAAGGTAGGTTTCCGGTTTCCGGTTGATTCTCTCGAGTTAATTTAGTTATCGATCGGCGACTTCTATTATCGACTTAGTGCAATTTCCGGTTGTGGAGTGCGCGTAGACTTTCTAATGATGGGACTCCTTATCAAGCATCACTTTGATATTCATCATTTGATAGGTTTATTCGTCTAAGTTGGACTATATCGGATTTTACGCGCGTCGTAAGTTAATTTCTTGTGATTTTGTTGGTGTATTTATTAACTTTATAGTTATTCGTTTGGCGTCAGGATATTCGTCAGATATCGAGAAAGTCTTTCTAAACTGAATGGCTATCGTCAAGTTGCATCTAATATTATTAGCCGGTTCGCGTTTCCAATTCGGATCATTTTCGATTTTATCCCTGCCTTTTTACCATAGTGTTAACTTGGGTTTTTGTCAATTTTATTCAAGAACGGATTGGCATTCATTTGCTGATTCATTCATTTTGGTTCTTTTAATCACGATTTCTTTATGTTAATCAGACTTTATTTTATTTTGGTCAGTGAATAATATTTTATACCCCATTTTATTCTGAATTGCTAAGTTTTAAGTGAGGAATTTATATATTTTAATCCATCTAATTAAATCAAAGGAAAAGCTCTGTTTATTACACAATGAGTTTGTACTATTAATCAACGGATTATTTTATTATTATCGATCGTTTTCGACATTTAACCAAATGAGTGCTTTATTTTTAATTCGTAATTTTCCTTTTATTTAATCAGTGAATAATTTTTAGCAATTACTAAACGATTACTTTATAATAAATCTTTAATTCCTAACGTTTCTCCTTATATTCAATCGATGAAGTTTTGGATTGTCAATCAACAGATTATTTTATTTTTATCAGTAGTTTTCAACATTTAACTAAGTGATTACTTTGTTTTAATACTTTTCCTTTGCTTTAATCAATGAAAATTTGGGTCTTTAATCAGCAATTTAATTAAGGGATTTCATACTGTTATTCGAAAATCGTTTCACCTTTAATTGATACGTTTCTTTATTTGGAATCAATGAATTCGATTCTTAGTTGCTTTCATTTTTATCGGGGGTTGATTTGGTTTAGATCAACGCATTACTCGTTCTTACCCAAAGATCGGATTGCTTTTATTGAAATGAATTATAATAATCTAACTGATGAAATTATTTGCTAATACCCTAATCAATAATTTACGAGCGTTTAAATTATCTTTACCCAACATTTACTTAGATTTTTAGCTATAAAACACTTTACTTCTACAATCAATGGTTGCTTTAATTTTTAACAATAATTTCAATTTAATCGAATTCGATGATTCCCAATGAATTTTATTTATTTCAAAATGTTAATCCAAATAAAACACTTTACTTTTACAATTAATGGTTATTTTTAATAATTTCAATTTAATCGAATTCAATGATTCCCAATAAATTTTATTTATTTCAAAATGTTAATCCAAATAAAACACTTTACTTCTACAATTAATGGTTATTTTAATTTTTATCAATAATTTCAATTTAATCGAATTCAATGATTCCCAATAAATTTTATTTATTTCAAAATGTTAATCAAAATAGTTATAACAACGATTTCAGTTAATTTAACCCGAGTACCCTTTCCCTTTAATAGGCCTTAGACGCATATTGTGTTCATATTATATTTATTGAGTGCCCACTGGACTACTCGGTGTGATGATTTTAAGCCGTATGTAACATAATTTTAGGTCGATTTTACAGAATTGAGAAACGAGGAAGCAGCCAGAGACTTCTTCCTTATTTCTCGCTTCAGCTATAGGGATAATATTGACGTTCCGACCGCTGCGTTGCGCACGCTGAGTCTTCACGGGTACATATCATTGGCGATTTTCCACGCACTTACATGCCTCTGTACTATGTAGATTTAATTACTTGCGTTGTGTGTCGGCTGTGGGCCGGAAAAATTTCGACATTAAAATTTATAAAATCATATAAATAAGTTAGATATATGTAGAATAATTTAAATATATTAATAATATTTATTAATTAGGACAAAATAACAGAAATTACCCTCCATGACCATTCCAAAATTTTCATACAAAACATAAAATGTCATAATAGAAAACATAAATGCCTCTCTCCCCACACCGCCGTCAAGCAGAGCTCTACAGAGATGCTATGAACGTGGTGTGGAAAGATGGCTCCAACATAAATATTTCTCACCTAGAATAATAAAACAATTCTCGAAATGGTTCTAAACTGATCTGAAAAATGGTTTACAAATAGTTTTAACAACGATTCACAATTTTCAAAAAATGGTTAAAGTTCAAAATTGGAATTTGGTTTGAAAAAATGGTTAAAGTTCAAACTTAGTTTGAAAAAATGGTTTTTTAAATGTGAAAATGGATCAGTATATATACCTATTTGTGTGACGTGTGAAATTTGATGCAGTAAAACAAAATTCGACCTTGTTGTTTTCTAGCAAATTCTATTATTTATTTTTATTATTTTTCGATTTATTTTTATAATTTTTTATTTAAAATTTTTTATTGAATTATTACTAATTCAATTTTTCGATTTAAATTTCACTTTAATGAACTTTAATTGATTTTTTCAATTTCGTCGAATTTGTTGTGTTTTCTTGTTATATTTGTATAGGTATCGTGCGAATCTTGGTGCATTTTGTTAATATTTTAATTTATTTTTATGTTTATTATTTTATATTTAATTCTTTTATTTTCTCAGATTTTATCGGGTTTACTTGATGTTTCAGTGGGTTTATTTAAATTGCGTGTTATTTTTGCGTGTGTGTTTCTGATCCATTTAAACATTTTCCAGGCCGTTTACGTTCTGGCCCAACATAAAACACTCGGGGTCCGTAAAATTGCGACCCGCAATTTCAATTGATTTCAAAATGATACATACATTTCCATTTTCAATATTCACATTCATAAAAATTTCTACGGTAAAGTTAAATCATCAAGGCAAAGATGGACTTAAGGTCCGGCTACGATACATAATCAAAATTGGATAGTTCAGTTTAATATCAATGCAAGTTTTATAAGAATCAGTTCAAATCACTATAGATCAGTCTGAATTAATCAATCAATGTAAATCAGTTATATTTGGTTTCGAATGAATCGCTGACGGCTTGAGTTTCGCTTTCGAGCTGGTTGATCTTGAAGGGTGATTGATGGAAATCGGCGAGAGTCTTGAAGTTTTGCTAACTTGATTGGTATTTTTGGATTGGGATGAACATTCTTCTGAGTTCTGAATTGGGGTATTTTGCCTTTGCTTGTTTTTTGTTAGGCCGAGGATGAGACAGCATATTAGGAGTATCATGTTAGAGGTTATACTAATCGGTAGTATAAGTTCGATTGATAGACTTGTTGTACTGGGTTCATTTTTAATTTGTTTTCCTTGTTGCCTTTTGATTGATAAGGCGATTTCTTGATTGGTTTACTGTTGGGGTTTGCTTTGGCTTTTCTTTGAATTTGTCTGATGAGGGTTTCTAGAGTTTTCTTTATCTCTCTATTCTCATTTTTTATATTGGCTATCTCTTCATTATTTTTTCAGTAGGGTTTGTACCATTATTGGGTTCTCTCGATATTCTGTTTCAATTCGTCCTTGTTTTCTTTTGTGGGGCATTGCATACATTGGAGGTTTATTTGTTGACATTCCTCATTATTGGGGTTACTACAAATTTCTTTGAAATCGCACAGGTGCTGTCCTCTCTTCTGAAGGGTTGGGATTTCTCGCATTTTTCTAACGGTTCTCAGTATTGCATTTTCTCATTATTATCATCATTATTATCCACAGGTTTGGGTTCATACTTTCTATTTTTATACGTAATTAATTTTATATTTATTTACAAGGTTATTTCGTTTATTTACAGTGGAGTTTTAGCCCTTTTTATTCTTTCTCTTTTTCTGGGGTTGAGTGTTTCTCGCACTCCTCTTTAGTTTTGTTTTCTGAAAATCTCATTATTAGGATTTGGGCTTTATTAATCGCTCGGTTATTTGGGAGTTCTTTTAGTCGTTCTTTGTTTTCTTTGATTACCTCTGTTGATTGTAGATTTCATTTGGAGATTTCTTTCTTTCGCTTGCTTTCTTTTAAGTTGACGTTTGTAATTTATTCGTTTAGCTGTTTGCTTTTCCAGCTTTCGTCTCGCTTCCTGGAGTTGTTCTGTTAATGTTTTAATTTCGTCCTGAGTTTGTTGATGACTTTCTTTTATCTCTCTGGCTTCTTTGCAACTGTCTTCTAGTTGTATTACATATCTCTGTTCGCTCTTTCTGCTATCTCGCATTCGTTCTGCTTCGGTTTTCCAATAATCTTCCAGGATTACACGAGTCTTTATTTCGGCTAATTCTCGCCTCAATCGTTCATTTTCTCTCCTTTGATCTCTGTTTTCTCCCATGCTAGATGTTAGTCTTCGTTTTATCATATTGGCTAGTTGTTTAGATTGCATTAGTTGTTGATTTATCCGGGCGATTTCTGAATCTTGTTCCTCCACTAATTCTTGCCATTCTTTTCTTTCGGCTCTCCATCTTTTACTGTAATATCTCAGTGGGTCTTGCTCGATTGGTTCTACTAATTGAATTGGGCTTGGTACGTATTCTCCGTCTTCTAGATTCATTCGGATTCCTACTTCATTTGAATTCATACTAAATATACATCGATTACAATTTTTTGTTTTGTCATTTTTATTATTTTTATTATCTTTTTACACTTTACAATTTTCCCTCTTTAGGTTTATATTGCCGCTTCGTCCGTCTCCCCGAATCCTTCATCGGGTTCGGCGGGTACTTGGTTTATAATTTCAGTTGGGTATAATGGCATAAGCAGGATTGGTGGTCGGTTCTGCAGGGTATTTATCTCTTCACGCAAGGCGTTGGATATTTGTATCTCTTCGTCTAAGAGATAGGCAAGATATTCTGTATTTTCTGTTAACTCTTCTACTTGCGTTTCCAACCGATGCGTGTTTTCTAACGCTTTTAATTTTTCAATCTCTTTTCTCAAATTCTGTTCGTTTTCCTCGTATCCTTGCTTTATCGCTTTTATCTCTGCTTCAACTTGTTCTTTCAACTGATCGTTGACTTCGAGTTGATGTCTCAACTGGATCTCTTTAAATACTGCAACTCCTCGGTGTCCGTTCACCTCCTGCTGGAGTTCTGTTATCCTCTCGTTTAATTGTTGGTTTTGTCGTCTTTCCTCAGTAAGTTGATTTCTCGTTTCTGCTGCTCTCTTGTCCATTTCGTTGAATTGTTGTTCGTATTCCTTTTCGTGTCTCCTGAGCCTTCTTATTGTGCCTTGTCTGATTTTTTCCCGAATTCTAAGTTTTGGACCTGCTCGTTTAGTTCCTCGATTGTTTCTTTCTGTACTTCGACTTTTTCCCAAAGTTCCCAATCTTCCATATTTAGTATCCTTTTGGGTAACAATCTTATCTCTTTCTTGGCTTCTTGAAAGTGCTCTTTCCATTTTTTCGCCTCTCTTTTTATTGCTTTTTCTTTGATCTCCGTTTTCCATTGTTGTTTTTGTTCTTTTCGGTGAGCTTCGTCCTGCTCGATTTGCATCTCTTTTACTCTGGTTTGTTGGTACTCAACTTCCTGCTCTAATTTCATTATACAGCTAGATTGTTTTGCGTTGGCGTCCTCCCATAATCTGCATTCTATTCGCCATTTTCTTGCTTGATCAGTTATCTGAGTCAGCATTCTTTCTTGTCTATCGTCTTTGGGCTCTCTAATTTTCTTTGGTGGTTTTTGCCCTTGGTTTCTCAGTTTATTGATCTCGATCTTTGCGTTTTCCCATTTAGCTTTATAAGCTCTTGTTCGGTCTTCCTCTTCGGCTATTTGCTGAATATAATGTCTGATCCGCGATTCCCAATTGCTTCTTGACTGATCTCTATCTTCTGTCCATTTGATTTTCCAGTATCTTGCTTGTCGTTTTGCCCATTCTTTGGCTTGTTCCATATGGGTTCTCTTTGTTTTCTCTATTCGGTATTGGGTGCTAATTTGCCCAATTTCCTCCTGCATTTGCTGTATGATTTTTATAGTCTCCTCTCCTTCTTCTCGTATCTCTGCTTCTTTGTCTTTTATCACTTCTCGTAATCTTTCGATTTCGCTTTGTTGATCCTGCTTCTCTTGCTCTAGGGTTTGTATCTCTTTCCGTTGATTTTTGATTCTAGTTTGGTTCTGCATGAATTCCTTCATCATTTCCTCTTCTCTCTCTTGGTACGTTTTCTCTTTTCCTTTTGGGTAGGTTACTTTTTGTTCTAGTTGTTTTTCCCACTTTTCTTTCATCATTTTCGTTTTTAGAGTTTCTTGCACTAATTCCTCTTCTGCGATTAGTAGCATTTCTTTTAATTGTAACGTTCTTTGTCTCCATAATTCTACTTCCTCACTTGTTACTTTTATTGATTCTGATTGATCTTTGACTGCTGGTTTTGATTCTTCGGCCTCTTTTACAACTTCTTTTGTCTCGTTTGGATTCATAATTGTTTTCTAAATATTAATAATCGATTATTCTCTCCTTTCAATCATCTCAAAATTTTATCATAATTTACATCATCTCGTATTTTTGTGGTTTTTGAGTTTTTATAATTTTTGTTTTTACGTTTATCTTTATTTACACTTTTTACACATTGTTTTCGGTTTCTATTTACTGATCAGCGAAACGGAATCCTTTGATCCGCCCGTTGATCGGCTTTCTACATACTGGACATATATTGACTTTTATCCCACACGCTTCACATGTGACCATATGTCCACAAGGCATATAAATTATTTCTACATGTTTTTGCCAACATGTTACACATTGATACTGCTCCAAAATAGCTTCCTTTATTATTGATTTGTCACGATTCTCTTTAGGTTTCTCTTGATATCGCTTGATTGCTCGGATTATTGCTTGTGTCGAGTCGTACCATTCCAAATTATTAGCTAACCTTTCCTGGATTATTTTCCTCATTTTTTGAGTATCCACTCCTGATAATAACATTATGGTTCTCGTTTTTGTCGATCTATATATCTTCTATTGTTGGTTGGTAATTATATTTCGATATTCTTTGACTCTTTTTCTTGTTTATACATACATTTTCCTTTATGTTTTAGCTTTTTGACATTCTGATCTGGTATTGGCTGTTGATTTTTGCATCCTTCGCACATTATTCCTCTTGCTATTTGACAATACCCTTGACTCGCAAATTCTGCTGCTCTTGGGTTTCCTTTGAAAGTTTTGATTCTCTCTTCGAATGTTCTATTTATAGTCTCTTTTTCCCATATTAGTTCTGCTGGGTCTTCGAAACTCTTTATTATCGTTATCTTTTCTCGCCTCCCTTTTCATCTTGGTCTAATTCTGATTTTCGGAGTCCTTCTGATCTGTTCATTGCTTGGTTTCTGACGTCAATATTAATTCTAATGGGCAGGTTGAAAATTTCCTCAGGTGTTCTCGTTTTGCTGTTTCTCCTTTTCCCATTTTGCGAGTTTTTCCTTTACAATAGATGCATGTTACCTCGTCTGGTAGTTCTGGTGTTCCTGTAAAATAAAATCTTCTGCAGCCATTTCTTTGCTTTGTCGGTCGGTAAATACTTTATTATCTTTAAACGTTAAATATCTCTGTTCCTCTTTTCTCAGCTCCTCGTTTCTCACTCTCATTTGTGAGTATATCGCTTTATGATTCGCGTTGGCCGTCTTATTCCGTCATAGTCTTTATAGTATATAATTGCTTGCTGCTAGTGTATCCGCTTTCTCTTCCTTCCTCTGGTTTTTCCGTTAGTCTCGTCCATATCGAATCTGGTCCTTCTCTCATCTGTACTGTTTATCTCTTCGCTGATTCCGCTTGCCATCTAAATATCGTCATTTATTTTTTGAATTTTTTGTTTTTTCTGATTTTTTCTGATTTTTGTAATTTTTTGATTTTTTGATTTTATTATTTTATTTACATTTATTTACACTTTCTTTCCTCTTTACAACGTCTTGCCTGGCTTCTCTACTTCCAATTTTATATACAGATTGTCTGCATATCTACAAAATTTCTGATTACTCGACGTTGCTTTACTTCTGTCGTTTTATTTTTACATATTTACAAGGTACGCTTTATTTTTACTCTACTGTTGAATCCGGTTCTGGGGTGAATTCTGGCATCGATGCTATCCATTCCACCCAACTTGCTGGATCTACGTGCTGTTGATTGTTACGTAGTCTTCTAATTTCGTCAGCTTGCCATCTAACTTGATCTGCTAATTGCTCATTTATTCTCTGTAATTGTAATATTGTTCTCTGTTGCTCTTCCAGTCTTATGGCTTGTTGTAGGCCTCTGTTCACACTTTCCGTTAATACTAGATGAGTATTTGTCCACTGAGTTTGTGCATTGTTCGTTATTAGTGTCATTAATTCGCATTGTCGTCTCCATGTTGCCTCAATTCCTGGATCTTGGTATATTCCTTGATTTAATTCTGCAATCTCTATAGGTGCATTGGCAGCTGCTGGTTGTTGAATTCCTTCTACGAATGGTGGTATTCTGACTTGGTTTTGTTGATTCGCATTATTCGGATTCATCTGTTGATTATAATACATCATTAATTCATCGGTATTCATCTCTGTTTGCTTACTGTCTCTAACGTATTTTGTACGATATTTACATTTAGATATACATATTACTACTGATATACTACATAATATTTTACACTATATACAACGTCTCTTTTCCTTTGTTACACCATCGTCTCCGGGGACTCTATACGCAGTGTCTTATATCCCGTATTTCTCATTCGTTATCTGATATACATCAAATTCATTGGACCATTGTTGTGCTCGATAATGGGCGTTCTTTTAACCAGAGTCCGCTTGTGCTAGAATTTCCTATGATTTCATATTCTTCGGTTCTGTCTGCATCATATTGTCCTAATTCGATATCGTAATTGAATTTTTCCACCGCTGGCCATAATCTTTTCTTCGCTGGCTTCTTTCTGCATTTGGTAGTTCTTGCTAGTTGGATTATTATCAGCATTACTACGCTGCTTATTACTGCTGTTGTTATCCAGATTATTTTAATCATATAGTTCTTTTCATTAGGCTGCATGGTTGTGCTTTCCTTGCATTGGTTGTCTCCATTATTCCTTCTTTTGGTTGTACATTTTTAAGTGCTTTCTGGAGTTGTAATGCTTCGTGAATTGAAAGGTGGCTGTCGTCCATGATCATTCCTTTTTTCCATGTTTCGTTACTTGTTTTTCTCTCAGTTGATTGAGCTGTTGCATTTGACTTGGATGGTTTCCTTGTTATCGTTCTCCAATGTTCATGAGTTCCCTTTTGGATGTTTATTACATATTTTCCCAGTTTTCTTTTTGTTGGAATTCGATACTTTTGATTCTTTATATTTTTGCTTGTTTCACATTGGATTCTTTTGTTTACTGGTTCGTTTCTTTTAGGTTCGTATACGCAGATTTTTGTGATAGGTTTTTCACCTGTGTTCTCAATTACTATTTCTTCTTCATTTGCTGCATTTGACTCTATGTTTATTATTACTGCTTTACTTTCTCTGATCTGTCGTTGATACGGTTCTTCTCTTGTTTCTTCTCCGGACGTTTTGTCGTAATTGATTCTAGTAACTTTCTGGTTATTGATTTCCAGTAATCATCTCTTCCTTTCTGAACATGTACTATATACTTTCCACGCTTTCTTTTGGTTGGGATGCGGTATTTTTGATTTTTGATATCTTCGTTCGATTGGCATTTGATTCTTTCATTTATCGTTCCGTTCTTTTTGTTTCGAATACACAGACTTTTGTGATGGGTTCTTTGCCCATATTTTCAACTATTATTCTTCTCCACTCTTTGGATCTGATTCTACTTTTATTATTATTTCTTTATTTTCCGTACTCGACGTTTGTATGGCTCTTCTTTTGGTGTTGTGAATTTTTCTCCCAGGGTTTTGGCTAATGTGCATGTTATTATTATATCGTTGTTGGCGCATATTATATATTCCGCATTTCCTTCTAGGCTATCCCATTCACATTTCTTTCCTGCTTTCATATTCATTTTCCAACAATGTTTTTTTTGTATACATACTGTCTGTTCTATTCCTTTTTTTTATCGTAGTTGCCCTATTCCTGGCTCTACCTGGATTTTTACGTTTCTATCTTTTGTAGCATCTCTACATACGTCTTTGGTGGTTTGACATGATGATGAGTTTTCGGATGTATTTCCATTTTCTGGTTTTCCTTTGCGTCGTTGGCAACTTATGCGTTTCACGTCAATGTAGTTTCCTTTGCTTGCGCTTCCTTTCTCATTTATTGTTCGTATTCTGCGATTTTATTTCCTTTGTGGTGTTTTCGTCAGCTTCCGTTAACTTGATGGACGTAATTAATATCATTATTTTTTGTAGGGGTCTCGGTCGGTTTTGTTTTTCCTTGTGTAGTAACATTCATCCTCTGTTTCGTTTCCTTGTATTTGCATGTTGTTCGTTTCTCGACGTTCCCCTCGTTGGGTGATTCCTTTTTCCCTTGTTGTGTGGGGTTTATTCCGTCTCTAGCAATTCTGATCGACCCTCTGCTTGCCGTTGTCACTCTCTTTCTCCATTATTACCTCCATCCGGGGTTTCCTTTGAAATGTCGTCCTCGACATTTATTATTTCAATTATCGTTTTTTATTCTCGGTTTTATCGACTTTTTTTTTTGTTTGTTGTTGAAATCTTATTTGCTTTCGATGCCATCTGTGTATTATCATCAATAGTTGTTCCTTTCTATCTCCGATTCGTATTGCTTCTTTTGGATGATTGGTGAATTTTAGTCCTTCCCATTTCAACATGTGCTTTTATTGTTTTGGGAAGTGGATAGTGCAGCATATATCGGTTTCTGTTTCAATAAGAACGTTTTCTGTTCTACCCATATAGTTCATGTTAGTGTGGTCGTAGGTCCATTTCATCAGATTGGCTGTTGCTTCGTCTTGTTTGGCGTCGATAGCTTCCCATAATGTTTGAATTGTTTTACCCATCATTTCTCTTCTCTAATTGTCGCATTACTGGTTATAAATTTTATTGCACTTGCCTGTCTGGATTTCAGTGCGTAATGTGTACATTATTTTCTCCATTGTCTTTTTCTTTGAACGATGATCCTGTTTTTAGTAAGTTTCTCTCAGCTGTGTGGCCGCCGGCGTTAATGGTTTGTCTTTCGTTTGGTTTGAGCGTGTCGCTTTCTGCATAAGTGGATATATTATCCTTTGAGGTATTCTGTGTTGTCTGGCGGTTGTAGAGGACGTTCCCTTCTACATCTGCCATAGTGAAGATCATGGGTATACTTTCTTTGATACGGTCCATTTCTGGTGGACTTCTAGCTCCTTTAGCGTAATCCATTGCGATTTTCCCCGCTTTGTTTACTATTCTCATCCATCCTTTTCCTTCGACCCTTCGGACTTGGTTTTTACTATTATATCCATCTTGTCTACATTATCTTGGGTCGCGTTTAGAGTTATTTTGGATTCATCCGGTTTAGGTTCCTCTACGGTAATTATTGATGTTGCTCTAATTTTTTCGGCTCATCGTAGCCGTTTATAACTTAGCTGTTGAAGTTTGTGATTGTTTGGCATACCTCGATTCCCTCTGGTTCTCTTGTTATTGTCTTGGTATGCTTACACTACTCACGTTTTACGTATATATGGTCTGGTGAGTGGGGTTTATTGACTAATTTAACTCGAGCATTTTCTCGTTTACATTACATTATCATCATAAGGTCCTTTACCACAATCTTGTAATTTTCTGCTACTCCTGGAATAATTTCTGGCGTTGCGATTATTACCCAGTCTCCGATCTGGAAGTTATGCTCGCGTACGTCTCGCTTTTTATCATGCAATTCTTTATGACTTTCTTGATTAAATCTAATATTCTTGCCGTTTTCCAGATCTCTTGCATTCGCTTTGATCTGTCTACTTATTCCATATACTGTGATATTGGCGGTTGATATTCTAAGTCTATCGGCATGTTGCATTCTCTGCCGTACATTAATTTAAATGGACTCATTTTTGTTGCTGAATGTATTGACATTCTATAGGCCATAAGGCATAGATTTATATATCTGTCCCAATCCTTTTTGGTGTCTGCTTACATAATTCGACATCATTTCTATTAGTATGCATTGAATCGTTCGGTTTGACCATTTGTTTGCGGATGGTACGGTGATGTTCTCAGCTTCGCAATTCTGAAGTAATTCCGTTACTTTCTTTTTTCGCTCATAAGTTGGTTCCTTGATCAGTCAGGATCTGTTTGGGTGTTCCGTATCTACAGCATATTTCCTCTACTAGGATTCTCGCTATTGTTCTAGCTTTTTGATCTGGCATTGCGAATGCTTCCGGGAACTTTTGATAAATAATCTGTTACTACTAATATGTAGATATTTCCATCGTTGGTTTCTGGTAATGGTCCTACTACATCCATTGCGATCATCGTCATTGGTTCTGGTGGAATTGGCATTGGTTTTAACGGTGCTTTCAGTTTACTTCCTGTGCTTTTTCTGGTTGCACATATCAGGCAATTCTTTATCCACCCTTTTACGTCCTCTCCAATATTTGGCCAATAATATTTTTGACGCAGTCTTGGCTTCCCGTCTTTTTTGCTGACATGTGTCCCTCCCAAGTTTTCCCATCGTGGTATTGCATCAATACCCACTCTTTTCGTCTACTTTCTGGTAAACACATGAGTCGTTTTTTCGCCATCCATTAGTAATAAACCATCCCTTCTCTATGGTATATCGGTGTCTGGTTTTTCCATAATGCTCTTTATTTACTGTGTTGTGAAGATTTTCATATCGTTAGTTTTTCCCCATGAATTCGATTATTGTTTCAACTCTTCGTCTTCTTTCTGTTCATTTCAGCTTGTAAAGTCGATGTCATCTGCAATATCATGCATATTCGGTCTCACATCCCTGAATCCCATCAGTTCCTCAAATACAAATCTTGACAATGCCAATCTGCGTGGCGTTCGCTTTTTCCCTGATTTGAACTTTATATACGGTGAGATTCTTCGCAACTGGCATCCGCCCATCTCATTAAAATTCTACTCGAGGCTTCCTTTATGTTGGCCTAAGCATACCAAAATGGTTTGAATGATCTGTAGTGATTATATCTCGGACCCATAAATATTTGAAATGTTTTAATAGCTTGGATTATTGCTAATGACCTCTCTTCGGTCACAGAGTAAATTCTTTCAATGTTTCTTGAACGTTTCGAACTATAATATCCAATAACTCGTCTCTTTTTCTCGTCATCCCCATTGTCCTAGACGCTCCAGATGCATATACACTTGCCGTCTGTTGCTAACAAAAACGGTTTCTTGAAAATCTGGGTGTACGAAGTATTGGTCTGATATTTCAGTTTATCTCTGAGTGTTCAAAAGGCTGTTTGTTTTTCTCTTCCCATAAATGGGGTAATCTTTTTTGGTTAATCCTTGTATTGGTTCGCAATAGTTTGCGTAATTCTTGATGAACTTCGTAATATCCACATAAGCCTAAGAATTCTTGCACTTGCGTGACGTCTTTGTGCTGGGCCAATTCTTTATGCTTTTCGATGTTTCTTGATCTGGTTCTTTCCTTTTGCCGACACAATATGTCCTAAGAAGGTAACTTTTCCTTGCCCAATCACATTTGAATGGTTTCGTTTTAACTTCCATTGTCTCAGTCGAACGAATAACATACGGATATCTTTTAAAATGTGCTCGAAGGTGCTAAGAATAAATTAACAAATCATCAATATATACCAATACACTGTTTGATGCCGTGAGTTACAAAATTCATACATTCTGGAAATGAAGCTGGTGCGTTAGTTAGTTCCAAAAAGGCCATTTTCTTGAATTGTATAGATCTTTGCCGATTGTAAAGGCAGTTTTCTCTCTGTCCTCCTCTTTGACTTTTATCTGCCATAACCACTTTTTAAGTCTAGCGATGTAAAATAAGCTGCTCCGTGTAACATTTGTAACATCTCGTTTATATCTGGTAAGCGGGTATGTACCCGTTTTTGGTTACCGCATTGAGTCGTCCGAATAATCATACAGAACCGTTTGTGTTCCGTCTTTTTTCTTTACCGAATGACCACTGGGAAATTGCCTGGCGAACACTTGGTTCGATTTACTCCTGCGTCTAACATCTTTTGAACTTCTTTTTCTGCTACAGATTTAGCTTCTGCCAATCGATATGGCCGAGTGGTTATTGGGGTATCAAATCCGTTAATGGTATCGTGTGTTGCGTCACATCACTTGTACCGAGATAAGTCAGATGCTGCAAATATATCCTTAAATTCCATTAGCAAGTTTTGTAATTGTTCTTCTCGGTTTCGTTTTAGTAGATGACTTGTCGATTGTCATAATTCTTCCTCAGTTCCTTCAGTTTTTTGCTGTTGGAAGTTCGATTTTATCCCACATCGGTGTTAAAATTTTCCCAATTTTTTCGTTTCATAGATAACTTTATCTTCCCTCGTCAAAATTTTGTAATGTTGATTGGAAATTTCAACTGTTGTCGTTACATACACTATTTTCTCTGGCTAATGGCAGTTCTTTCTTTTTCTCAATTTTGGTGATTAGTTTCGAAAATCATTTCACTCTCGGTCCTCATTCACTTTTACATAGCAAATCATTTGTGTGCGCCCTGGCACTACTATTTTCCTCTGAGCATCTCACTTCTGATTTCAGCATACATATTCGTCCAGTCTCTCAGCTCCATCGATCCTAGATCTATTATTATCTCTTTTAGTAACTGGCATGAGATCTGTTCGATTATGCAGTCTCGCTCAATCTCCTGATGACT